>OY757013.1:18979096-19456596 GCA_963580285.1 Lucinisca nassula | reverse complement strand
AAAGACTTATATGCATTGGACGGTCTGACTCGCACCATTTTGCCTGGGCAGGCTTAGTCCTTCTAAGCGGTCAACCAGTACTCATTTGTGGTCAGTTTCAGCTCTGCGTGGAGCCCAATCTATTTCTCCAAGCCCCGATGGGCGGGGGCGATGATAGTAAAATGAGAGCCAAAAACGTTTTCATGAGACGGGCGTTTGCGTGCGTGCGTGCGTGCGAGTGTGCGTGCGTGTATGCGTGCGTGCGTGCGTGCGTGAGTGTATGTGTGTGTGTTCTTTTTTCACAAAGGGAGATAAATCAGTCAAATTGCATGACAGAGTTGTGGAACTTGGCAAGAATGTCGCTCTTGTGATCATACAGATCTTTGTCAAATTTCATGGCGCAAGGGCAAACACTTTTGGTAATACGGCCAAGATTAAAGTTTTTGGTTACATTTTCTAAAAATAAGTCAAAGTTTAAAGGTCATGTTTACAGGTCATAAAGCTTGGTATCAATAGAAAGGTCTTGTCCCAAGGAACATACATGTGAAGTTTGACGGCTCGGTTATAAACAGTATCGAAATGAGAGGAAAAAACGTGATTCAGAAAAAAACGAGAGTTAATTCAGGCAAAATCAATAATATAGTTATGGCCCTTGGTCAGAGCTGGTTAGTGTGTGTATGAAGTTTCCTGAAGCTAGGTCAAATATTATTGAAGTTATAGCCTAAGTTAAGTTTTTTTAACGACAACGACGACAACGCAGACGTAGTTTAATAGACAGAGGGCAATGGAAATAAAGGACCACAAGTAACGGAAAGAGTAATTAGTATCGAATTGGTTGTAATCAGTATGCATTACGTATTTCAAATACATTGAAATAAAATTACCACCAAAAATGAAAATTAACGACGTCTGCGTTGACGGTCGTCATTCTCGTTACGAAAAATCTGACTAAAATGTCAATGTTTTCACTTTGATTTAAGCAAATGTCATTTAAAGACAACCAATGCAATAAGGTGTAGTCTATATTTAAATTTTCAGCTTTCTCATTGTCACATTTCATTGATGTATCACCTTCACACTTCAAATTTGCAATCCCAAAATTCACTTTTCTCCTGGAATCTACATATAGGTTTTTTTTCTATTAGCTAACTTATCTACCTTAGCTAACATCAAATTTGTCATTCTCTCCCTTCCGCTGATTTAAGAAGGGCAGTTGTCAGTTTCTAGCGAAAGAATGTGCACTGTACTGGTTATGTTTAAGCCTGCTCGGGAAAAGTTTGGATAGGTAAACTGAGCGGCTCAGAAATGGCACAAATAGTGATGAATGTGTCGTTAACCCCAAATACAAACAAACAAAACAAATCTAACCTCATATTCTTTTCTAGCTTTCATGCGTGCACTCGCTTGTGACCGCATGCCTGTGGAAAACTGTACTCTTGTTCACATATATAGTTTGCCTATGATCTATGTTTTTACATACTGCCTTAAAAATGATTTTGTATGACAAACAGAATCTTACACTCGTGGTCATTCATGTTAAAGTTATGATACTCGCCAGGGGCTCTTTTCATAATTTCATATGAAATTACCACCAGTGTAATAATCTCTATACAGTGAAACTTCGATAATTCGAACACTGACAGTTCGCCCCCGCCCATCGGGGCTTGAAGAAATACATCGGCTGCATGATGCTTCCACACAGAGCTGAAACCGACCGCTCATGAGCACTGGTAAACCTCTTAGAGGATCAAAGCCTGCTCGGGCAAAGCAGTGCAAATCGGACCGTCCATGCTTGTAAATCCTATAAGTTTCATTGGGCGACAGGGCTTGGGATGTCATTTCATCTCAATATCGGGTAAAAGTCCCACAAAATTGGAAGCAACTGCCCCAGAATGACTTATACAGTGTTGACCGGGACGTTAAACCTCTAATCGACCAATCAAAATCGAACACGGCTGGTCTACATCGTTTACCATGGCTAATTCGGACTAGTTATGGTGTCGCATGAGAAAATTTTCTAAAGCTTCAGATATCAATATATTTAGGATAACACGTGGATTTTTTTTTTCTCATTTTATTTTGAAAAGGTATGATGTGTATACTCATTAGAATCGCCTCTATGAGGTGATTCTAATGAGTACACACAACATACACTTATTTTATAGAAGATCGGAAAGTCTTAAGTGTTCCACATTACGCCTCATGGCCTGTCACCAGGCTGTAAATAAACCTCAGTAATTCGAACGACCCCTATCTCGAACAAATTCCTATGGTCCCTGAGGTGTTCGAGTTATTGAGGTGTATATGAAATGGCGTCAGGCTATTCTATAACAACGACGTCATAATAAATGTAAAACTTGACTTACATATATAAAGAGAAAGGCAATAATCGTAGTTATGAACGGACTCTCCTAAATTTTTGCTGAAGACAATTACAGCGGACTCTCCTCGAATCTGAGATTCCGTCGACTCACATTCTAACTCATGTACTCGAGTTGTTGGCCCATTAGTTCTGATATCCAGTCTGGTACCACAGCTTTCTGAAGGAACAAAACGTGTCGCTTGTGCTATCCCGAATGCATTTCCACCCTGCAGTGTGATATCGCATGCGCAAGACATCACTACGTCTGACATCACAGGCTCTGCAGCCATTATATCCAAGATGACGAAGTGGTTTCCGATCGCAGTACTTGCACGGCACATCTGAGCCACTGGTGATATAAAACAGACACACAAATGACAATAAGAACAGGAAAGAAAGCACAGTTGAAAAATAGAAGTGAAGGCATTGGTCAAAAGTCGATACAACTACCCAACACCTCCCATCAGAGACACCAAAGGGTAAGAAACACAAACGTGAAATAAGTAAACTTTATGAAAGCATCACAGGCGGAATGTCGCGGCCTAGACAAATAATTTGTTCAGTCCGCATGAAGGCTTTCTAACTCATCAGCGCTTCTACATGTCCGAGAACATGAAAATCAAACGACTACAGAGACATAAAGACTCGACAGCATGAAATAACTGAAATGTTGGGGAAAAAACTAACAGTTAGACTCTGGTTGGCCCGACAGAGACAGAGCATCAGTTACCAACCAACATTACCTAAAACTTTAAGTAAGCCTTTACGCTGGAGCCATCATAGAATCTGAGACCTGACCCGCCGACGTGCAACTAGAGAGGGAAGCAAAGTTTTGATTGGGTCCCGTCAAGCGATTTTGGTACTTATCGCCTATGCGAGCAGCAAAGGTTCAGGCGAGCCTGCGCATCCGCGCAGTCTCGCCAGAACCTTCGCTGCTCGCTCATACAAGCAGTAAATCAAGAGGAACCTGCAGACAGAAAGCCATATCCCTGGCCCCTCTTAATGGATGGGCATGCGCAGTTAAAATTTGTCATGACGGAATGCTCGAAGACACAAATTCGCATGGCGGGGCTCATAAAATGAATTTTGTTGGGGTTTAATGATTTGTCAACTCTTGTGGGTCATTCTGTGTCAGCTCCCTACAGAAAGGGAGAAAAGAGATAGAGGAGAAAGTAGGGGAGATGAAAGAGATGGGACATGGGAGAAAGAGAGGGAAACAGAGTTATCAGCCATGACTGCATTACGAAAACACGCCTATACAAATACATTGTACACTTTACCGCCGGAAAACGCAAAATTAAAGATGAAAATTTGTGATATTTTTCTTATTTCTGCTCAAAATATAGATTGTGGGTACTCGTTAGAACCGCCTCATCGAGGCGGTTCTAACGAGTAGCCACAATCTATATTTTAGAGCAGAAATAAGAAATATAAGGTATACCCCTGTAAATCCCAGTTTTACTATATAAAAGTGGGGTTCAATGGGGTCAAAATTATATAGGAGTGCTATCGTGATGGGGTTAACTAGCATGTTTGCAGTCTGTAGTATAACATTTATGTTGTACCCAATCGTTTTATCTCGAAGAATGATTTTACGTGGGAACTGCAATCATTGCAAGCATATATATATTGTTTTGAATTTATATACAAAGTCACCATAAAATTAGGGTTCCGATAAAAGCCTTGTTCCAGAAACATTGAATTTTGAAGCTAAACCGGAATGACGTCTATAAAACTGAGAAAAGGCTTTTCGTAGTTTATGATACCGATAATCCTGATTAAAAAGTTTAGCAGTTGACAATTTATTAGCGAGTTGAATTTAGTCACATGACTAGATACTCTGGCAAATCGAATTAATTGCGAAATATAAACACCGTTGGATGCCGCACTAGGCAACGGAAGAAAAAAAAAAGAGAAAAAGTAGAAGAGAAGTATGAAAACCTTAAAGAAAATATATTTCGAACCTCTCTAATGTTTTCAATTATTTATTCATTTATTTTGTTTTCAATTTTCATTTTAAGACGAAAGTTGAAAATTTCTTTTTTTTTTTTTTTTTTTTTTTTTTAGTAAGACTCAACGCACCGATACAGAAAATAGAACATGATATATTTTCGACCTCTCTAATGTTTACAGTGATTAATTAATATATTTTGATTTCAATTTTCATTTTACGAGCAAAAACTGAACCTTCCGAAAATGCGCCCGTCCATCGGGTCTAGGAGAAATAGATTCGGGGCGGCATGGTGCTTCCGCGAAGAACTGAAACCGACCGAACTTGAGTACTGGTAAACCACTTAGCAAGTCAAAGCGTGACCAGGGAAAGTGATGCAAATCTGACCCTAACCCCTAGAAGTTGTTTTGGGCGGTAGGGTTTGAGATGTCATTTCATCTCAGTGTCGGGTAAACGAACCACAAAATCGGAACCAACATCTCCAAAATGATCCACATAGTGTTGACGGAGACGTAAAACTTAAAACAAATAAACCGTCCGAAAGTTCCTTAGAAACAAACGCATAGTAGTTGTTCCAGTTTGAAAGCAGATATTTAAAATCAACGAAAGACAGGCATCTACCTATCACGTTAACAAGTTCGTGTAATGAAGATCACTGTAAAATAGAAGCAATAATCAGGAATCGATACAATTAACCCATAGCTCCCATCAGAGACACCAAAGGGAAAGAAACACAAACATGAAACAACAGACCCTAATGGAAACATCAATAGCGGGAAATAGTATAAGCGATACAAACACTCAAAGACAAACCATAACAAAAATAAACCTGGTCAGTGAAACGAATTCCACTGGGGGTGGGAGTGGGGGGGGGGGGTTAAAATCGATTTTACGTGGCCACAATCCTCGCGATGTAGTCAAATAATTTGTTCAGTCCGCATGAAGGCCTCCTAACTCATCAGTGCATCATCTCCTTGAACACAAATAAATCAAACAACCACAGAGATGAAACAACGGTGAGGACTCGACCGCAAGAAACCACTGAAATGCTGGAGCAACAGAAAACCAACAGTTAGACTCCGATGGGCCCGACCAGAGACAGAGCAAGAGGCACCAAATACATTACATAGAATTAGATTCTCTGTAATTCTCAGTAAGCCTTTACGCTGAAACCGCCATAGAATCTGAGAACTGACCCACCGGCGTGTAATTAAAGAGGAAAGCAAAGTTGTCAACCGTGATTGGGTGAACTACCATGCATGCAGTCTGTCGCATAACATTTATGTTGTACCCAATCTTTTTTTTTTATTATCGAATAATGATTTTACGAAATTAAACCCCACTTTACAGAATATTGGAGCATGCGTATTTATTTTTGGTCCTAATCATAGATTGTGGTGGTTGAGCACCCTTCATTTATTGTTCGAAATACAAAGTTTAGGAAACAATTCACTATGTATTCTAGGTAGTTCAATGATATGATCAAGAGACCACTACGTTAACCCTTAAGACACTGAGAAAATGTCGTCTGCTTATGTCGTCTGCTGAATCTTGCACACTTTTTAAAAATATTTCTGCATACAGGCAAAAAGTACGACCCCAGATCAGACTGCTCCTAGAGGAGCAGTCTGATCTGGGTCTACACTGTTTGCAAAAATGACTTTTAAAGTAACCGGCAGACGACAATTGTCGTGACTGGCATTTTATGGGTTAACATGACTTACCATGAGTATTTCTGCAGCTTTGGTAAGATTGATGAACGAGCGGAATCAGACATGAACGCTGTTTAAGAAATAGATCAGCTCTAACTGTGATTTGTTGTGTAATAAATCACAGTTTGGAGGTCAGTTGTAAAGTAGACAAATCACAAGCGCGTAGCGCGCGTGATTTGTCTTCTTACAACTGACCGACAAACTGTGATTTATTACCCAACAAATAACTGGCTAGAGCTGATCTATTTCGATTCTAACACGCTGAAAATCGGCAATAATGTTGTTGTTTCCTTCAAAATCTCACAACTTTTCGCCATTGTTAGAAAAAATCCCGCTAAAATTATCGACTGAAGCACATGCATTTATATCCTTTTCTAACGTTTTCGATACGAGAAAATGACGTTACACCGTCTAACGTCAAGTAAATCGACTAGTGACGTCATAAATTTGCAGTTTTTAATGACGTCACACGTCACGCTCTTCCGAGCTGTGATTTGTTGCAGAATAAAACACAGTTATTTTGCATTGCCTATATAGGGGCGCTGTGTTAGAATTAAGAAATAGATCAGCTCTAACTGTGATTTGTTGAGTAATAAATCACAGTTAGTAGACAAATCACGAGCGCGTAGCGCGCGTGATTTGTCTACTTACAACTGACCGACAAACTGTGATTTAGTACTCAACAAATCACAGACTAAAGCTGATCCATTTCGATTCTAACACTCTGAAAATCGGCAATAATGTTGTTGTTTCCTTCAAAATCTCACAACTTTTCGCCATTGTTAGAAGAAATCTTATCGACTGAAACAAATGCATTTATATCCGTTTCTGACGTTTTCGATGCGAGAAAATGACGTTACACCGTCTAACGTCAAGTAAATGGACTAGTGACGTCATATATTGACAGTTTTAATGACGTCACTCGTCACGCTCTTCCGAGCTGTGATTTGTTGCAGAATAAAACACAGTTATTTTCCATTGCCTATATAGGCGCGCTGTGTTAGAATAACCCGTAGGACGCCATTTACGACAATTGTCATCTGCTTTGCCGTCTGCCGGTTACCTTAAAATTATTTTTTTTTTTTGCAAACAGTGTGGGCCCAGATCAGACTGCTCCAGTCTGATCTGGGCCCACACTGTTTGCCTGTATGCAAAAATATTTTTAAAACGTTTGCAAAAAAGATTCAGCAGACGAAATAAGCAGACGGCATTTTCAGATGTAGTTTTTCTCGGCGAAGAGTCAGTCAGTTTTATTGCACTTACCATTTGCAGCTGACTGTATAGTTGACATTATCTCGGTGTAGCACCGCGTTTCGATGGCAGTGACAGTAGACATACTTGTCGAGACTGTTGGAACAGATGATGGTGGAGAGGACATATCTTCGGGGCTATAGCACGTCAATGATATCTCTGAATTTGGTTCTAAGCTATCTGGAACTTGAACAAAATTATAAACAGACACACATGAATGAGTTAGCTTTATTGTTTGTTTGATTGATTTGAGGTTTAACGTCCCCGTCAATAGTGTAAAGGTCATTTGGAGACGTTGCTTCCAATTATGTGGGACTTTTACCCGACATTGAGATTAAACGGCATCTCAAGCCCTGCCGCCAAATGAAACCAATAGGGTTTATAAGCATGGACGGCGACACGCACCGCTTTGCCTGATCTGGCTTAGATCCTCTAAGCGGTTTACCAGTACTCGTGTGCGGGTCGGTTTCAGCTCTGCGTGGAAGCATCATGCAGCCCGTATATTTCTTCAAGCCCCGATAAGCGGGTCCGTAAGTTAGCTAACATAATTTACTGTGAGCTTACCTACTGGGACAAAGAGCACGCAGTGTTCCAATGCTCTCTCTCTCTCTCTCTCTCTCTCTCTCTCTCTCTCTCTCTCTCTCTCTCTCTCTGGTGTGCAAACACTATCGGACTTTTAAACACTACGAACATAATTAGAGGATCTTCCACGAGTGGTCATTTCATATGAAATTAATAAAACGAGCCTTCGGCGAGTTTCATAAATTTCATATGAAATGACCACGAGTGTAAGATTCTGTTTATCATATGACCACTTTAAATTTGTTTTCATCGCCTACAAATCTGACAAATTTTCCACAAAAACTGCTTGGTTGACATGGACGTCGTCATGACGTTACTTAATCCCGCCAAAGTGTTATTACACATGTGGTCATACGATTTTTATTACACGACGTTATCCACTGCTTATCCACGACGTCATATGATAAATAAGAATTAACAAAATTATCTTAGATATGCATGGTGTTACGACATGAAAGCCGTAACAAAGGAAAGGCATATAGCTGAAGAAAAATCCAGCCTGTGTTGGAATTCGGACCCGGGCGGATCAGAGGAAAGCACTGGGCAGAGTCGACTCCCTGACGCAGTTGTAAGAGAGTGGTTACAAACCTATAAGCTATGCAAAATGTACCAATGTAGATATCTGAAGAGAGGAATTGCGGTCCGTAACACACACCCTTTACAAGGAAGCCATCATGTATGATGACGCGAAGCCAATTTCGACACGAAGCCATTTTCAGCGAAAAATGTCAGATCCCGGACGAGCCCCCATCTCATAACAAAGGAAAAAATTATAGCTGAAGGCAAACTCCGCCTATGGTGGGATTCGAACACGGGCCGCTCGGTGGAAAGACCAATGCTCCAACCACTGAGCCAAAGACGCAGGTGTCAGAGAGTGGGCTGTGTATAATATGGGCCCCGTCAAGCGATTTTGGTACTTATCGCCTATGCGAGCAGCGAAGGTTCAGGCGAGCCTGCGCATCCGCGCAGTCTCGCCGGAACCTTCGCTGCTCGCTCATACAAGCAGTGAATCAAGAGGAACCTTCAGACAGAAAGCCATATCGCTGGCCCCTCTGAATGGCTGGGCATGCGCAGTTAAAATTTGTCATGACGGAATGCTCGAAGACCCAAATTCGCTTGGCGGGGCTCATATATCAAGGTAGATAACTGAAGGGATGAATTGCGGTCTATAACTCTGGATTGTCCGCCAGTTTTGCAAGGGAAACAACTTTTATGACTTTCTGATTGCTCTCCTGTAAACAGAGTGCTACTGAAAAAAAATGCTCCTCGCCCTTGTTGGTAAGTATTTTTTAAGAGTTGGTTCCCCTGACAATGTATCTGCTCCTCTTCGGGCGAAACACTCACCAATGTAAATAGCCAGGCAATAATCGAAATTGTATTCCGTCGCTTGATCGCCCTCGTCTTTTATCAATGCAACCGTCATGTTTGGCCCGGACACTTCACCAACTCCATTTGAGTTACATCTCAAGTAGTGTGGCGGGCCTTCTAAATGTTCCGTGGTTACTTCAATGTGTGATCCGCAAACCGCTGTTGGAGCAATGTTGGTCAAATCCGTCAGAACAACAGCTGAGCCGCCAGAGATGCGCAGTGAACAAGTGCATTCCATGACCGGATGTGACATTACCGGTCCCGCGGCAGAGGCATCCAGAGCGAGGTACATGAAGCTGCTGGCAGAGCTGTCGTGACACATCTGAGCAACTGAAAGTACAGTGGAAGTTTATGGCTCGAACACATTTGGGACCATAAAGTTTGTTCGAGACAGGGGTAGTTCGAGCCACTGAGGGTTACTTTTGACGCCATATCGTGAGCCATAATGGAAATAAGCTAGGTATATGTAGTTTTATGTTCTATAAAGTAAATGTATGTTGTGTGTACTCATTAGAATTGCCTGATCGAGACTATTCTAATGAGTAAACACAACATGTACTTTTTAGATAAAACTAAGAAAATCTTCGTGAACAATCCCTCCCCTTTTCTTATCGGCGGACCCCCGCCCATCGGGGCTTAAAGAAATAGACTAGGCTGAAAGGTGCTTCCACACAGAGCTGAAACAGAGTGCACATGAATACTGGAAAACCGCTTTGAGAGTCTAAGCCTGCCAAGGCAGAGTGGTGCGAGTCGGACCGTCCCTATATATAAACCCTTTTAGTTTGTTTTGGCGGCAGGGCTTGAGATGTCATTTCATCTCAATATCGGGTAAAAGCCCCACAAAATTGAAAGCAACGTCTCCAAAATGACATAAAATGTGTTGACGGGGACGTAAATATACATTGTGGGTACTCGTTAGAACCGCCTCACCGAGGCGGTTCTAACGAGTACCCACAATCTATATTTTAGAGCAGAAATAAGACAAATAAGGTTTACCCCTGTAAACCCCCGTTTTACGATATAAAAGTGGGGTTCAAGGGGGTCAAAAGTATATAGGTGTGTTTTTGTGATGCTTCGGTTCATTGAAGTTTCGCTGTACATGAAAGAACTCCGATGATATAAAATGATGATGCGTATGCTGTCTCCGCTGGAGAAAAATATTCACAGAATTCCATTTCCTTTTACCAAACATTTTCTTTTGAAAATCGTATAAAGCACCTAGTGGTTATAAGCAGCAATATAATGCATTATAGATAAACAACAACAAATCGGTTGAATGTGGAATGAATAATATACGAAAAGAAACTATCTCAGTCACTTCATCATCATCATCATCATCTTCTTCTTCTTCTTCTTCTTCTTCTTCTTCTTCTTCTTCTTCTTCTTCTTCTTCTTCTTCTTCTCCTCCTTCTATTTCAGGCTGCCACAATCACAATTTTTAAGTCCCTATATATATTCTACCAAAATTGGCTTTCGAAACCAGACTGTATACGAGTAGAAAGTTTTTTATTATTATTAATCTTTTTAATACACTTGTCTTATCTTGGACATTTAGTCCCCGCCCATCGGGGCTTAAAGAAATAGATGGGCTGCATGATGCTTCCACGCAGAGCTGAAACTGACCCGCACACGATTACTGGTAAACCGCTTAGAGGATGTAAACCTGCCCAGGCAAAGCGGTGCGAGTCGGCCCGTCCATGCTTATAAACCCAATTCGTCTTATTGGGCGGCAGGGCTTGAGATGTCATTTCATCTCAATGTCGGGTTAGAGTCTGACAAAATTGGAAGCAACGTCACCAAAATGACCTTTACAGCGTTGACGGGGACGTTAAACCTCAAATCAAACAAAACAAACAAGAATGAATGTGGAATGAATAATATACGAAAAGAAACTAACCCAGTATCTTCTTCTTCTTCTTATTCTTCTTCTTCTTCTTCTTCTTCTTCTTCTTCTTCTTCTTCTTCTTCTTCTTCTTCTTCTTCAGGCTGCCACAATTTCTTAGTCCCTGTATTCTACCTTAATTGGCTTTCTTCAGTGAAACAGAATCCTGGCTGTATAAGAGTGGAAAGCTTTATTATTATTATTATTACGTTTTAATACACGTGTCTTACCTTGGACATCAAAAGACTGGGCTTCCCTGCTACAATCTGTGGCTTCCAAAATTTGTGACTGACCTTCAAAAGAGAAAACAGGAACATTGAACTGTGCTTACTGGTTCCGTGAATATTTTCCCTTCCAACTGGGCAACTACACGGTTCTTATTTTCTTATTCTGCTCCGAAAATAGATTGAGGGTACTCGTTAGAACAGCCTCATTCATCATGAAGTTAATATTGTTCATAAATATTAAAATGCAAATGCCAAAGACAATTTTCTTGCTGAGATAAGCACAGACTGTTACTTGTCCTGCTCATACATGTTAAAGTGCAAACAATTGTTGGCATTTTAAAATTTATGAGCAGGATAGATTTCTTGCTCAAGAGAGCTTTATAATCTCTGGACCAGGTTTCCATGGTCCCAAAGGCGTTCGAGGTATTGAAGTTCAACTACATAATCCACGGTCGTGTGATATAACACTTTCTTACATGGCTCAAGACATAAAGATAAAAAAATCTATGTGAGAATTGTTCCTCCATGACTCAAATCAAAGCACTAAAAGCCCTGTTTGTCGATTGTCCCTGAGTGTAGGCTGAGAAAATGGTTCTAAACGGGTGTTTAGACTGTTCGTTTAAATGGTAGATTCCTGTACTTTAACCAAACAGTGTAGACCCTGATCAGACGTCGTGTTCTGCGGCGTCTGATCTGTCCAATTCAGTTTGCCATTGCCCCAGCACATGAGCCGAATCAGTGTTTTACAATAAGCTTTCTTTTACACAACACGACAAGACTAGAACGACTGTAAATAACCGTACAAATGCAGTTATAGTCACGTGGACATTAACAACATCAAGATAATGTACTTAGTAACTTTACCGGCACCGATAGCTCAATTGGTAGAGTGTCCGCTCCGGGGAACGGGAGGTCACGGGTTCGATCCCGGGCCGCGACATACTAAAGGCGTTAAAAATGGTACTAGCTGCTCCTCGCTTGGCACTCAGATTTACGGGGTAGAGCTAGGACTGGTCGACCCAGTGTCAGGATAATGTGACTGGGTGTTGTATGTGGTATCATGTAATGTGTCTGGGACATGATAATTCAGTGAGGCAGCACTATAAAAGTGGGAATTGAGCTCCCTGTCGCAACCAGACACCGTCGTGATATGACTGAAAAATTGTGGAAAGCGACGTTAAACCCGAATTCACACACACACACACACACACACACACACACACACACACACACACACACACACACACACACACACACACACACACACACACACACACACACACACACACACAGAGTAACTTTGTGTTGACTGACAAACAATCGATCCAAAAGTTTTTTCAGGTGAAATTTTATTGAAATAATTTTTTTCTTCTATTTCTACTAAAAACAGTCTAAAGCTTTTTCTTACTCAAAACATAAATTGTGGGTGCTTGTTAAGCACCCACAATCTATGTTTTGAGTAAGAATAAGAACAAGCACCCACAATCTATGTTTTGAGTAAGAATAAGGCAAATAAATGTACACCCACATAAATCCCACTTTCTGTGCACAATGTAAAGTTCACAAGATTATTCATTACATAGCTTTGATGAACGAGGAAGTTTACTTGAATTCGGTTATATCGATTTAGCAGTAATAATAACAATAATACTACTACTACTAATAATAATAATAATATAAGTGACGGTCTTCTTTTCTCAGACGGATAAACGTGGTGTCCCTTGCCGATATGCTGTACACCGATCCAGACAGAAAATGAATGTGAGGACCATAGGGGCTTGAATCATGAAAAAAATGAAAGAAAATATATATTTTTTTTTTTTTTTTGTCATTTTTTTTCATGATTTAATCCCCTATGGTGAGGACTAACAATATGCATATCTACAATTTATCGTAGACTAAAGTTACAATAAACATGGCAAACATATACCAGTTCCATTTTGATCCTAATAAAACAGAAAGTGACATAAACTTTTTGATTTTTTTCGTATTCCTTATACATATACGAATACAGAGTGTGGCAATCGATAAAATAGCCTCATTGAGGCGGTTCGAATGAGTACTCACAATCTATATCCCAGCCTGAAGCAGAAATAAGAAAAATAATTTATTCCCATGTTAACCAAAATTGGCACGGCTTACCAATTTATTCGTTCCACGGACTTATAAAGGTGAATATTTTATTTATTTATTTATTTATTTATTTATTTATTTATTTATTAAATCAGGGTCCAGATGTTCAAAGCCTCGTTAGCTTAACCATCGCGTTAGTCGTCATATTGTTAACTGTTCTAGCAAGTTTAATATCTAAAATTTTGTTATTTTTGCTGATAAAATGTGAACAGCTTTTGCATATGCAAAAGCTGCTCACATTTTTTCAGCAAAAATTTTAGCATATTTGTCATATTTAATGATCAAAGTTTTAACGATACACTCACTGTTTTGAACAACTGGCCCCAGGAGGTCAATAAAATGCAATAGCGTCTTGAAATCAAAAGCAAATACTTTATTCACATCACTTATAAACACGCCCATATAATTATGACCACTTGAACACCACTTTTATATAGTAAAACTGAGGTTTGCAGGGGTAAGCCTTATTTTCTTATTTCTGTTCTAAAATATAGACTGTGGGTACTCGTTAGAACCGCCTCATCGCCGCCTCGATGAGGCGGTTCTAACGTGTACCCACAATCTGTATTTTGAGCAGAAATAAGAAAAATATCAAAATTCTTCATCTTAAAATTTTCGATTTTCGGTGGTAAAATTTATAATGTAGTTGTATAGGCGTGTTTTCGTAATTAGGCTCTGATACACTTTGCAAGCTTTCTCAGTACCTACCATATCTGACAAGCAAAACTGTTATCAAAACTAAAAACGGTTTAATTGAAACTTTAATCCCCATTTTCACATTTCAAGTCCTGTGTTGTCTTTTTCGAGTATTGCTGAGCTCCCCAAACAACAAGGAATTAAAAATAAAAGCAAAATATTACATTGCACCTTAAGAAATTAAAACAAAAAGAAGTGCAAGCATGTGTGAACACGAAATCATAAGCCTATGATCAATATCATGCGCTTTATTTAAAAGAACGTTTGTCCGCTCTTCCGGATCGTGGTGTTTAAGCCCTGCGCGAGAAAACCTTGTCATTGGTGTTTGCGACCTTTTAAGGGGAATGAGAACACCTTCAGGGGAGACAACTCCTGCAAAAGTGTTTTTGTCTCCCATGTCAATAGGGGTCAACTCTTAAAGAAAAGAATTTTCTCCTGAGGAGCAAATTCTTTCCTTTAAGAGTAGACCCCTTTTTCCGTGCGACAGGGCTTATAGAAAAGTGAACAGGAAGTCCCGAAAGTTGTCTCTCTTTGAAAAATGGCGGAAAAATCAGCCAGTTGTTCCCATTCCCCTTAAGAAACAACCTGCTCAGCTACACTTGCATAAGGATAACGCACCAATGAGAGACACTTGCATTTGGATAATGCACCAATGAGAGACACATTAGGAGAGACAGTTACATTAGGGCAATGCATCCATGATAGACACTTATATTACGATAAGGCAACCACGAGAGGCACATTAGGATAATGCACGCGTGAGACACAGTTACATTAGGATAACGCACCAATGAGAGGCACTTACATTATGAGAATGCACCAATGATAGGCACTTACATCAGGATACGAGATGTATTAGAATACCACAGCCATGAGGCACTTACATCAGGATAACGCATCTGTAAGAGACACAGAGATACTTACATCAGGATAATGCACCAATGAGAGACACTTAAATTAGGATAACACACCCGTGGGAGACACATTAAAAAGTTATCTAGAGATAGCCTGAATTATTAAATGCAGTGCCATCATTTTTCAACTAGGAACTAACTGTTTGTTACACAACCTATGCGGAACACATTAGGAAAACGCACATATGAGAGACATTAACATAAGAATAACGCACCCATGAGAAACACATTAAGATAACATAGCTTTGAGGCTTACAGAAGGATAATTCAACAATTAGTTTTTTATGCCCCCGGAATCTATGTGATTCGGGGGGGGGGACATATAGTGGTTTGATCTGTCTGTCTGTTTGTCCGTTTGTCTGTCTACAAAAACCTTAACATTGGGCATAACGCTTGAATGGTAATAGATAGAGCTTTCATATTTCACATGTGTATACCTTATCACAAAACCTTTCCAGTGGTATCATAATTTTTGATCTCGTGACCTTGACCTTGACCTTTGACCTACTTTTTTCAATTTTTTAGAAACTTTAACATTGGCCATAACTTTCGATTGGTAATTGGTAGGGCTTTCATACTTCACATGTGCATTCCTTGTCACAAGACCATTCTAGTGGTACCATAAATTTTGACCTCGTGACCTTGACGTTTGAATTACTTTTTAAAAACTTTAACATAGTCTAAAACTTTCGATTGGTAAGTGATAGGGCTTTCATATTTCACATATGCCTTCTTTTTCACAAGACCTTTCCAGTGGTACCATAATTTTTGACCTCGTGACCTTGACCTTTGACCTACTGTTTAAAAACTTTAACATTGGCCATAACTTTCGATTGGTAAGTGTTAGGGCTTTCATATTTCACATGTGCATTCTGTGTCACAAGACCTTTCAAACGATCCCTTAATTTTGACCTTGTGACCTTGGCCTACTTTTTAAGACTTGAACATTGGCCATACCTTTCGACTGCTTAGTGATACTGCTTTCATATTTAACATGCGCTGTCCGGGAGCATTAGTGTTTCACAAACACATCTTGTATATTAGGAAAACACATCTCTGAGAGACGCTGAAATTAAAATAACACACGCATGAGAGGCACTTACATTAGAATAACCCATAGGGGCTTGAAGAAATATATGAGCTGCATGATGCTTCCACGCAGAGCTGAATCCGGCCCGCACACGAGTACTGGTAAACCGCTTAGAGGATCTAAGCCTGTCCAGGAACCGCGGTGCGAGGCGGACCGTCCATGCTAATAAACCCTATTGGTTTATTGGACGACAGGGCTTGAGATGTCATTTCATCTCAATGTCGGGTAAAAGTCCCACAAATTGGAAGCAACGTCTCCAAAATGACATTTACAGTGTTGACGGGGACGTTAAACCTCAAATCAAACAAACAAACATTAGAATAACGCATATCCGAAAGATAAGTACATTAGAATAACACACCCACAAAGGACACTTACATTAGCACAACACACTCATGAGAGACACTTACATTATGAGAACACACTAACGAGAGACACTTACATTAGGTTAACTAACCAATGGGAGACACTTACATTAGGATAACGCATCTCTGAAAGACAATTACATTAGACTAAAACACCCACGAGAGACACATAGATAACACACCCATTGGAGACAATTACATTAGGGTAATGCACCCATGGGAGACACTTACAATATGATAACACACCCACGAGAGACACTTACATTAGGATAACGCACCAATGAGAGACACTTACATTAGGATAACGCACCCATGATAAACACTTACATTAGCATTACACACTAACGAGAAACACGTACATAATGACAACGCACCCATGAGGGACACTAACTTTAGGATAACACACCCAATGGAGACACTTACATTAGGTTAATACACCCATGAGATACAATGACATTAGGATAACACACCCATGACAGACACTTACATTAGGCTAACATACCCATGAGAGACACTTACACGAGAATCACACAGCCATTATGACACATAATGATAACGCACCCTTGAGAGACACATTACGATAGCATACCCATGAGAGACAATTAAATTAGAATGACACATCCATGAGAGGCACTTACATTAGGATAATCAACCAATGAGGGACACTTATATTAGGATTAAGCATCTATGAGAGACACTAATATTAAAATAACGCATCTGTGAGAGACACTTACATTAGGATAACACACCCGTGAGACACACTTACATTAGCATAACGCACCCATGAGATACACTTACATAGGGATAACACATCTATGAGAGACACTAACATAAAGATAACACACCCAAGAGAGACACTTACATTAGCAGAACGCATCCATGAAATACCTTCACGTTAGGATAACTCACCCATCAGAGACACTGACATTAGTATAACCCACAAAGGAAACACTCACATTAGGATAACACGCCCATGAAAGACACATTAGGATAACACATCAATAATAGCCATCACATTAGCCATAACATTAGGATAACTCACCTATCAGAGACATTTCCATTAGGATATCGCACCTATTAGAGACACTTACATTAGGGTAACGTATCTGCGAGAGACACTTACAATAGAATAACGCACCTAGGAGACACTAACATTAGGATAACGTACCCATGAGAGGCACTTACATAAGGATAACGCAGCTATGAGAGACAGAATAGGATAACGCAACCATGAAAGACACATTAGCCTAAGGCATCTATGAGAGACACTGATAAAAGGATAATGCACCCATGAATGACACTTACATAAACATAATACGACCATGTGAGACACATTAGGATAACGCATCTGTAAGAGACACTTACATTAGCATAACACACCAATGAGAGACACTTACATTAGCATAACGCATCTATAAAAGACCTTCAATTGTGATTTCTTTGTTTACCGAGTTGATTCACTGATGAGAAAGAATACCTTCACGCGGACAAATACTTGTTTGAACCACAGTGAACGTTATGGTGAGGGTTAGGATCCCGTAATGTTAACTTAAACCCACCAACATTTTTACTGATCGTTCCAAGTCGGTGTTTTTGCTGTGGTTCCTTCATGTTTTGTGTTGGTGGTTCTGATTCTTTCCCTAATCATATATGTTGTTATGTTGATGATTCTGATTCTTCCCCCCTTTTTCGTTGTTCATTTTAGCTACGTTTGTCCTTCCAGTTTAATGTTTGTCTTTATGTATATTGCTCATTTTAGTTAGGTCAGGATATTCTGAGTCACCACCTGGTTGGGAAAGAGCTGCAGACTCGTGTTTACTGTCGTCACTCCATGTTACGACTTCTTGTGGGAAGTATTTGGGGTGTTAATTTATCAGTTCCTGGTCGTTTCTCTTTAATCTTCACATTAGGATAACGCACCCACCAGAGACACTTACATTTGAATAGCGCACCAATGAGACACTTACATTAAGATAACGCATCTATGAGAGACACTTACATTCGGATAACGCAGCCAATAGAAACACTAAAATTAGGATAACGCACCCATGAAAAACACTAACATTAGCATAACACATCTATGAAATACATTCACATTAGGATAACGCACCCATCGGAGACCTGTGCATTAGGATAGCGCACCATAAGGATAAGGCTTCTGTAAGAGACACATTCGGAAAACCTACCCAGGAGAGACACTTATACTAGGATAACACACCCATGAAAAGCACTTACATTAGGATAACGCACCCACAAGAGACACTTACACCAGGACAACAAATCTATGAGAGACACTTTCAATAGGATAACACATCTATGAGAGACATTTACATAAGCATAACGCACCCATGAGAATCACTTGCATCAGGATAACACATCTACGAAAGATGCTTACATAAGCATAACGCACCCATGAGAGACACTCACATTAACATAACGCATCTGTGACAGACAGTTATATAAAGATAAGGCACTCATGCGTGGCACTTACATAAAGATAACACGCCCATGTGAGGCACTTACATTATGACAACACACACATGAAAGACATTGACATTAGGACAACACATCTGTGAGAGACATTTATATCAGGGTCACACAACCACGAGAGTCACCTACATGAGGATTCACAAACATTAGGATAAACCACATTTTAAAGATACCTAAATTAGGATAAGGCATCCAGGAGGGACACTTACATGTCATACGGATAATTCGACAATTAAATATACTTTTGCATCTGCATCAGGATATGCAGAGGAGAGACACCTAAATTAGGAAAACGCATCCGTGAGAGACACTTAAATTTGGATAATGCATCCAGGGGCGATATCTTTATCAGTATAAGACGACCATGAGACACTTATCAATGACATACACTTATATTAGGAGAATGCACCCATGAGAGACACATTAGGATAACACACCCATGAGAGACACTTACATTAGGATAATGCATCCATGAGGGACACTTACATTAGGATAAACCACCCATGAGAGACGCTTATATTAGGATTGCGCACCCGTAAGAGACACTCATAAGAAACACTCACATTAGGATAAAACACCCATGAGAAACACTTAGAAAATGGTAACACACCCAAGAGAGACAATTACATTAGGATAACGCTTCTCTGAGACACCTACATTCGGATAACGCGCCTACTAGAGACACTTACATTCGGATAACGCACCCATGAGAGACACTTACATTAGGAAAGCAAACCAGTGAGAGACACTTACATTCGGACAACGCACCCATGAGAGACAAATAAATTGGGATAAAACACCCACTTGAGACACTAACGTTAGGATAACACACCGCTGAAAGAGACTTCCATTCGGACAACACCCATGAGAGACAAATAAATTAGGATAAAACACCCACGAGAGACACTTACATTGGGATAACGCACCCATGAGGGACACAATAGGATAACACAACCTCGAGAGACACTAACATTTGAATAACGCATCTGTGCGAGACACTGACATTAGGACAACATCCCATTAAGTACACATTCTGACAACGCACCCATGAGAGATATATAAATTGGGATAACACGATCACAAGAGAGACGCTCACATTAGGATAACGCGCCCATGAGAGACACTTATATAAAGATAATACGACCACGAGAGACACTTACATAAGAATTACGCATCTATGCGGGACACTTACATTAGGATAACAACCCCATGAAGTCACTTACATTCGGACAACGGACCCATGAGAGACAAATACATTAAGATAAAACACCCACAAGAGACTATAATGTTAGGATAACACACCCATCACTTACATTAAGATAACGCATCTGTGAGAGGCACTCACATTTCGATAACATACCCATGAGAGACACATCAGGATAATGCACCAATGAGAGACACTTACATTGGGATAAAGCATCCATGAGAGACACTAACATTTGGATAACGCTTAAAGATCTTTTAAAGACAGTTTTATTCGGATAACGTACCCATGAGAGACTCTCACATACAGATAACACACCCAGGAGAGACACTTACATTAAGATAAACACATTTACATTAGGATAATTCATCTCTGAGAGACGCTCACATTCGGACAACACACCCATGATACACTTACATTAGTATAACGCACTAACGCACCCGTGGGAGAGACACTCACCTTTAGATAACGCTTAAAGACCTTTAAAAGACAATTTTATTCTGATAACGTCCCATGAGAGACTCCCACATTCAGATAACACACCCACGAGAAACACTTACATTTGGATAAACACATTTACATTAGGATAATGCATCTCTGACAGATGCTCACATTCGGACGACACACCCATGATACACTTACATTAGTATAACGCACTAACGCACCCATGAGAGACACTCACATTTGGATAACGCTTAAATACCTTTTAAAGACAATTTTATTCGGATAACGTACCCATGAGAGACTCTCATATTCAGATAACACACCCACGAGAGACACTTACATTAGGATAAACACATTTACATTAGGATAATGCATCTCTGAGAGACGCTCACATTCGGACAACACACCCATGATACACTTACATTAGTATAACGCACTAACGCACCCATGAGAGACACTCACATTTGGATAACGCTTAAATACCTTTTAAAGACAATTTTATTCGGATAACGTACCCATGAGAGACTCTCATATTCAGATAACACACCCACGAGAGACACTTACATTAGGATAAACACATTTACATTAGGATAATGCATCTCTGAGAGACGCTCACATTCGGACAACACACCCATGATACACTTACATTAGTATAAGGCACTAACGCACCAATGAGAGACACTCACATTAGGATGACAAACCCACGACAGACAATTTATTGAGGATAATCTGGAGGTCGCAGGTTCGATCTTTGGTGGAGAATGATATGAAATATTTTCTACGGTAATTCTCTCATTGCCGTTGACTAAAGAAGGGCAGTTGTCAGCTTCAGACAAAAGATTGTGCACTGTATTACACATGACCCGGATCGTTAAACTCCAAAACAAACCTTAGTATTATTGTATTGGTCACCATTGCATCGAGTTGATAACATGACACTGTAAAATGAGTGCTTTGCTTTGCTTTGGTTTGTAGTTTGGCGGCCCAATCAACACTATTTAGGTTATATCGAGGTGGTCATTTACCTAACCACACGTTTTTATCGGCAATTAACAAGTGCATTGCATGTTCTTTCTTCAGAATTCAGCTGATAATTGTCCTTCTTGAATCCTTTGAAGGGAATAAACGGTCGTAGAAAAGTTTTCATGATCAATTTCCAATTTCCCCGACTCGGCAAGTATCGAACCCGCGGCCTCCTGATCATCAGTCAGATGCGCATCCGACAGAGCTACCGAAGCGGGCATCAAAGGTTTTCCAAGTAAGACATTGGTTAAAACATTAAAAGGCGCGCATCAAAGACTGTGACTAGGCAGCAGACTTTGTGATCTGATCTGAGTCTTTACTGTGTGCACATGTGCATGATGTAATCCTTCGTCCAAGCTCTCAAATTTATCGCAAAAACGCCAATATAATTATGACCCCCTTGAACCCCACGTTTATATAGTATAACTAGGGTTACAGAAGTAAACCTTTTTCATTTCTGCTCTGAAATATAGATTGTGAGTATTCGTTAGAACCGCCTCATCGAGGCGGTTCTAACGAGTACTCGCATTCTATATTTTGAGTAGAAATGAGAAAAATATCACAATTTTCCATCTGAAAATTGTTATTTTTTTCGGCGGAAAAATTTACAATGTATTCATATATAGGCGTGTTTTCGTATTAATGGATACCGTTTTCCAAACCCAGCAATGACGCAAACAAAATCAAAGCACTAGCAGTACTGGCAGATCGATCTAGTGTATGCTGAAAAATGGTTTGGTTTGTAGTTCAAAGACCCAGTCAACACTATTAAGATTATATCGAGCTGGTCAGTTTACCTAACCATAACCACACTGGGACTATCTACGTTTAACCCTTAAATTCCTGATCTGTCTGATCTGGGTCTACACTGTTTGCCAATATCCCAGCATATGGTGCCGAGCCAGTTTTCTTTAAAGCAGCACTCTAACGTTTTTTTTCAAGCAGCACTCTAACGTTCGGCCCCCGCTCATTTGGGCTTGAAGAAATAAATGGGCTGCATGATGCTTCCACGCCGAGCTGAATCCGACCACGCCCGAGTACTGGTAAACCACTTAGAGGATCTAAGTCTGCCCAGGTGCGAGTCGGACCGTCCATGCTTATAAACCCTATTGGTTTCATTGGACGACAGGGCCTGAGATGTCATTTCATCTCAATGTCGGGTAAAAGTCCAACAAAATTGGAAGCAACGTCTCCAAAATGACCTATAAAGTGTTGACGGGGACGTTAAACATCAAATCAAACAAAACAAAACCATCTAACGTCACAGCGACAATACTAACGCGGCTGTTTTCAATAAATAACCGTTACTTGGATTCCCTACAAAGCAATGATAGTCACGTGGACATTAGCACTGAAGAGCTTCTGTGCTTTGTTACTTTGGGTCGACTGGCAAACAATCGATCCAAAAATGGAGTCAACACTATTTAGGTCATTTTGGAGACGTTGCTTCCAATTCTGTGGAACTTTTACCCGACATTGAGACTGGCCCCTGCCCATAGGTGCTTGAAGAAATATATGGGCTGCATGATGCTTCCGCGCAGAACTGAATCCGGCCCGCACACTAGTACTGGTAAGCCGTTTAGAGGATCTAAGCCTGTCCATGAACCGCGGTGGGAGGCGTACCGTCCATGCTAATAAACCCTATTGGTTTCATTGGGCGAAAGGGCTTGAGATGTCATTTCATCTCAATGTCGGGTAAAAATGCCACAAAATTGGAAGCAACGTCTCCAAAATGACCTTTACAATGTTGACGGGGACGTTAAACCTCAAATCAAACAAAAACCCGACATTGAGATGAAATGACATCTCAATCCCTGCCGCCCGATGAAACCAATAGGGTTTATAATCATGGACGAGCCGACGGGCAGCAGTTTTCCTGGGCAGGCTAAGACCTTCTAAGCGGATTACCAGTACTAATGTGCTGTCGGTATCAGCTCTGCGTGGAAGCATCGTGCGGCCCAATCTATTTCTCGAAGCCCCGATGGGCGGGGCGGGAATTCGAATTAGCCATAGTTAACCCTTGTCCTGCTGATCCCGGATATGCCTTTTCTTTGAAACAATGTAGATCCAGATCAGATGGCTTCTGAAGAAGCCATCTGATCAGGATCTACATTGTTTGTCATTCAGGTTGTGAATTTGTTGTAATAATTTGCATCAAGTAATCTGATTGGTTGATAATTGGTGGTGGGTGTGGCATATATGAATATTCAGCAGGACAAGGGTTAAAGAGTCATCAGTGTTCGGGTTATTGAAGTTTTCCTGTTATCTGTGCGAGTGAGTGTTTGAGGTTTACATCCCACCAATAGCTAAGTCAAGCGGAGACGGCACCTCGGTTTAAAGACTCATCCAAAAGTCTGCATGGAGAAGCCCGGGATTGAGTTATCTGTGTTTGTTTGTTTCGTTTGATATGAGGTTTAACGTCCCCGTCAACACTGTAAATGTCATTTCGGAGACGTTGCTTCCAATTTTGTGGGACTTTTGCCCGACATGTAGATGAAATGACATCTCAAGCCCTGCCGCCCAATGAAACCAAAAGGGTTTATAAGCATGGACGGGCCGACTCACATCGCTTTGCCTGGGCAGGCTTAGATCCTCTAAGCGGTTTACCAGTACTCGTGTGCGGGTCGGTTTCAGCTCTGCGTGGAAGCATCGTGTATCTCATCATGCCATTTTCAGGCCTGGTCGCAGGAAAAGCCAATCCGAGGCATGGATACGTTTTATCGGAATCAATGCCTGATTTCTATCATCGAATGCGTCCGCGCGCAGAGTACATGTAAGCCCTACTTTAACATGAGAAAAGTAGAGTTTACAATGGTATATACATTATTTTTGGCTAAAACAAGTGATGTTTGTTTCAGGTTTAACGCCCCCGTCAACGCTGTATAGGTCATTTTGGAAACGTTGCTTCCAGTTTTGTGGGACTTTTACCTGACATTGAGATGAAATGACATCTCAAGCCCTGTCGCCCAATGAAACCAATAGGGGGTTTTTAAGCATGGGCGGTCCGACTCGCACCGCTTTGCCTGGGCACTTAGATACCAGTACTCGTGTTCGGTCGGTTTCAGCTGTGCGTGGAAGCATCATGCAGCCGGCCCCGATTGATTTTGTTTGTTTGATTTGAGGTTTAACGTCCCCGTCAACACTGTAAAGGTCATTTTGGAGACGTTGCTTCCAATTTTGTGGGACTTTTACCCGACATTGAGATGAAATGACATCTCAAGCCCTGTCGCCCAATGAAACCAAACCGGCCCCGATTGAACGAGGCCGACTGATTTGAAGCAGAAAACACTGGTTAAGGGTGATAAGTTTTGTTTTGTTTATTTATTTACTGAAATTTCAATTATTTACAATTCATTCTCATTTCACTTTGAACAGAAACAAGTGCATTGTTTTTGTTTTCGTACCTGTATGAGTAATGACCAGAAGCGACACCTGTCGTCAAACACATTCACACCTGAGTCACACAGGCATGTCAGTTCCGATAATTAGATAAGTTAGCTATGAATAAAATTGATTTTTGAATTAAAAAGATAAAAGGTGTGAAACAAAGAAGTGTCATCCCAGGGCTCCGTTGATTCAGACACGCGACATACCTGGGAGTTCAATCGATCCCGCGGACATATAATTAGGGGACCATTAAAGGGAAATCGATGACATTACCTGTCTGGTAAAATGACATTTTTTTGCTTTGGGTGTTTTTAATTTAATAAATTCCCTTCTTTAAAACCATACAATCAGGACAGTTAATGTTGATATTATCTGTAACGAATTTTGCATATATTTCGTTTAATTAGCTTATTACTATTATTTTTAATTATTTTCCCAGGTAATCCAGGTGTGTCAACATTTCCTTTCTGTCCCTCCCGGAAGCGTCATCGCTCTCAATTTTGAAGGTGCACAATAATTCGCCATTTTGAATAGGAAGAGGACAGGAAAACAACATGTAGATTTTGGAAATGTACATGAAATGAGGTGGAAATAATTTGACAGGTATTTCAGGTGTAAATAATCATGGAGAAACTGCAGCGGTTGGCATGGTGTGCCGTGTGGACCGTTCTGGTCATTTCTTTTGTGCGTGCAGGACCATTTTCGTGGATGGCTGAGGACAAATTTGATGAGGTGATGAACAAAATGACTTCAGTGACAAAAGAGAATTGCAGGTCCAAGCCTAAACAGGACCTAGAGTTACCCAAGGAATCAGTCTCCCAGGTGCCTGTATATAACAAACTTCTCAGTAATGTCATCTATGCAAACAGATCAATGTTACTTCATTTGCACAACATGGCTCTGAACAGAGCATTTTACTATAGTTTCATTTACCAAAGAATGAATCTGTCCAGTGATTTTGAACATCAACCAGGTCTCATGTACTTGTACATGTCAGCATCAGCTGATGTATCTGCAAGTCCAGGCTGGATCAACGGATCAGCCTTGCTTTTTGACAACAACTGTACATATCCTAATTGGTATACAACCGTATCTTTCAACGAAACATTGGCACTATATGGACCAAGAGCTTGGAGAGCTGATGATTACAACGAGCCCACAAACTGGTTACGAGAACCGACAAATCGTACCATTGATGTGGAAGATTACGCTGCTGGTCGAATCACAAACTACACAGATGAATCATATAAGTACTGTCCATACACAAGATATGAGTTTCATCCTCTTGATCCGAGGCGACCATTATTCTGGTGGCCTGACAGCGTCGGCTACAAAGATTCACTACGTAAATACTCCTACTCTGCCAGCATCAAATTTTCAAATGAAACAGGTAAATTCACGAAAGAAGAATTTGAAGCAATACCTTTCTTTGGACCGCCGCAACCGGGTCAGCAAGATGATGATATTACATTACCCGTCCTGTTTACGAAGCCATACTTTGACTGTGGTCGGTCGAATCGCTGGATTGTGAGCATGTCCTCGCCTGTGGTTGACTACATGGTACGATACTCAAACTGGACTCATCTTAGAAGACCAAGGTAATAATTGAGCCATTAACCCATTTAGTACCAGAAACCCCAAAACGGGTATTTGGCAAACAATGCAGTTTCAGATCAGACGCCACAGAACATAGCGTCTGATCAGGGCCTACACTGTTTGCGAAAAGTTAAGCCATTTTCCAGGGAAATTTTGAAGAATACACAACCTGACACCTCTTAATTTTGGAATAGACTCCTGGTATAGACACATCCAAACACTACGTCATCGCTCAATAATACTATTTGCCGGGACGTACCGGTGGTGGGCAAAAAGCATCTTTGGCCGTTTATCGCCATTGTAAATGCGATGTTATTTTCTGTAAACTTGTATTTTGTTTGGACTCGAAACGACAAATTTGAGCTTTAAACTTTTATAATAGACATTTTTTAGCTAGTCATTAGCCCCCAACTTTAAAAAAGTTGGGGGGCATATTCAAGGTGGGGGATCACGTGGTTTAAAACGTCATACAAAATGGCTTCCAGTACTGAAAACGTGTCGATTCAAATAAGATTTTCCACTTGTAGTCCTGTATTTCAATTTTTAATATTTTGGAATATGACGCAGAGTACGACAAATAAGGATCACTTCATGCTTAAGTCAAAATTTCTCGGGGCAGATTCTCATTGTTCCAGTTTAATCACTTCTAAGTTGGAAAAACACTAATAAATGCGGGGATCTAGTGCACTGTTCTTGAATTTTAGACAACAAAATTGGAATTTTATCATGTGCTACTAACATACTAATATTATTTCTGTTTGAAAATGAGCAGTTGTACAGAGATGGTTATTGCAAGACTAAAACTTTAAAATTAACATTTCATGCTTACGATTAAGGAGAAGTTTTTAGAAGTCGATCAAGTACACTATTTCGCAGCACGATGATCAGGTGCACTGCAATTTTCAATAGTATGAGAGGTGGCTTTATGGTTCATTTTTCAAATTGTCTGTCAGAGATTATTTGAAGGATTTTCAGCCATGGCCCATGGGTGTGTGTGGGGGGGGGGGGGGTGGGGGGGGGGGTGGCTGGTATGATGCAGCAAATTATAGACAAGTGTCGCTAACATGCACCTGTTGCAAAGCCCTGGAGCATTTATTAGTTAGCAGCATTAACAAGCACTATGCCTTTGAAAGCTTTCTTGCTGACTGTCAACATGGTTTCCGAAGTCAAAGGTCTTTCGAAACTTTAGTTCAAATCTTTTATGACGCTGTGAGCAATCTGGTTGGGGCCATAAACTTGGCCACAAACAGACGGACTTGATCATCATGGATTTCGCCAAGGCCTTTGACAAGGTACCTCACAGAAGGCTATTGTACAAATTTGACTACAATGGGATAAGAGGATCCACACATAGTTGTATTAGCTGGTGGCTCTCTGGGTGCTCTCAATAAGTTGTACTTGATGGCCAAGCGTCGTATCCAGTCCCTGTTTATCCGGTGTCCCACAAGGTTCGGTCCTTGGACCGGTCTTCTTTTTGTTCATCAATGATCTCCCTGATAATATGTTTGTTTGCTGATGACTGTGTCCTGTATAGGGACATATATTCTTCTTCTGACTGTCGCATTTTACAAGCTGACCTTGATCGACTTGCAAAATGGGAAGCAGATTGGCAGATGAAATTCAATGTGGCCAAATGCCATTCAATGAGGGTGTCACTACACCTTCCGGACAAGCAAATTAAGTATGATTATACACTTCACCAGCAAACTTTCCGCCAAATATCTTGGTATCACCATCACTGACGATCTCGATTGGGGTCAACATATCTCGGAAATAGCATATAAAGCAACTAGGACCTTACGGTTCCTTAGACGTAATTTGGCTTTTGCACCTCGGCAGACAAAGGGTGTTGCATATAAAACATTGGTTCGCCCTCAACTTGAATAGGCATCACCCATTTAGCATCCCTATATTAAAACTCAGATTCAGCAGGTGGAGATGGTGCAGAGGACTGCTGCTCGATGGACCTGCGGACGAATGCGAAATAGTAGCGTCGGTGACATGCTTGATGAGCTACAGTGGCCATCCCTGGAGACCCGTCGTGAGCAGTCCTTCTTAATCTTCTTCTACAAGATACATTCTGGCACAGTATCAGTTAACAAAGATAGGTACTTGACCCGTGCAACAGTGTCAACCAGGACAAGGGCATTAAGAGCGAATAACTCATAGTATCGTAGGTACCAGTCCTATAAGAGTGCCCTGAAAAACTCTTTCTTCCCTTGAACTATTCCTCAGTGGAACAGAGTTCCATCTTCTGTGGTGAATGCCAAGACCGCAGAGGAGTTCAAAGCCCGCACAGTATAAGACTGGGACTCAGAGGTATGCGTTTTAGGATACCTCTGTGTTTGAATTGTAAATAGTTTTAAGGGCTCATCCAGTGATGATTTTTATGCTAAATTCTAAATTTAGCCACCCACCTAACTGAGGTAATGGCCAGATATTACCGACTCAGTATAAGTAGATAGGTAGATAGATAAAGGAAATAGATTGGCTGCATGATGGGTCCACGCAGAGCTGAAACCAACCGCACATGAGTTCTGGTTAACCGGTAAGAGGTTCAAACATTGCCAGAAAAAGTGTTGCAAGTTGGACCATTTATGCATATAAACCCTATTGATTTAACTGGGCGGCAGGGATTGAGATGTCATGTCATCTTAATGCCGGGTAAAAGTCTCTCTCTAAACAAGAGGGTCATGATGGCATTGGATCGCCCACCTGATCTATAATGTAACAAGTGGGCCCCGGGGAGGGCCATTTATAATTTGCATAATCTTGAGGGACGTCTAACAGGTGAAGCTTAATACCAAATATGAAAGACCGGAGCCTTCTGGTTTCAAACAAGACGATTTTTAAAGGGTTTTCTTATATACGTCTAAATAAAACCTATGGGCCCCTGGGCCGGGCCAGATTTGGCCCCAGGGATTTAATTTGAGCAAACTTTGAAGAAATCCACAAGACCAAGCTTCATACCAAATATCAAAGACCTTGACCTTCTGGTTTCAGACCAGAAGCTTTTCTAACGTTTTCCCAATATATGTCTATGTAAAACAAGTTTGCTCCGGGGTAACCTCATTTTTTTGGCCCCAGGGCTATAATTTAAACACTTTTGGTAGAGGAACACTAGATGAAGCTTCATACCAAATATCAAAGACCCTGGCCTTCTAATTTCAGACAAGAACATTTTCAATGGTGTTCCCTATTTAAGTCTATGAAAAACAAGTGGGCGCCGGGGTGGGCCATTTTGGCCCCAGGTTATAATTTGAACAATCTTGGTCGAGGTCAACTACACAAAGCTTCATACCAAATATCAAGGAACTGAGCTTTCTGGTTTCAGACAAGAAGATTTTAAAGATTTTGCCTATATAATTCAATGTAATACCAAAGGGCCCTGGGTCGGGGCATTTTTCGGCCGCCGGGCTATAATTTAGACACTCTTGATAGGGGTCCACAAGAAGAAGTTTCACACCACATATCAAACACCTGCGTCGTCTGGTCTCAGACGAAAAGATTTTTAAATGTTTTCCCTGTGTAAGTCTATGTAAAACCGGGCAAGGCCATTTTTGAACACAGGGCTATGATTTAAACGATCTTGGTAGATGTCCACTAGATGAAGCTACACATCAAATATCAATGACCTGGGCCTTGTGGTTTCAGAGGAGAAGATTTTTTAAGATTTTTCTTATATAAGCCAATATAAAACCAAAGGGCACCAGGGCGGGGATGGGGTGGCCACATGGCTATAATTTGAACAATCTTGATAGAGGTCCACTAGATGAAGCCTTACACCAAATATTAAAGACCTGGGCCTTGCGGTTTCAGACCTGCCCCGATGGCTCAGTTGGTAGAGTGTCCACTCCGGGGAACGGGAGGTCACGGGTTCGATCCCGGGCCGCGACGTACCAAAGTTGTTAAGAATGGTACTAGCTGCTCCTCACTTGGCACTCAGATTTACGGGGTAGAGCTAGGACTGGTCGACCCAGTGTCAGGATAATGAGACTGGGTGTGGTATCATGTAATGCGACTGGGACATGATACTTCAGTGAGGTAGCACTATAAAAGTGCACTGAGCTCCCTGTCGCAACCAGACACCGTCAAAAAATGTTGAAAGCGACGTTTAACCCGAATTCATACACGCACACACACACGCATGCACGCACGCACGCACACACACACTTGCGGTTTCAGAGAAGAAGATTTTTTTAAAGATATTTCCTACATAAGTCAAAGTAAAACCCAAAGGGCCCCAGAGCGAGGAACTTTTATGGTCCCAGGGCTATAATTTGACTAATCTTGATAGAGGTCCACTAAATGAAGCTTCACACCAAAAATCTTGCGGTTCCAGAAACAAAATAGTTTAAAGATTTTTCCTGCATAAGTCAATGTAAAACCAAAGGGCCCCAGAGCGAGGACATTTTTGGACCAGGTCTATAGTTTAAAAGACGTCCGCTAGATGAAGCTACACATCAAATATCAAAGTCCTGGGACTTGTGGTTTCTGAGGAGAAGATTTTTTTTAAAGATTTTTCCTATGAAAGTCAATGTAAAACAAAAGGGGGCCCGAGGCGGGGGCATTTTGGTCCCATGGCTATAATTTAAACAATCTTGATAGAGGTCCACAAGACGAAGCTTCATACCATATATCAAACACCTGACCCTTCTGGTTTCAGATTAGACTTTTTAAGGTTTCACCGTATAAGTCTATGTTAATCTAAAGGGCCCTGGGGCGGGGCAGTTTTGGCCCAATGGCTAAAACTCGAACAATCATGATAGAGGTCCACAAGGCGAAGCTTTATACCAAAACTCAAACACCTGAGCCTTCTGGTTTCAGACGCGAAGCTTTTTAAAGCTTTTCCCTATGTAAGACTATGTAAAACCAAAGGGCCCCGGGCGGCTGCATTTTTTGGCCCCATGGCGATAATTTGAAAATTTTGGTAGAGGTGTACTAGATGTCGTTTGAAGAAATTGTTTACGGACGGACGCACCCACGCACGTACACACGACTGACGAAAAGTGATCTCGTCACTTTGTGACAGATGAGCTAAAACAGGGGTTGGGGAAGGGGTACATTTGTTTTACATTTAACACGGGTCCTTTCCATAATGTCGAAGTGATGACACCTGAAAAGTGACAAGATCTTACTTAAAAGTGGAAAACAAATTTGGTGAGTGAAGTTTTCCCCTCTTCAACCATAAAAATTGCGAAAACAAATTCTAGCTCCATTAAATTTGAAAACTACTAATAAATGATCACGTACACTGCATACCCCATAAATGATACCGTGCACTTCCAAACAAGATCGATGATCTCGTGTACTTATATTATTCTTAAAGATTATCGCATGGAGCATGGAGTTTTGGTTATGACCCGCGTTATCAAACCGAAGCTCCATTATCATCCTGAAACCTTAGACTTGCATTCCGGTACAGATAAGTATAAAGGGCAATTTCCAACCCCCATGATATTATTTGTCGCCATATATTCCATTCTGTCTATTTAATGATTGTCGTGCAGAAGTTTACTGTTACATGTGCGCAACATCGTGTACATTACTATACTCACACCATTAAAGGCGTGGAAACGTAACACCAGAATATGATAATACTTCCCGATCAAAAACGGGAAGGTAGTTTATCTTTACACCTGCGGAATTAGTGTTATCACGTAAATGTAGTTTAGGTCGTAGTACCAAAGCATTAATCCAAAATCATTAGTGCATAGACAAAATGGCAAATTTATATCAATGTTCAGATCAACAGACATGGATTCCAGAAGAGTGTAATCTGGCGTCCGCGGATAGTAAGCATTACTTGGTAAGCAAGCTTCGCCCACCATGCCCATCGACCCGAACGAAGAAAAGGTGTAAATGACGAGAAGGGTATTTCCGAGATTTTGGAAGTCTTCCTATGGCTTTCCATTGGCAAATATATCAGAAATAATTCTGGAAATGGCCACATTGTACGGATCAACAAGATCATGGTGCCTCCCATAGAACTTCTTTAGTGTTGATACCAGTTTGTTTTGATACCCCTGGCGTAATAACTTGGTAGTTAGCACCTTCCCACGTTCCACAAAGTCCTGATACTTGGAACAGGCTCTAGCATAACGGATTAACTGTGAAACGTAAACTCCATATGCTGGTGCAGACGGGATATTACTGCTCAGGAAGGGAAAGTTAACAATGGGAAAATTGAAGTCATCTCGTTTATCGTACAGCCTAGTAGTAAGCTTCCCATTCTCAATATAGAGATAACAATCAAGTATGAGGAGGAGGTTGCAGTCTCTGTTGTTTCCTTAATTTCGAGTTCACGTGGATAGATTAATTCCAAGTACTCTGCGAATTTAGCATTTTTCATCTATATATCTTCAGGTGAAATTGAATTGTTGTGCAAGGCGTTTCTTGCCTGCTTTGAGGAAACCTTGTACAAAACTCCGCCTCATACGAGTACAAGAACAAGTCGGCAAGCAACGGTGCACAATTACTACCTTTTGGTATGCCAATTGTTTGCTGAAATAATAGGCCACTGAACTCCACGAAAATATTGTCAATTAGATATTCCAGCATCCTTATGACATCTGCATCAGTGTACATTTGTGCTGCATCAGAGTGATCTCGAACGAAGTATGTGTCTTTGTAGCCAAGAACAACATACTGGTAGCGACGGTTACCATTCTTGCGGTAAAAACATTGATTTATGATTTCCTTGAGTTTAGATTTCAATTTATCATGAGGAATAGTTGTGTAGAGTGTTGAGAAATCGAAAGATTTTATGCTGTTTACTGAGAGAAAAGACTGTGCCAGAAGATGTTCTACAAGCTCTTTGCTGTTTTTCAAGATCCACATCTGATTCACACCACTCCCTGTATATGCAGTGTCACAATATTTCTGAAGGCCATCTTTAACTGCATCAGGATTCGTGTTAGGATCTGTTAAAGAGGCTTATGTTGTTGTTTGGTACTTACTGTGTGTATCACTTGTGTCTTTTAATTTTGGATGGCCATATGGCCATTTTGTGGGAAAGTAACTGTCCTTATGGCCTTCCTTTGTTTAGGTTTCCATTATGGTCTGGTCGCTTGATGTTTGTATTTCTTTCCCTTTGGTGTCTTTTATGGGTGGAGTAAGTTAATTGTATCAATTCCTGATCTTTGTTTTACTTCTACTTTGGTTGAGCACTTAGCTGAACCCGCGATATATCTCTGTTTGTATGGATTCTTATGAAGCTTAGGAATCCAGTACAACTTTGTAAGTTCCATATCTTCCTCTGGGAGGGAAATTCCAAACGAAAGCATCACCGATTGGTGGTTTCGCAGAATTTCATCTTTGGACAAAGAAGAAAGATTATATGTTGGGTTGCCTGTCATAGTACTCAAACCAAGCTCTTCTTTTAAGCAGTTTATATAGTGTGCTTTGCAAACAAACACAATATTGTTAGATGCCTTGTCAACTGGAACAACGTCATACCGCCCAGTGAGGCAAACAACCTGTCAGGCACTAATGTGTAATAAGTAATTACGCTTAAAGTTATGCCACCCAGTGTACGCAATGCTTATTAAGATTTTACTCAAAGACAGACTGTGAAATAAGTGAAATAAGTTACTGTACGATTTTAGTACCCACTATAGAAATTTCTATGTGCATTAAGTAAATGCAGAATACTCATGTAATAAGTTAGTTTGCATTAGCTTTTCTAGTGTGTACACGATATTAATTAACATAGCCCTGCCTAACACGCTTTAACCTATTTGGGCGGTCGAAAAGTTTGTTATACGTGTTCATTTCAAAACTGAAATTCTTACCAACATGTTTATCTGACCCCGCTCAGCAAAAGTCGGGACCCATTCATATAATTTTGCTTCGCTCGAAAACCAAGATTTTTGCACCATATTTAGCTTATCGGTCCTTCGAGATCTTTATGCATATTCTGATAACTTACGAATGGTTTAGACTCAAGTAACTAAACTACTGTTATTCGGTACGTTTTTGTATATACCACAGTCTTTCGAACAACTGACCCTTTGAAATTTTTAATGAAACAACTGTCCCTTTGAAACTTTTAAGGAAATTTCAGCACACTTTGTCATTGGTTTGCGTCTTCAATCTTAACAGGGTAACTGATAATACTTTAGTATCCGAAACTGGGCTGCATTACGAAAACATGTCTATACAAATACAATGCCAATTTGTGGCAAAACAATGAAATTTTAAGATGAAAATTGTGATATTTTTTCTATTTCTGCTCAAAACATAGTACCCACACTCTATGTTTTTGAGCAGAAATAAGAAACATAATGTACATCTCTTAAATCCCACTTTAACTATATAAATGTGGGATTGGAAGGTGTCCAAATTATATAGGCTTGTTTTCGTGATGGTCTGGCCCGCTTTGGGTTGTTAGAAAACATTTATTGTTCTTACGGAGTACTCATTTTATTCCTTCCTTTCTTGGTTTTAAGTGTTGAGAGTACAGATAATAGACAGTCAATTTCACAAAACTGTGATACTCGTAGAATTATAGGTTAAACAGCTATAAAATCTTAGATGTCTGCTGCTGGAGACACTCCGGTATTTGAAACATTCCAACATATTAGTAAATCGCCATTCATTTAAGTTCTATAGCGAAATGTAATGCTGTGTGAATTATTCAAGTGTACTAAGAACTCAGTTTGGTAATGCAGTGTGCGAGATCAAACTACATTGAGCGCAGTGCACGCGATCATTTCTTCATCTTACCAAAAACGAATAAGTATCTCCTATTCCAAATCCAGAGATGGAAGGTCCGTCTCCAATCTAGCCAGATGTATTCGAAAACATATGACTGGAAATATTTCTTTTTTAAATCATTCTTTTAAAATGCAATCAAGATATGGCGATATTTCTTTTAACTCAAAATGTCTGTAAAACTGTGTAATTAATCTCAATAGCTGTGTAAATGATTATTTTAGTTCAAAAGTAGGGAGTAAAATGCTCAGCAATTTATCTGTTGGATTAAATTGGGGGTAGAATGTTATGAAAAGGGGAAAGTACGTAGTAGATCCATACATAAATTGACCTATCTAACTTTATATTTAAACAACTGTCTGGTTTCTTTACACCATTTTAGTCCATCTTAGGTACCTCCTCAACATATTCACCGTTTTGCTCTTTATATCACTTTTCTTCTAGTTTGTTAACCGGTTTTCTTAGGATGCGGTACACAAAGGTTCTGTTAAAACAAAAATTGTGTATGCCTAACAGACGAAGACGAAATCCTGTCAAGTTAAAACTGTAAGATAAAGTAGAAGTAAAACAAAGATCAGGAATCGATACAATTAACTTACTCCACCCATCAAAGACACCAAGGGGAAAGAAACACAAACATGAAGCGACCAAACCATAATGGAAACCTAAACAAAGGAAGGCCACAAGGACAGCCACCCTTCCGAAAAACGGCCACACGGCCATCCAAAACAGAAAGACACAAGCGACACACACAGCAAGTAACAAACAACAATATAAATAAATACGTATATGACTTTTAAAGGTATTTGTACTGGATGAATTAAAAAAATAGAATTGAAGCAACGATCCGGAATCTACACAATTAACTAACAGCTTCCATCAGAGACATCAAAAGGGAAAGAAACACAAACATGAAGTAACTAGACTCAGACTCTTATGGAAACAACAATAGAGAAAACCCAATTGACTATCCAAAATAAAACATAAAAGCGATACATACATTCGATGAACAATAACAAAAAGTAAGCCATGAATAAAAAAGCCATGGAACGGTCAGTTAAAATAATTCCACTAGAGTGGTAGGGAGGGGTGGGGGGGGGGGGGGGGGGGGGGCTTAAATCGATTTTAAGTGGCCACAATCTTCGCCCTGTTGAGACAATTTATTTGTTCAGTCCACATGAAGGCTGGAAGTCCATCGCCTTACGGTTAATAAAATCTCCTTCTCTTGTATTTTTAAGCTTCTATTCAAACATAATATATACCATCTTGAGCAGTGGCTCATAAATACGTTTTGGAAACCATGCTCATTGCGGACGCTTAGTAGGAAAGCCAGGATAAAGATCACTATACTTCCTACGTCATCAGGCAGTCATTTTATTCCCCGACATCAACCGGTGTTTGGAGTAACAACAATGCTTGTCATAATGGCACATTTGGAATTAATACGTAAAAAAATTCTTTTGGCGGCCAGTTATAATTACTGCCGGGTTTACACCAGTTTTACGGGGCCCGACCTCCATCCGCATCTTCCGCCGCGGTAGAAATCGCTGTAATTGTATGGAATAATTCTCGATTTTGTAAGCATAGAATTATTTAATATTCTTCATATAACTAGGTCATCCGAGTCCGAATATGGTGATTTACTTATTGTGAAATAGAAGTGGAGGCAATAATCAGGAATCGATAAATTAACCCACAGCATCAATCAGAGACACCAAAGGGAAAGAAAAACAAACATGAAACAATAGACCTAATCAAAACATCTAGCGGAAAGCCAAAAGGAAAGTTACTTTCGCACAAAATGGCCAATAGGTTAGCCAAAATAAAATAATATAAGCGACACAAACACCCAAAGACAAACCATAACAAATATAGCGACAGAAGAACCGCCTTGGAACGGTCAGCAGAAACGAATTCCACTGTGGGGCTTAAATCGATTTTACGTGGCCACAATCCTTGCCCTTACTTCCGTCGCGATTTAGACAAATAATTTGTTCAGTCCGTATGAAGGCCTCCTAATCAAACAACCACAGAAATGACACAACGGTGAGGACTCGACAGCAAGAAACCACTGAAATGCTGGAGCAAAAGAACACCAACAGTTAGACTCCGATGGGCCCGACCAGAGATAGAGCATCAGGCACCAACCAACATTACCTTGAATTAAATCTCTCTAATTCTCAATAAGCCTTTACGCTGGAACCGTCATAGAATCTGAGGCCTGACCCACCGGCATGCAATTAAAGAGGGAAGCAAAGTTATCAACCGTGATTGGTTAACTACCATGCATGCAGTCTGTCGTATAACATCCATGTTGTACCCAATCGTTTTATATCGAAGAATGATTTTACGAAATTGGGCGCTGAAGTCATTGCGGTTATATATTTTTTTCAATTTATATACTAAGTCACCATAAAGTTCGGGCTCCGATAGACCTTGTTGCAGAAGAGATTTAAGACCAATATTGAACCTTGGTATATGACTGAGATCGCTCCAATTTCTATCCCAACTTCTGAATATATCAACTGAATTTGAAAGGTAAAACTGACTGAATTTTTTATTGTTTTCTCGCTAAAAATGGTTTCTTTTGTTTAATGATGATAAAGAATAAATCATCAACTTAAACCTTTTTCATAATGAGTTCATCATTGCGTGACCTACGAATAACAAAGTAGATCACTGAGACATTACTTTCTAGACGGGTTATCTAACATTGAAAGAGAAGCAACGCAACCGAACCCATCTTTAGGGGATCTGGCCCTAGTTTAGGAAGCTAACTAAAGCCGAATATTTAACTACAGTGCACGAGATCTTATTAACTTCAAAGTATCAGTGCACTTGATCATTGACACTGAACAGATGTACGTGATCAAGCTGGACAAAAACGCTCAATTTCAGCGGGAGTACAGATTTGACTGGTCAAATTTTATAAACACACTAATTTTGTTGATGAAAAGAGTTGCCAGAAGGCGTGATTCCAGACTTTATTCTGGTAAATACGGCTAAATTTCCTGTTCCATTCGTGAAAGTTCAAGAACAGTGTACGGAATCCCCGTAATAATAAGTCATTGTCAACTTGGAAACGATTAAACTCAAACAAGAAAGATCTTTTGATACTTTGAAGTACACTGTCTTGCCTTAATTACTTTTTGTCGTACTCTGCACAGTATATTATTCCAATATTTACATCTAAGGACTTATAAACGACAAAAAATATATCTGATGTGTAAGGTTTCTAGACCTTGTCGGCCATATTTGATGACGTATAAAACCACGTGATCCCCCACCCTGATATTGCTTCTGGCTTGTCCGTCCGTTCGTCCGTTCGTACGTCACGCTTTCTTGTGCATAGCATATCTTTAGAACCGTGTATGCTAGTGTTTTGAAATTTCATATATGGGTTCCTCATGAAAAAATAGTTGACCCGTATTTTTTTTCTTGTCCAAATTATCTCCCCTTCTTGAATTATTTCCCCTTTAATTAAATAACATAGAATTCTCGTTAGCAAGATATCTCAAAAAGTATTTGAGCTACAGCCTTGATATTTGGTATAGTGATTGGGACTAAGGAGGAGATTACCTGATTAAATTTTCAACCAATTCTATAAAATTTTGTTAGAGTTATGGCCCTTTGTAATTTTTTGCCACTCAATTGTGTTGCTTTCTGGTGCATAGCATATCTTTAGAACCGTGTATGCTAGTGTTTTGAAATTTCATATATGGGTTCCTCATGAAAAAATAGTTGACCCGTATTTTTTTTCTTGTCCAAATTATCTCCCCTTCTTGAATTATTTCCCCTTTAATTAAATAACATAGAATTCTCGTTAGCAAGATATCTCAAAAAGTATTTGAGCTACAGCCTTGATATTTGGTATAGTGATTGGGACTAAGGAGGAGACTACCTGATTAAATTTTCAACCAATTCGATAAAATTTTGTTAGAGTTATGGCCCTTTGTAATTTTTTGCTACTCAATTGTGTTGCTTTCTGGTGCATAGCATATCTTCAGAACCGTGTATGCTAGTGTTTTGAAATTTCATATATGAGTTCCTCATGAAAAAATAGTTGACCCATATTTTTTTTCTTGTCCAAATTATCTCCCCTTCTTGAATTATTTCCCCTTTAATTAAAAAACATAGAATTCTCGTTAGCAAGATATCTCAAAAAGTATTTAAGCTACAGCCCTGATACATGGTATAGTGATTGGGACTAAGGAGGAGACTACCTGATTAAAGTTTCAACCAATTCTATAAAATTTTGTTAAAGTTATGGCCCTTTATAATTTTTTGCCTCTCAATTGTGTTTCTTTCTGGTTCTTCTAAAATTTCAGCATTGCAGCCAAATAAAAAAAAGATATCTCAATTACTGTTAGGGACAAGCAGTGTTAGGGTCAAGCAGTGTTAGGGTCAAGCAGTTGGGGGCATTGTGTTTCATAAACACTGGCTCTAGTTTCTAGAAGATTTGAGGATGTTTTTGATGATAATTACCTGTTAAACTTATGCAGGTAACGAGGCGGGACTGTCTTAATTATTTGTAATAAAAATGCGCAAAACGAATGACTAAATGCGGAAGATGCATGAATGAACTCTAAAACATATATATCTATCCATTTAAAGTGTAATTCGATCGATTTTCGGTGACAGTCAACTAAAATATGCCCGTAATATTAAACCAATTTACAATGTGTTTATATGGAACCAGGGGCTTTTTGCCAACCACGAAAGATCGTTATCGGAAGGAAAAGTAATTTTGCGCATGCGCAATAACAGGTAAACAAGGTCACGTGTCAAATTTAATTGGATCCGTCTATATATAAGGCGGAAGATTCCATTTGGTACAAAAAGGGTTAATTAGCTCCAGATAAAGAGAATGAGGATAATTTCTCATGTTTCTACTTTTAAACATACTCTGTTTGACCTATTTACCGCACCATGCGCTTACCGGTATTTGTTTCAGAATTGTATAAAAATTGTACGTGGTGAAAAATCTACCTAATAAGCACACACTCGATACGAAAATAATAGTTTGGACACATTACAGATTGAGTTAATCAATTTCAGCAGAGGGGTATACCACATACACATATGATATTGTCTGGGTCAAAAATCCACCAAAACTGTGATCAATTTCAGCAGAGGGGTACACCACATTAGGACATATAGATCGATATACATATGATTGTCTGGGTAAAAAATCAACCAAAACTCGATTTGAAATCATGGGAATGTCACTGTAAATTGTGCGCTTGTGCATTTTCTTTCCAAAAATGACTTGGGTGTGCACTTATAGGAGCATATGCGCTAAATAGGGTGAATACGGTATGTTATGGGTACTTGTTAGAATCGCCCTAAAAAGAATTCTAACACAGCGCACCTATATAGGCAATGGAATAACTGTGTTTTATTCTACAACAAATCACTGCAAGGAAGAGCGTGACGAGTGACGTCATTAAAACTGCCAATTTATGACGTCACTAGTCGATTCCCTTGACGTTAGACAGTGTAACGTCATATTCTCGCATCGAAAACATTTGAAATGTGTTTCAGCTGATAAGTTAGCTGGATTTCTTCTAACAATGGCGAAAATTTGTGAGATTTTGAAGGAAACAACAGCATTTTTGCTGATTTTCAGCCTGTTAGAATCGAAATAGATCAGCTCTAGTTTGCTATGCACCCGTGCTTTGATCTACTTTACAACTGACCTTCAAACTCAACAAATCACAGTTAGAGCTGATCTGTTTCTTAAATAAGAAAAGCTATTCCATAATTTATATCCCCGTTACGTCTTATTTACAGCTACTCTTTTGCATGATATGTTACCCATTTAAGTAGAAGCCTCCGTGGTTTGGTGGTTATGCTTCCCTTGTAAACCAGGGATCGTAGGATGGATCCTGGGCTTCTCCTGACTTTCGGATGAGTCTTTAAACCGAGGTCTGTCTCCGCATGACCTTAGCTGTTGGTGAGACGTAAAATTCAAACACTCGTATTGTCCATCTAAGTTTTAAGCTCTTTATGACACTGTCCATTTAAAAGGGTTATGCTTTAAAGATGGATCCCGAAAATGTACATGTATAGATATTCATGTACATGTACTTGTATTATGGTCTTTTTTTTTTTCAATTCATTTTTCATAAGGTTTCGGATCTATCTTTAAACAGTGTTATATTCAAAACTGTGTTATAATGAACTGAGTTACAGTAGAACTTCGATTGCTCGAACACCGATGGCTCAGTTACCATGGATGTGTCGAACCCATTCTTGAGCCCCTAGCGAAATCCGCTACATAAGAAATACTGGGGGATAATTAAGGAGATTTGAGTCTTTTATCTTGCAAATGTATGATGTGTGTACTCATTAGAATCGCCTCGATGAGGCGATTCTAATGAGTACACACAACATACATTTTCATTATAGAATATCGAAAAGATGTCTAAAAGTATCTCGTTATACCTCCTGACAGTAAACCTCAGTGGCTCGAACTACCCCTGTCTCGGACAGATTTTCGAGGTCCCGAAGGTGTTCGAGCCAATGAAGTAGGTTGTGGTGTGCTTTAAAGAACTACATGATTGGACAAATCATCAGATACAGTGACACTCCAGTGGCTCAAAGTTTATGTTGGCTGACTTGAACTTGTTCTAGAGTCCCAGGTGAATTCTACCTGTGTAGCTCCTGATGAGAAATACCTATAGTGTACTGTGTAGGATAATGTAGGAATTTGCTGTCTCCTAGCCTTACTTAAGATGGGGTATTTACATGTAATTATGCCCCCAACTTCCAAGAAGTTGGAGGGGCATATTGCTTCTGCTTCGCTCGTCCGTTCATCCGTTCGTCCATCCGTTACACTTTTGATACATAGCATAACTTAAGAACTTTGTATGCTAGGGTTTTGAAATTTCATATATGGATTCCTCATGGAAAATTAGGGGACACATATTTTTTTCTTGTCCAGATTATGTCCCTTTCAAGAGTTATTGCCCTTTGAAATTTTTTGGATAAAATCTTGTCAGCAAAATATCTCAAAAACTATAAGAGCTAGAGCCTTGATTTGTTTGTTTGATTTGAGGTTTAACATCCCCGTCAACACTGTAAAGGTCATTTTGGAGACGTTGCTTCCAATTTTGTGGGACTTTTACCCGACATTGAGATTAAATGACATCTCAAGCCCTGTCGCCCAATGAAACCAATAGGGTTAATTAGCATGGACGGTCTGCCTCGCACCGCGGTTCCTGGACAGGCTTAGATCCTCTAAGCGGTTTACCAGTACTAGTGTGCGGGCCAGATTCAGCTCTGCGAGGAAGCATCATGCAGCCCATATATTTCTTCAAGCCCCTATGGGCGGGGGCCGTCTAGAGCTTGAAAGTTGGTGAATAGATTGGTGGTGATGAGTAGATGACCTGATTATCTTTTGACTAAATTCCAAAAAATACTTAGTGAGTTATGGCCCTTTGTCACTGGGTATTTGTACATTGTACCTCTATATGCTATATGTGATGCATAGCATAACTTTATAACTGTGTATGCTAGGGTTTTGAAATTTCGTACATGGATTCCTCATGGAAAATTAGGAGACACATATTTTTTTGCTCGTCCGGATTATGCCCTTTTCAAGAGTTATTGCCCTTTGAAATTTTTTTGATAAAATCTTGTCAGCAAAATATCTCAAAAACTATAAGAGCTAGAGCCTTGAAAGTTGGTGAATGGATTGGTGGTGATGAGTACATGACCTGATTAACTTTTGACTAAATTCCGAAAAATACTTAAGAGTTATGACCCTTTGTCACTTTGGGTATTTGTACATTGTATCTCAATATGCTTTGTGATGCATAGCATAACTTAATTTTTATAACCGTGTATGCTAGTGTTTTGAAATTACATATATGGATTCCTCATGGAAAATTAGGGTTTTCTCATCCAGATTGTGCCCCTTTCAAGAATTATTGCCCTTTGAAATTTTTTTATAAAATCTTGTCAACAAAATATCTAAAAAATTATAAGAGCTAGAGCCTTGAAAGTTGGTGAATAGATTGGTGGTGATGAGCAGATGACCTGATTACTGTAACTTTCGACTAAATTCCAAAAAATACTCAATGAGTTAAGGCCCTTTGTCACTGGGTATTTTTACATTGTACCTCTATATGCTTTGTGATGTATAGCATAACTTTATAACCGTGTATGCTAGCGAGGGTTTTGAAATTACATATATAGACTCCTCATGGAAAATTAAGGGACACATATTTTTTTTTCTCATCCAGATTGTGCCCCTTTCAAGAGTTATTGCCCTTTGAATTTTTTTTGATAAAAATCTTGTCAGCAAAATATCGCAAAAATTATTAGATCTACAGCCTTGAATTGATGAATAGATTGGTGGTGATGAGTAGATGGCCTGATCAACTTTTGACTTCATTCCGAAAAATACTTCATGAGTTATGGCCCTTTGTCACTTTGGGTATTTGTACATTGTACCTCCATATGCTTTGTGATGCATAGCATAACTTTATAACCATGTATGCTAGGGTTTTGAAATTACATATATGGATTCCTCATGGAAAATAATGTTTCAATTGTTGCCTAGAAACTTGACAGGCTGATAGGGAATGACTAGTACATGACCTGAGAAACATTTGAAAAAAACTCTGAAAAATTTTCTTTGGTTATGGTCCTTGGAAAATTGGGCATTTAGGAGCAAGCATATGGTTGGGGGCATTGTGTTTTATAAACACCACTTCTAGATTTTTGTTAATTCTGCACAAAAACGTATGTTGTGGGTACACATTAGAAGCGCCTTGCTAATGAGTACCCACAACATATGATAAGAAAAATATCAGTACTTTTGGGATAGAAAAAAAAAATTATTGCTTTATCAGGAGCTGTGGCTCACAGTGTGAGCACATTATCAAGGGGAGTCTAATGAAATTAACATACAGCATACCTAAATGTACATTGTAATGATTGTATATTTTGTAAAGAATTACGCCCCCTGACATTGCACTGTAAATAACCCTCAGCGGCTCCAACTGCCCCAGTTTAACCCTTCTCTTGCTGAATATTCATTTAAGCCACACCCATTTCTGTCTATCAACCAATCAAATTACTTGATGTAGTTTATTGCTTCAAATTTATATACTGAATGCCAAACAGTGTAGATCCTGATCAGATGGCTTCTTCAGAAGCCATCTGATCTGGATCTACACTGTTTGCAAAATTAGGGGTTGTTGTAAACAGCAAGATAAGGGTTAAAACACATTCAGGGCTGGGAAACTCCACTCATCCGCTCGCCATGAGGAGCAAAAATTTTGGACGACAAAAATTTTGTTAAGTCCCTGTAAAATTTGCCAAAATCCTCAACATATTCTTGTTCATTCAGGATAAGTGGAATTTTTAAGAATTGAAATTCCAGCCCTGAAATTTTCATGGTCCCAAAGATGTTCTAACCTTTGATGTTGGATGTGACATTTTAGTATTAACCCTTATCCTGCTGTTCACGACAATCCCTACCTTTGCAAACAGTGTAGATCCAGACCAGATGGCTTCTGAAATATATATATGTGTTATGGCTAAGTGTGTATGTATATTTGTTATCTTGCAGATTTGTAGCAATATCTGGTATGGATGCTGAGTTTGAAAGAATTGATATCAACCAATGTCCAATCAGTGAGGGCAACCCAGCACCGAATATGTTTGCCGGAACGCACAGATGTCGTCCAACAACTATGGTAAGTCTGCAATATTGTCAGCCTCGGTAGCTTAGTTGGATGCGCGTCGGACTGCTGATCAGTTCGTCTCTAGGTTCAGTATGTTTCCTGCCAGGTTGACAACTAACGTCCTTAACCCTTTTGTACCAAATGGAATCTTCCACCTTAAATACAGTAGCTGGAGTCAATTTCGAAATTTAGGGGTGTCAGGTTGTGTTTTCTTAAAAAAACTATTTGGAAATTGACTGAAAATTTTGTAAACAGTGTAGGCCCTGACCAGATGCCGCATTCTGCGGCATCTGATCTAGCTGGGCCTGCACTGTGCACCTAGGTACCCCTTTAAGGGTTTCTCCGGTACTGAATGGGTTAAGCACCATAACTGGAGCTGTTTTTCCCAACTACTGTGTATATGTTTCCAGTCTCACACAGAGCTCCATTACGGGAACAGGTCCGTGAAATGAACAACCCCTTAAACCCCACTTTATATAGAGAAAACTGGGGTTTAAGGGGGTATTCATTATTTTTTTTATTTCTGCCCCAAAACATAGGTTGTGGGTACTCGTTAGAACCGCCTCAATGAGGCGGTTCTAACGAGCACCCACAACCTATGTTTGAAGTAAAAATAACAGAAATATCACAGATTTTCATCAGAAAAGTAGCCATTTTGGAGATGTGAAAAAAGCGCAATATGTCGCACGGGTGAGATTTTGTAATGCACTCAAGTGTAAGACACTTGAGGTCTGAAGTAGGTTTGGCTCAGATTAACGCCCATTATATAAGTGAAATAATCTTGATAGGGCATTAAAACGCAAGCAAAAAATGTTGATCAAATCAAGTATGTTTAGCAGGGAAAAGTGGCTGCATTTCTGCAAAGCAAAATATCAGTGTGGGGTTGAAACATTTAACATGTTTAAAAAAAGTTTTCTGACCTGTTTTGATTGCATGACATACGGCTTGCTATGGACTTAACCATTTGCCTCAATCGGCTGTAAAGTAATTGCAAGAAAATTACAAAGACACACACTAGTATAAACTATACTTTGCAGATGCACTGCATTAGGATATATATATAGCAGGTGAATTCTTTCTTTTCCACCCCCCCCCCTCCCCCCAAAAAAACAACAAAAAAAAAACAACAACATTTTCTGATGTAAATATGTGATACTTTATTATTTCTGATAAAAATAGGTGATTGATGAAATATGTGATGGTTTTCTTATTTCTGATGAAAATGTATGATGATTTTCTTATTTCTGATGAAAATGTATGATAATTTGCTTAGTTCTGTTGAAAATCATTAATGTATAATAATTTTCTTATTTCTGTTGAAAATCATTAATGTGTGATATTTTTCTTATTTCTGATGGAAATTTGTGATAATTTCCTTATTTGTGATGAAAATGTTTGTTATTTCTATTTCTGATGGAAATGTATGATAAGTTTCTTATATCTAAAAACTTCCTTATTTCTGATTAATATTTCTGATAAAAATGTGTGATAATTGTCTTATTTCTGATGAAAATATGTGGTAATTTTATTTGTGATGAAAACATAGATTATAGGTGCTCGTTAGAATACCTTGTTGATGAGTTCTAACAGGTACCCATGATCTATGTTTTTGAGCAAAATAAGGAAAATAACCAGCTTTTGCAGCTACATGTACGCACAGCCCTTAACCAATGAAAAACAGAGATTTTCTAAAGAACATGCGTGAAATTGACCAATAACTAGATGGTTCTTCAAAACCGATACCCACAATTGGCCTTATTGCCAAACATCGACAAGCCATGCAGTAAATTAGCCTACTAAACCACACTTTGCTCTGTATAAATACTTCATTAATACAAACCTATTAGCCCGTCTCCGTATGACCTTAGCTGTTGGTGGGACGTAAAACTGAAACACTCACTCACAAACCTATTATTATGGTGTTGAGTTACTGTAATGAATGAAAAAATTGCTACAAATAGGCCTAAGCAAACAGTGCAGACCCAGATTAGACTGCTGCTCTGATCAGAGTCTACACTGCTTGCCATTTTGTCTGCACCTTTTGGACTCTTTGCTGAATCATAAAACAAATTGGTTAAAACTTTAGGAGAATTATACAAAGTCCTCAAGGTGTCTGAATTTTTAGGATTTTTAAGGTGTATTTATTTGTTTAAAAAGAGTTTAACAGCCAATTAACTTGAATTAAGTCAACAGTTTTCATGTCATATCGAGCTGGTTTGTTTACCTAATTTGCTAACCACACTTTTATGTACATAAGAGGGTAGCCAGTACAGTGCTCATTCTTTCACCAGAAACTGACAACAGTCAGCCCTTCTTGTATCAGTAATGGTTTTAAATGGCGAGGTCTGGTGACAGCCGTGAGGCTTTTCTAATGAGTACCCACAACATAAATAAGAAAAATAATGTGTGGATACACCCTCTTTTCTAGGTCAATGTATAACTGTTCATCATTACACAGTTTCAGACAGATTTAGGTTGGATTAAAAGATGTAGGAAAATTACCATGAATGGTGCATGATAATTTTTTCTACATAACATATGCATTTTTGTTTGGATATATTGTTAGTTTGGACAAACAACGCTGTATTGTTTAAATACATGTACATATAACGCTGCCTCTGCTTTGGACCCAAAAAATATTACATGTATTTTAAAGTGGCTTTCATGTTCATCATTTTAATTCTTACTTCTCTACTAACAATGATTTTCATTCCTGTAGAACAAGCATGGTGAAGGCTAAAAGGCATATTTTCTAATTGTTTTTTGCTAAAATGCTTTTTTCAGTGTGAGCCACTAGGTGGTTATGGGTTCCGAAGAGGTGGCTACCAGTGTGTTTGTCTGCCAGGTTTCTACTATCCATGGTGGCATGATGGCCCATTCCAGGGCTGGGAGATTGAGCAGGCCACGGCTGAGGAGTACGAGTATGGCTACGATTGTATACAGGCGGAAAGTAAGATTTGCATTCAGACCTTTACATTACGAAAACACACCAGACCTATACAAATACATTGTAAAGTTTACTGCCGAAAAAAGAAAATTTCAAAATGAAAAAGTGTGATACTTTTCTTATTTCTGCTCAAAGTATAGATTGTGGGTACACGTTAGAACCGCCTCAATGAGGCGGTTCTAACGAGTACCCACTGCCCTTCTTGAATCAGTGAAAAGGACAGCACTCATTCTTTCCCCAGAAACTGACAACTGCCCTTCTTGAATCAGTGAAAAGGACAGTACTCATTCTTTCCCCAGAAACTGACAACTGCCCTTCTTGAATCAGTGAAAAGAGCAGTATTCATTCTTTCCCCAGAAACTGACATGTGCCCCTCTTGAATCAGTGAAAAGGACAGTACTCATTCTTTCCCCAGAAACTGACAAGTGCCCCTCTTGAATCAGTGAAAAGGACAGTACTCATTCTTTCCCCAGAAACTGACAACTGCCCTTCTTGAATCAGTGAAAAGGGCAGTGTTCATTCTTTCCCCAGAAACTAACAACTGCCCTTCTTGAATCAGTGAAAAGAGGATACAGTTCCTAAGAGTGAAAATACAGTGTTTTTATCTTTTATATCATGAAACCATACCGGCCCCGATAGCTCAGTTGGTAGAGTGTCCGCTCCGGGGAACGGGAGGTCTCGGGTTTGATCCCGGGCTGCGACATACCAAAGTCGTTAAAAAATGGTACTAGCTGCTCCTCGCTTGGCACTCAGATTTACGGGGTAGAGCTGGGACTGGTCTATCCAGTGTCAGGATAATGTGACTGGGTGTGGTATCATGTAATGTGTCTGGGACATGATACTTCAGTGAGGCAGCACTATAAACGTGAGCATTGAGCTCCCTGTCGCAACCAGACACCGTCGTGATATGACTGAAAAATTGTTGAAAGCGACGTTAAACCCGAATTCACACACACACATCATGAAACCATAATTTCAATGTATTTTCTATGTGAGTAAGCAGAATATGTACTTGTGAGTTTGCCATGTACAGTTACCAATGATGTCATACATTACAAAGACACGTCTATACAAATACATGTACCATGGTAAAGTTTACCCCACAGAAAACGAAAATTTTAAGATGAAAGATTGTGATATTTTTCTTATTTCTGCTCAAAATACATGGGCTTATATAGGGAAAATCTTTAAAAATCTTCTTCTCCGAAACTGCAAGGTCCAGGTCTTTGCTATTTGGTATGAAGCTTCATCTTGTGGACCCCTACCAAGATTGTTCAAATTATAGTGCTGGGGCCAAATATGCCCCGGCCCGGACCCTTTGGTTTTACATAGACTTATAAAGGGAAATTCTTGAAAAATCTTCTCTGAAACCGCAAGGCTAGGTCTTTGATATTTGGTATGAAGCTTCAGCTAGTGGACCTCTACCAAGATTTTCAAATTATAGACCTGAGACCAAAAGTGCCCCCGCCTGGTGGCCCTTTGGTTTTGCATAGACTTATATAGGGAAAATCTTTCAGAATCTTCTTATATGAAACCACATGGCCCAGGTCTTTGATATTTGGTGTGAAATTTCATCTAGTGGACCTCTATCAAGATTGTTCAAATTATAGCCCTGGGGCCACACATGCCCCTGCCCCTAGACCCTTTGGTTTTACATAGACTAATAAAGGGAAATCTTTAAAAATCTTCTTCTCTGAAACCGCAAGGCCATGTCTTTGATATTTGGTATGGAGCTTCATCTAGTGGACCTCTACCAAGATTGAACAAATTATAGCCCTCGGGCCACAAATGCCCCTGCCCGGGCCCTTTGGTTTTACATAGACTTATATAGAGATAATCTTTGAAAATCTTCTTCTCTGAAACAGCAAGGCCCAGGTCTTTGATATTTAGTGTGAAGCTTCATCTAGTGGACCTTTATCAAGATTGTTTAAATTATAGCCCTGAGGCTAAAAATGCCTCTGCCCCAAGCCATTTGGTTTCTCATAGGCTTATGTAGGGAATATCTTTTAAAAAAAATCTTCTTCTCTGAAACCGCAAGGCTCAGGTCTTTGATATTTGGTGTGTAGCTTCATCTAGTGGACCTTTACCAAGATTGTTGAAATTATTGCCTTTGTTGATATTTGGTATGAAGCTTCACCTTTTTAAACCTCCCTCAACATTATGCACATTATAGGTGAAGCTTCATACCAAATATGAGTCTATGTAAAACCAATGGCCCTCCCCGGGGCCCACTTGTTACTCTATGGATCAGGTGAGCGATCCAGGGCCATCATGGCCCTCTTGTTCAGTATCACGTGAATTGCAACCCATTTACCGACCTCTATGTATTGAATAACAATATTGCCATTTTCGGGAGACGGCGAACATAAATACATGCATTCAGTCGAGTGTGAAATTATGTTAGAGTTCACCAGTCTCAGGTCAATTTGTTTGAACTATACAAAATGGGTTGATTTACACTTTCTCTATACATGTATATTAGAAGTAGAGAGGTATCGTTATCACTTCCTTGATCTGCAGAAGTTTTGCTCTTGCATGTCTTTACATATTGTATTTTTTTACCATTCAGATTTGAAGGTGCCACCAAACGTCATCCCCGAATTTGTTGAGCGAAGAAAACGTTCAACAAATTTAAGAGCCACTCGAAGGGATCATTTTATGTATATGGTGTCAGAAGCAAAAGAACAGTCCCCAGCTGTGAAACTGTCAAAAGTCGTTGCCAATAGGAAACGACGAGATGCTGATGGGAATGAGCGGGATGTGTCAGCAGTTAGAAATAAAAGGTTTGTCAAGCGCTATCCAGAAGAGACAAGAAAAATTAGACACAAGAGAGAAGCCTTTGAGTTGCATTCGTGGAGGAATTTGGAAGTCATTAGAAACAGAGTGAGAACGCTGAATAAGGATAACTGCAGGTTCCGAGAACTGTATGAGCTGTATTTGCCTGGCAACACTGGCTATGGAGTCAATAAACAGTTTGAAGCACAAGGACGCACAGCTTTAAGACTCGCCCATTTTCTGAGTAACTTCCTGCAGAATGTGGATGAATATGAGCAGTTTGGTAATCTCAAAGGAGACAGAAGATTGAATGAGACACACATTTTTGGTGAAGTAATTGCTTCTGTTATGTCAGACTTCAAAGTTCTAGGAATCGGAGCTTACTTTGATCGTTACAAGTTCCGAGTTGCACCACCTGTAAACACAACTGATCCGAGATATTCAAATACTGTAACACGTGAATTTTTTGGCCCATTTGCATTCCGTATTCAGAATGAAGGTGATGGTTTGGATATGTTCAGGGCCATTGATTCTGCTGGTCTGAAGAAACATTATACCGATGAACCCTGGTTCAGTAAAATGAAAGGACAATGGCTGACCAACTTTCATGGACTCAAGAAATACATCAATAAACCTATGATCAGGTCAGGTCCAAATCAGACAAGCTCGATCCGATTTGAACACTACCCAATAACGTACAGGGCACCAGACTATGAAGATGGTGAATGGTCTCGTCCGACGTTCTTGTGTGATGGCATGATCAATGACTGGGTTCTTACATACACTGTGCCTTTCTTTGGTCTCAACAGCGTGAAGACACAGATTGAGTTCAAGTGAGTATTTCACCTGTAATGAATGGAAGAGTGAAGAATACTGAGATCATATTTAACCCATTGTATACTATTGAACTCTTCCATTGCTATATGTTGGACATGTCCATTTGTCAAATACCGGTATGGGATGTCAAACCTATTTTTTAATTTTTATTCTAGTTTTAATGGAAAATTCTGTTAGCGAATAAAGCAGGCCCTGATCAGACGCCACATTCTGCGGCGTCTGATCTGGGCCTGTAATGTTTGCCAAGGTACCCCTTTAGGGGTTTACCGCATACGACCTGGATTAAAAGTATAGGGTGGCACATCCCATTAACAAGTCCATGTAATGAACACTCCCTGTAAATCCTACTTTATATGTATACAGAAAAGGGAGTTTGCAGGGTATACATTAATTATTAATTTTTTGATGTTTGTTCAAATGCATAAATTGTGTACTCATTAGAACCATCTCATGAAGAGCAGCCAATATACAACTATTTCATACCTGTTTGGGCGACAGTCAAAACTATCAGCCCCTCGGTGCTGTGGAGCACCTGATGAACTATTGCCCTCGGCCTTCGGCCTCGGGCGATAGTTCATCAGGTGCTCCACAGCACCTCGGGGCTGATAGTTTTGACTGTCGCCCTTGGAGGTATGAAATAGTTGTTTTATTACCCAACTCGTATAAAGAGTTATTTTGATCACAATAAGCAATTACTACTTGTCAAGTTGCTAGGTGATCACGTGACCATGAGATAGTTAAAACTATCTGCACCGGGCAATAGTTCAGTGCTCCGTGTGATAGTTCTCTGAAAACCGGTTCAATCCGATTTCATGCGAAAAGGTGTTAGATAGTCGAAAATGCTTAATAACTTCTTATATAGTAGGTTGGGTAATAAAAGCAGTTATTTTAGTGCAGTCAAGAAAAATATAAAATTTTCAACCAAAAAGGGATCTTTTAATACCCCCCCCGCCCCACCCCCCCCCCCCCCCCCCCCCGAGAATCTTTGATTTTTCTAAGAAAGAAAAAGGAAAATCTCGCCCCTTAATTATTTCTGTTACACCTCTCCTTATCGCCAGTAATTGAAATGAATACATTGTATTTTCAGAGGTGTGATATCCATCCATGTTGACATGGACTATCTTGATATAAACCAGTGTCCTGCAGAGTTTTATGTTCCAAATGGCTTCAAAAATACAGCAAAGTGTGATTTCCGGACCCAATATGTAAGTATTTCATGATGGAATGATTGGTAGCTAGTGTATTCATTTAACGGCAAATTTAGAAGTGGGTGGCTAGAGTATAAATGGAAAAGGAGGCGGCAGGCATTAAGGAGAATGGATACACACATCATTCTACGATTTTAATGAGCGAGACAACTTTTGTAACATCCTGTTTTGCATTGTTGAAAATTGAGCATCTTTGAGAAAGGGATCCAATCTTAACCCTTGTCCTGCTGAGCCTGGATATGCCTTATTTTCCAAACAATGAAGATTCAGATCAGATGGCTTGTAACGAAGCCATCTGATCAGGATCTACATTGTTTGCCATTCAGATTGTGAATTTGTTGCAATAATTTGCATCAAGTAATCTGATTGGTTGATAATCGGTAGTGGGTGTGGCATATATGAATATTCAGCAGTACAAGGGTTAAAGGAAAGATTTGCTCCTACTCTTTAACCCATTGCATGCAGGAAATTCCTAAAGGGGTACCTTGGCAAACAATGCAGGCCCAGATCAGATGCCACAGAATGCGACATCTGATCAGGCCCTGCACTATTTGCTAACAGAAATTTCCGTCAAAAATAGAATAAAAATGAAACAATAGACCTGACACCCCTTATACGACAAATGGACTTGTCCAACATGTAGCGATGGAAGAGTCTACCAGTATACAATGGGTTAAAGTATACTTTTAAGGGAAAGAATTTGTTCCTTACTAAAGAAGTGCATATCCTGCTTCAGCAGTACAAGGATAATCAAAACCTTGCAAATTTCATGAAGTGGAAAAGCTAGTCAGTCTTTACAGTATGTCTTCATTGACTCTGTTGACCACTTGAGATCTCATGAGTCGCTATGCCTAGAAGGAATTGTTCAAAGGCTTTCAGAGACAAAAGCTGATGCCACTGACCTTGGCACTGGCGGAATAATCACGTGACTTAACCAGTGGTTGTTCTCTGGTGCCAAAATTAGTGATCAGAGACTACATCAGGAGACGTGGATTACCATTCTGAAGTGAGTGTCATAGGAATAGCCTAACATCATCTGGTAAGCTTTATTTGAAAATGGATGTAGAAGATTTGGGTCCATTTGATCAAAGCATTGTTAGCTTAACAAGCTTGTTAGTTGCCTAAATGTCACCCAGTCTAGCAAGTACATATCATCTAATACTTCGGTGGTGGAAGTGGTGTGGGGGGGCGGGGGCGTCGGCCTCAGGAATGGGTACTGATCACAGAGACTTAAAAACACGTTTCACAAACACAGACTTCAAAATTTGTCAGTCACAAATCACAGAGAATAATTATAATCTTGTCACATATATCACAGAGATAAAAATTCACCTTTCACACACAATGTTTTTCACCCACATATATATCATACATGTAAAGATTAATCCATTATCCTGCTGAATAAATTAATTTAGCCACACCCATTCCTGACTATCTACCAATCAAATTACTTGATGTATGTAGTCTATTCATTCAATCCACAAGCTGCATGGCAGTAGATCCTGATCAGATGGCTTCTGGATCTACACTGTTAGCAAAGGTAGGGGTTGTCGTTTCATCACAAAAACATGCCTATATAATTTTGACCACCTTGAACCCCACTTTTATATAGTAAACTGGGAATTTACAGGGGTAAACCTTAATTTTCTTATTTCTGCTTTAACCCTCCTCTTGCTGAATATTCAGTTTAGCCACACCCATTTCTGTCTTTGAACCAATCAGATTACTTAATGTAATTTATTCCTACAAATTCATAAACTGAATGTCAAACAGTGTAGATCCTGATCAGAAGCCATCTGATCTGGATCTACACTATTTGCAAAGATAGGGGTTGTCGTGAATAGCAGGATAAGAGTTAAAATATAGATTGTGGTAGATTGTGGGTACTCGTTAGAACCGCCTCAATGAGGCGGTTATAATGAGTACCCACAATCTTTATTTTGAGCTGGAATAAGGAAAGTATCACAATTTTTCACCTTAAAATCTTTGTTTTTTGGGGGCGGTTAAGTTTACAGTGTATTTGTATAGGCATGTTTTCGTAATGTCAGCAGGATTAGGGTTAATCCATAATACCGGAATTTGTTAATCACTGAGGACCCTTCTCTTCTCTTCTCTTCAGTGTGTACCTCTGCCTGGTAAAGGGTTTGACATAGGCTCGTACAAGTGTGAATGTCGCCAGGGCTACGAGTACCCATTCAAGGACTTGCAGTGGTACTTCCACGGACAAACTATGGAGGAGGAATACGAGAAGATGACAAGTGGAATGAAAAACAGGTAAAAATGAGTCCGCTGCTTGTTTGGAAGATACTTGCAAACAAATGGGCCTCATGTCAAGAGTGATGTCGCTTAAATATAAGGTCTCATGAATTTGGGTTCAAGTCTCACTATGTTCACGTGAGATACCAAATATTGCAACAGAAGGTCAGGGGGGCTAGCTTAACGAGCTTATTAATGACAAAAATATTAACTTTTTAAGCCATTACAATATCTAATACGCAGGCCTCGGTAGCTCAGTCGGATGTACGTCTGACTGGTGATCAGGAGGACAGGGGTCCGATACCTGCCAGGGTCAGCAACATTCTTTCATGGAAATTGATCGTGGTCATTCTCTCCCTTCCGCTGATTCAAGAAGGGCAGTTGTCAGTTTCTGGCAAAAGAATGTTAACTGGTTAACCGCTTATGTATAAGCCTGCCCAGGTAAAGTGGGGATAGGTAAACTAACCAGATAAAACATGACCTAAACAGTGTTGACTGGGCCGTTAAACTCCAATATAAACAAACAAAACAATATCTAATGCCCTGGTATTTTTGTTGAAACAAATGTTTTTTTGTTTGATTTGTTGTTTAACGTCCTCGTCAACACTGTAAAGGTCATTTTGTAGACGTTGCTTCCAATTCTGTGGGACTTTTACCCGACATTGAGATGAAATGACATCTCAAGCCCTGTCGCCCAATGAAACCAATAGGGTTTATTAGCATGGACGGTCCGCCTCGCACCGCGGTTCCTGGACAGGCTTAGATCCTCTAAGCTATTTACCAGTACTAGTGTGCAGGCCGGATTAAGCTCTGTGTGGAAGCATCATGCAGCCCATATATTTCTTCAAGCCCCTATGGGCGGGGGTGCTGAAACAAATGTGAGTAGCTTTTGCAAATGCAAAAGCTACTCAATTTGCAAAAGCTACTCACATTTGTTTCAACAAAAATACTAGTGCATATACCATATTGAATGATGACAGTTTTAGCAAAGAGTTAACAATATGTTTACTAAATGGTGGAGGAGTATGAAGATTACAAGTGTAATGAAAAAACAGGTAAAATGAATAAGCTACTTGTGAAAGACACTCCAAACAAATGTGTCTAGTTTCTCTGACAAATTTGGGTTCAAGTCATACTCAGATCACATGTGAGATACCAAATATTGCAACAATAGGTCAGGGTGCTTATAAATGACCAAAATTGTAACCCTTATCTTGCTGTTCACGACAACCCCTATCTTTGCAAACAGTGTAGATCCAGATCAGATGGCTTCTGAAGAAGCCATCTGATCAGGATGGCTTCTGAAGAAGCCATCTGATCAGGATCTACACTGTTTGGCATTCAATTTATTAATTTGTAGCAATAAATAACATCATGTAATTTGATTGGTTGATAGACAGAAATGGGTGTGGCTTAAATGAATATTCAGCAAGATAAGGGTTAACTGTTCAAGCTGGTATGATATCTAATACCCTGGAACTTTCTTGGAAAATTTGAGAGTAGCCTTGATAGCTCAGTGGTTAGCGCGTTCGACTTATGAGAGGTTGTGAGTTCGAATCAAGCCGCTGGAGCCAAGTTGTGTCCTTGGGCAAGATACGTAATGCCATGACCCCACTCCTCCCAGATGTAAATGGGCACCAGTGGTTTAAATGTTACTACCTCCATCTTGTATGCATGATAACATCTGGAATGAGCGTTCAAGAGCGATTTAAATAAGCTTGAAGCTTCCATCGCAATCAAACTAAAATAAACTAGATCGCGCAGTCGATGGCGCGCCATCGCAAATCCCCTCGTTTTGACCTCTTCCAGGGACCCCTGGGGGCTGGTCCAAAAATTAATGTGCTCTTGCAGAAGCCATTCATGTTAGTAACTCACACACCAAATTTGGTTGAATTCCAATGAACAGTATAGGAGGAGATAGCCGGACAGACGGACAGACAGACGGACGGACGGACGGAGGCGATAACAATATCCCCACTTTTCTTCAAAAAACGTGGGGATAATTAGTATTAACTAAATTCCATTTATTTTTCTTCCAACATTTCCGTTTTCAATAGTTTACCATCTTGTTATGGAATGCTGTTGACGTCATTTCATAACAATGACATAACACACAGGTTCTAAACATGCATTTTGACATCTCATTATATTACTACATGAAATCTTGGCTGTGTGAAATAGTTCTGAGATTCTGCTTATGGAATTTATCGGAGTATAAAATTTTTATTCGAACCAATCAAATTGCAGGAAATGAATATAATGATGAAGAATTGGAATAATTTTGAATTATTGTGTATGGGTTTTTACTTAGCACAGGTCTGATGTCAAATTTTGGCTTGATACAGGACTCGTTATCTTGTCATACAGGTCATTTTATAGAGGATTTTACACGAGTGGTCATGTATTATTGAATTTATTTAACAAGTTGAGGAAAAGGGATAAAATTCGAGGCTGTGCTGAGCATTTTATCCCTTTTCTTCAACGAGTCATGTATTATTGAATTTATTAAACGAGTTTAGGAAAAGGAATAAGATGCGAGGTTTTGCCGAGTATTTTATCCAATTTCCTCAACGAGTTTAAACAATTCAGTAATACATGTGCACGAATGCAAGATTCTATTTATCTTATGACATTTAAAATGCATTTTATACATGATTGTTTAACAAAAATGTCAATATTCAGCCATTAGTAAACGCAACGCCGTTAAGGACGTCTTACATGTAACGTTAAAGGGCGTTTCTAACTAATTTGCATATTTAATCCACTAGTGGATTGCGGAATTTATTACATGGCGTTATTACACACTCAGACTCGACGTCATATAGCCCCCGCACATCGGGGCTTGAAGAAATAGATGGGCTGCATGATGCTTCCACGCAGAGCTGAAACCGACCTGCACACGAGTACTGGTAAACTGCTTAAAGGATATAAGCCAACCAGGCAATGCGGCGTGTGTCGGTCCGTCCATGCTTTTAAACCCTATCGGTTTCATTGGGCGGCAGGGCTTGAGATGTCATTTCATCTCTGTCGGATAAAAGTCCCACAAAATTGGAAGCAATGTCTCCAAAATAACCTTTACAGTGTTGACGGGGACGTTTAACCTCAAATCAAACAAACAAACAAAACAAGAGTGGTCATGTTTTATTGAATTTATTAAACGAGTTGAGGAAAAGGAATAGCATTTTATCCCTTTTCTTCAACGAGTTTAATAAATTCAATAATAAATGTGCACGAATGCAAGATTCTATTTATCTTATGATATTTAAAACAAATTTTATACATGATTGTTTAACAAAAATGTCAATATTCCGCCATTAGTAGACGCGACAGTCGTGAAGGATGTCGTACATGTAACGTTAAAAGGAGTTTCTAACTAATTTGCATATTTATACCCCCGGAATACGAAGTATGCTATGGGGTATATAGTTTTCCTCCTGCCGTTCGTCCGTCCATCTGTCCGTCCATGTTTCCGTGTCCGTCCGTTAACATTTTGGTTAAAGTTTTGCGTCAAAGTTTCTAACAGATTGTACCTTCTGAACCCTGCGATAGGTTTAGTTGATACTTACACTGAAGTTACATACTGGTCTACAGATTTCATTGATGCATGTCCCACCCCCTACAGTGACCTTGAGGTCAAGGTCACAGACTTAGAAATTTTACATTTGGTTAAAATTTATGACAAAGTTTATAGATGCCTGCATGTTCTAAACTCTAAGTCAAATTCAGTTGATACTTGAATCAATGTTGCATACCAGTCCAAAGATTTCGTTACGTATGTCCCTTCCCCCACCCAAGGTGATCTTGACCTCAAGGTCACGGACTTCACTTAGAAATTTTACATTTGGTTAAAGTTTTATGACAAAGTTTATAGATGCCTGTATGTTCTAAACTCTTAAGACAAATTCAGTTGATACTTGCATCATGTTTGCATACCAGTCCAAAGATTTCATTGATGCATACCCCACCCTGCTGCTTCAGTAACATTGATGCCTCCACCCCTTCAGTAACTTTGATGCCCTCACTCCCTTGGTCTATTGAGAAATTTAAGAGGGTGGCGCTGGCTGGGGGAATACGTGACCCACTGGTCGCTTTCTCTAGTTAATCCACTAGTGGATTATGGAATTTATTACATGGCGTTATTACACTCTCAGACGCGACGTCATATGATAAACATGTTTTTCTTTCCTTCTTTTCAGGTACACAACTCTGAGGTGTCGTATTGCGGGTGCTGCCTCTGTCGTTGCCAGCTGGGGCCTCATCACAGCTTCATTTGTATTCCTGCTCTTTTGGAGACACTGACAACAGTTTATGAATGTGTTGTAGCATCAGTTGAAGGGAACAGCCGACGATAATTTTAATACCTGAAGTGCAAAATACTGCTTGAGCTCAGCAGATGATATTTTAACTCTTATCATGCTGTTCACAACAAGCCCTATCTTTGGAAACAGTGTAGATCAAGATCAGATGGCTTCTGAAGAAGCCATCTGATCAGGATCTACACTGTTTGACATTCAATTTATGAATTTGTAGGAATAAATTACATCAAGTAATCTGATTGGTTGAAAGTCAGAAATGGGTGTGGATTAACTGAATATTCAGCAAGAGAAGGGTTAATGATTGTTTGCTTAATTTGAGGTTTAACATCCCCACCAACACTATTTAGGTCTTTCTGGAGATGTTGCTTCCAATTTTGTGGGACTTTTACCCGCAATTGAGATGATGCTGCCCAATGAAACCAATAGGGTTTATATGCATGGATGGTCAGACTCGCACCACTTTTGCCTGAACTGGCTTCGACTTTCTAAGCTGTTTACCGGTACTCATGTTCGGTTGGTTTCAGTTCTGTCTGGAAGCACCTTACACGCAGCCCAATCTATTTCTCCAAGCCCTGATGGGCGAGGACCAAAGAACTCGGAATGGAACATGGCTAGGTTTTGAGGCAACAGGGTGCTAGAAGCACAAAGGCTGCCTGTCAAAAGATTAGGCGAAAACCTTTCAATTGTCATCAGCTGCTCCTATGAACTGGAGGGATGTTTTATGTTTGTCCAATCAAATAGTGCTATCAAATAGCCAGGATTTAAATGATAAACTAAATACAACAAGAAACACTCTTCTATTGCTAATCTTTAAGGGGAATGGCTACACACAAGGGGAGGCAACTAACTCCTTTAAAATTATTTTTGTATGCCTTTTTAATAGGGGTCTACTCTTAAAGGAAAGAATTTGCTCCTCAGGAGCAAATTCTTTCCTTTAAGAGTAGACCCCTTTTTCTGTGGGGTTTAGCTTATAAGAAAGCATATGTGAACCCCCAAAAACTTGTCACCTTTGTTAAGGTGCATCCATTCTGCTTCATACTGTACATAAGTTGTCTTAAAAGACATAGGAGTTTGGTTACAATGGATAATGGAACCAAAATGCTCAAAATATGTTGAATAAATAAACTGCTGTGAAGATCTTCATAGCACTGTACACTACTTTGCCAGCAAATCTTAGCCCTTGGCCTGCTTAACCAAAATGAGCACTACTTTTTGTAAACAGTATAGATACAGATCAGTTGGCTTGCCATCTGATCAGTTTCTGTAGTTTGACATTCAGCTTATGAATTTGTAAGCATTAATTACAAGTAGTCTGATTGGTTGAAAGTCTGAAATGTGTGTCACTAATTTGATTTTTTCAGAAAGACAGGAGTTAGACACATTTTCACAGTTACATTTTTAATTGAGAATCAATGTTTTTCTACCTTTCAGCCAAGAAGGGCAGTGGTCCAGGTCTAAATTGCTTAAATTACAGGAATTTTTGTTTAACTTACAGTAAAGGAAATTGACCAGATACAGTAAAGGAAATTAACCAGATACCTCTGAAAATTGGTAAATGAACCTGTCCTAAATTTAGATTGAATATTATTTTTGGGTTTATCAGAGATTGAAGTGGGCCTCCATGGCCTGGTGGATAAGAGCACTGACAATCATTAAGTCTCTCATTGTTGTGGGTTCGAGCCTTGTTTGGGTCACGTGAGACGCCAAGTTCTGCAACAGAAGGTCAGGTGGTTTTTCTCCGGGTTAACGATCGGCTCGATATAAATGAAATAATCTTGAAAGGACCGTAAAACCAAAAACCCCCCAAAAACAAAGGTTTAAGTAAATGCAGTAGGTTTTAGACAAATATCTACGGTAAACTGTGATTTGTTGGTCTCAGGAAGAAACGAGCACCTGTAAATATCATTCTTTGTTAACATTTCATGATTTCATTTACCGTAATTTTTTCTTTTATATATGCTACAAATATATCATTCTTCATGAACATTTGGTCATAATGTACGATGTAGTTTTTCTTATAGCTCCTAAAAACATCTTAAGGAAAGGTAGTAAGAATAATTATGGTATAATTTTCCATATTTCCATAGAAACACGTTGTGGGTACTTGTTAGAATTGCCTTGATAAGGCGATTCTAACAAGTACCCACAACATATTATGTTGTAATGGAGAAGTAAGAAAAATAGCCTTAACCCTTTTTGTTCCAAATGGAATCTTCCACCTTATATATAGCCGGAGTCCATTTCAAAATTTAGGGGTGATAGGTTCTGTTTTCATCAAAATTTATTTGGAAAATGACTGAACTTTTAGCAAACAGTGGAGGCCCTAATCAGACGTCTGATCTGGGCCTGCACTGTTTGCCAGGGTACCCATTTTGGGGTTTCTGGTACTAAATGGATTAATTTCCCCTGTTACTTCATTTTATCTGGAGCAATGTAAAAATGAACTTACCAGAATAATGTTTTCATTCATGTTGCATAACACTGGTACATGTAGCCATAATTTGGAAACTGTAATCTGCTTTTACATTGTAAAAATATTCAATTATATGGCAGCAGAACAGTTCAAAATAGCTTCTTAGTATTTGAAAATTTGATCATTTTTTTGGGTAATCATTCTTGTATAATACATGCTCTCCACAGAGTCATCCCCCAAAACGGATGCTGATATAATGCATTATTAGAGCATCATTTTTTGGGGATGACTCTGTAGCCCATTTGGTAAGGATGTCGGCCACTGCAGTGCGAGGTGACGTCACCACATCTGTGTGTGCGTTTGAATCCCAGTAAGGTAAAGGCAAATATGTATTTATATCCAATTATGTCTCAACTATGGTTGTAAAGACAAAAAGTCGCTTCCATTGCTGAGGGAATTGATCACAGCCCTGGGAAAAAGATCTTTGTAAGATCAAATAAACCCCTTATACAGAATGTACTGCAGGGCATTACGAAAACACGCCTATAAAAATACATTGCCACCTTTATCGCCAAAAAAATGAAAATTTTATGATGAAAAATTGTGATATTTTTCTTATTTCTGCTCAAAATATAGATTGTGGGCACTCGTTAGAACCGCCTCATCGAGGCGGTTCTAACGAGTACCCACAATCTATATTTTAGAGCAGAAATAAGAAAAATAAGGTATACCCCCAGCAACCCCAGTTTTACTATATAAAAGTGGGGTTCAAGGGGGTCAAAATCATATAGGCATGTTTTCGTGATGGCCAGACAGCCTTATATGGGCTATAGGAGCATCCTTTTTTGGGGATGTCTTTGTAGCACAGTTGGTAAGGACGCATGGCCACTGTAGTGCTAGGCGACTTCACCACATCTGTATGTGGGTTCTTTGTTGTGGGAATTATCCATAATTCAGGAACAAAAAAAAAAAAAAAAATGCAACAGTTCCAACAGGAAAAAAATTTTGAAATATTTAGATACCTTTTTCTTGCACACCAGACAAGGAAATCTGTGAGTTTAACCTGGGATAGAAATTTATGTTCTGACCCTGGTGTTCCAACCCAGGCAACTAACATAAGTGCACGTCAATTCTATTCAACTACTGGAACTACTTCTGCACTACTTTCATTTTGTAAACAATATACATGTGCGAGCTCTGTCAAAACTATAAAAAAATATCAAAATAAACAAATCAATAAGAATGATAATTATGTTAAAGGACACTGATTACAGGACTTTTGTATGAAATCTTAAAAAGAAGAAAAGAAATACTGTCTTTAGTTGTGCTATTTGCTATGAAATAAAAAGGAAATGTTTGGGAGGTGTTGTGCAAGAAAAAGAATCCAATATGGGGTTCTGTTGTAGCTGGCCGTTAACAACCCTCGGGATGACCGTGCTGAGTGGAACCTCGGCATAGCCTGGGTTCCGCTCAGCACGGTCATCCCTCGGGTTGGAAACGCTTATCTACAACAAAACCCCATATCAGATTCTTATAATCCCACATTTCACATTGGTGTGCTACCCTAGTAATGATAATTAAAGGCTAAAACATTCCCTTTATTCATGCTCAAAAGCTTAATGCTGTACAGGCTGCTCACTCATTGTAAATAATCACTCGCCATTGTGAATAAGCATTTTAGCATATATTGTGATAAAAAGACATTAACAATTTTTAACTCCTATAATCAAATTTTATGCAAGTGTCATTTTAGTAGATAGATCATCTCAACTTCAAATAAGGATGAGTAAAGTAATGATCTGGAGAATTGGGACAGACAGGCCTAAGCAAACAGTGCAGACCCAGATCTGACTGCTCCCTGTCTGATCAGGATCTACACTGTTTGCCAGTCTGTCACCACCTTTTGGACTCCTTGCTGGATCATGAAAAACTTTTTTAAAAGATTTTAGGCTAATTACAGCAAATCCTCAAAGTGTCCAAATTTTTAGGATTTTTACAGAAACAAGGATAGTTTTAGGATATTTTTTCTTATTTCTCATCAAAAACATGCATGATGTGAGTACTTGTTAGAAGCCCCAAGAACAAACCTTCCCTGTAAGATTATAATGTTATTAATCAAGTAATTTCGTATTGGCCCAGTTACAGGTCCTAGGTCTGCTGTATTGGTCCGAGGCCGAAGGCCGAGGCCAATACAGCTGACCGAGGACCTGTAACTGGGACAATACAAAATTACTTGATTAATGACAATTTTATTAATTGACACCATTAAAAACATGATAATTGATGTTTGACCTCAGTGTTAATATGGGTGACCTCAAAACAATACAGGATAAACAATTAATAAATAAGAAATATTATCCTTCAACCCTTATTCTGCTTAGCACGACAACCCCTACCTTTGCAAACAGTGTAGATTCCAATCAGATAGCCATCTGAAAGGATCTACACTGTCATGCAATTTGTGAATTGAACCAATTGATTGTATCTTTGTAATTTGATTTGTGGATAATCAGAATGGGTGGGGCTTAATCAATATAGTCAGCAGCATACAGGTTAATTATCTTCATAGCTCCACCTTATCTGGAACTACCATACATGGTATCAGTCATGTTTGTTTTGAAGTGCACAGTTTTAGTATTCAGATAACAATTTAACCTAGTTTATTGAACAGCCATGAAAATTAAGACAAAGTGAATAGTTGCATACATATGCAACTGTAGTCTGATCTGTCTTTGCTGGGATAAGACTGGGAAACATTTAACCCTTAACCGGCTGAACACGACAACCCCAATCATAAAGACCACTTGGACAGTTTCAAAGGTGGCCTCTTACTTGATGGCGCTGGGTGTAGTCAACACAAGACGGGATAAATAACCTTTTTTAATTTCATGGAGTACCAGTAGTTATAAATTTAGCTGGTCTTGTGTAATAGTGGCATTTTACTGTGCTGTGTACACTCAATAGGATTGCCTTGACAAGGTGGTTCTGTTGGTTGGTTGGTTGATTTGAAGTTTAACGTCCCCGTCAACATTGTAAAGGTCATTTTGGAGACGTTGCTTCCAATTTTGTGGGACTTTTACCCGACATTGAGATGAAATGACATCTCAAGCCCTGTCGCCCAATGAAACCAATAGGGTTTATTAGCATGGACGGTCCACCTCGCACCGCGGTTCCTGGGCAGGCTTAGATCCTCTAAGCGGTTTACCAGTACTAGTGTGCGGGCCGGATTCAGCTCTGCGTGGAAGCATCATGCAGACCATATATTTCTTCAAGCCCATATTGGCGGGTCCTATGTGGTTCTGTTGAGCACACACAACATGCCATAATCACAATAAGATAAACCACCCTATGTTACCCCCAAATATTTATTTTCAGAAGCTATAAGTATTTCAGAGGGGACTTACGAACGTGTTTGTTAAATTAGCTATCAGTGTTGAGTAGGTGAAATATTCTGTAAATACATTAGGTTTTTCTAACATGTTGCTGTATTTGTATATATACTGTTAATAGAGAAATTATAAATAATGTATGTAAAATAAGCCTGATTAAGAAATTTTATAATATTTTTGTACAAACCAAAACAATAAATATTCCATACCGAAAATTGGATTTGTGTTTTTTATTTGGACCACTTTCTTCTGCATGAAAAGTTTTAATTCTTCTACATTATTTCTAAATAAATTGCAATATTCCTGAAAAAGGCCATGGGCAAATTTGAAAATAGGGCGCTTTTTTCATAGAATATTGAGAAGATTTACGTTTTCACTGACTGAATGTTTGTTGTGTATGCTTTAAGCATTGCACAATATAAGAGTCTGGTTTTCCATCCATTTGTTTGTCAATACAGTAAATTCCTATATTAAGACCACCTTTGTGACTGTTCAAAAGTGGTCTTTAAGACCACTTTTGGACAGTCCTATTGGTGGTCTCTTATAAGAAGACACTGGGTGTAGTAAGCACAAAGAGGGAATAACTCCAAACGTCTCAATAAGCTTTTAAAAGCAGATGTAGTCTCTATTTTAGGTGGTCTTAATACCGGAATTTTACTGTATATCTGTGCACATTTACCACAACCACATTTGTGGCCTAGTGGGTAAGAGCGCTGACTCTTAATCATAATGTCTCATATCACTGAGGTTCAAGACTCACTCGGGTCATGTAATGCCAAGTTCTGCAATGGAAGGTCAGGTGCTTTTTCTCCAGCTACTCCCATTTTCGCTCTCCTCTGATAAACGGTTGGCTCGAAATAAGTGAAATAATCCAGAAAGGGCCATAAAACAAAAAAAAAAGTTCAAGTCCATTTGTCTAGAACTACAATCATAGGCATTCTTTCTTTTTTTCTCCTATTACTACTACTCGCTCACATCTGAGCATTATGAGCAGGATTTCCTGGGTGGTAACCAGTACTTTTTAGCTCACCTGGGCCGAAGGCTCCAGGGGAGCTTATAGTATAGTGGGTCCTCCGTCGTCCGTCGTACGTCGTCCGTCCGTCGTCCGTCCACACTTTTGAGCAGCTATATCTCAGTATCCTGCAGGCTGATCTCAATCATTTCTCACCTGTAGTATGCCTCTGGTGGGGCATTGATGACATAAACATTTTTTTGAAATCGCTCTAAAACTTTGGTTCCTATGGCAACCACAAGGTCCCATAGACTTACTATGGGAAAATGCTTGTCATCACCGTAGCGCCTTCAGTTTTGATCGGATCTTTCTGAAACTTATATGTAAGGTGACTGGGGATAAAAACTCGGATGAGTTCGAAAACCGGCCAAGTCGGCCCATTTATCATAGAGTTACGTCCCTTTGATTGCTGAAAATGCCCATTTTCGACCTTGTCATCACCGTAGCCCCTTCAGTTTTGATCGGATCTTTCTGAAACTTATATGTTATGTGGCTGGGGATAAAACCACGGATGAGTTCGAAAACCGGCCTAGTCCGCTAGTTTATCATAGAGTTACATCCCTTTGATTGCTGAAAATGCCGATTTTTGACCTTGTCATCACCGTAGCCCCTTCAGTTTTGATCAGATCTTTCTGGAACTTATATGTAAGGTGGCTGTGGATAAAATCTCGGATGAGTTCGAAAACCGACCAAGTCGGCCCTTTTATCGTAGAGTAACGTCCCTTTGATTGCTGAAAATGCTGATTTTTGACCTTGTCATCACTGTAGCCTTTTCAGTTTTGATCGAATCTTTCTGAAACTTATATGTAAAGTGGCTGGGGATAAAATCTCGGATGAGTTCGAAAACCAGCCAAGTTGGTCCATTTATCACAGAGTAACGTCCCTTTGATTGCTGAAAATGCCGATTTTTGATCTTGTCATCACCGTAGCCCTTTGAGTTTTGATCGGATCTTTCTGAAACTTATATGCAAGGTGGCTGGGGATAAAGCCTCAGATGAGTTCGCATACCGGCAAAGGTGGCCTATTTATCAAAGAGTTAGGTCCCTTTGATTGCTGAAAATGTTGATTTTTGACCTTGTCAACACTGTAGCCCCTTCAGTTTTGATCGGATCTTTCTGAAACTTATATGTAAGGTGGCTGGGGATAAAACCTCGGATGTGTTCGAAAACCGGCCAAGTTGCCCCATTAACTATATAGTTATGTCCCTTTGATGGCTGAAAATGTCGATTTTTTACCTTGTCATCACCGTAGCCCCTTCAGTTTTGATCGAATCTTTCTGAAACCTATATGTAAGGTGACTGGAGATAAAACCTAGGATGAGTTTGAATACCGGCCAAGTTGGCCCATTTATCATTGATTTACGTCCCTTTGATTGCTGAAAATGCCGATTTTTGACCTTGTCATCACCATAGCCCCTTCAGTTTTGATCGGATCTTTCTGAAACTTATATGTAAGGTGGCTGGAGATAAAATCTTGGATGAGTTCGAAAACAGGCCAAGTCAGCCCATTTATCATAGAGTTCTGTCCCTTTGATGGCTGAAAATGTTGATTTTTGACCTTGTCATTACCGTAGCCCCTTCAGTTTTGATCGGATTTTTCTGAAACTTATATGTAAGGTGGCTTGGGATGAAACCTTGGATGAGTTCGAAAACTGGCCAAGTCGGCTCATTTATTTTAGAGTAACATCCCTTTGATTGCTAAAAATGCCAAATTTTGACCTTGTCATCACCGTAGCCCCTTCAGTTTTGATCGGATCTTTCTGAAACTTATACGTGAGGTGGCTGGGAATAAAATCTTGGATGAGTTTAAATACTGGCCAAGTCTGATCAGATCTTTCTGAAACTTACATGTAAGGTGGCTGGGAATAAAACCTCAGGTGAGTTTGAAAACTGGCCAAGTCGGCACATTTATCATAGAGTGACGTGCCTTTGATTGCTGAAAATGCCTATTTTCGACATTGTTATCACTGCTGCCCCTTTAGTTTTGAACGGATCTTCATGAAACTTACAAACAAGGAAGTCAGGCAGAAAGCTTGGAGGAGTTTGAAAACTCTTGTTTTTGAACTTGTCATCACCATAGCCACTTCAGTTTAGATCGGATCTTCTTAGCAAGTCAGGAATAAAAGCTTGAATGAGTTTGAAAACCGGTGAGGTCAGCCTGTTTATCATAGAGTTAAATTCTACTTGATTTTCAGAAAATGCTTATCCTGTCATCACCATGTCCTCCCATAAAGCCTTCAGTAAAGGTTGGCACTTCCTTAAACTGAATCTGTTCGCTCAGGTGAGCGATACAGGACCAAGCTAGCTTGGTCCTCTTGTTTATGTCCCTGGTAGCGATAGCGGGAACATTGTTTTTTGCCCTGTCTGTTTGTTTGTTTGTACATGGACAACTTAAACGTTGGTCATAACTTTTGAACCGCTTGAGGTAGAATAATCATATTTGGCATGAATGTTCCTTGTGACAAGAGCTTCACATTCATGCAAAAAAATTTGACCTGTGACGACCTACTTAGAAGAAAAAAATAACATTGGCCATAACTTTTGGACCGCTTGAGATACAGCCTTCATATTTGCTATGTTATGTTCCTTGTGACAAAAGCTTTACATTCATGCACAAAATTTTAACCTGTGACCTTGACCTTTGACCTACTTAAAATAAAAAAATAGCATTTTGGTCATAACTTTTGAACCATTTGAGCTACAGCCTTCATATTTTGCATGTAGGTTCCTTGTGACATGAGCTTTACATTCACACAAAAAATTTTGACCTGCGACCTTGACCTTTGAACTACATTAAAGAAAAAGTTAACATCGGTCTTAACTTTTGAACCATTTGAGATACAGCCTTCATATCTGGCATGTAGGTTCCTTGTAACAAGAGCTTTACATTCATGCAAAAAATTTTGACCTGTGACCTTGACCGACTTAAAAGAAAAAATTAACATTTTGGTCATAACTTTCGAACCATTTGGGATAGGACCTTCATATTTGGTATGTAGGTTCCTTGTGATAAGAGCTTTACATTCATGCAAAAATTTTTGACCATGACCTTGACCTTTGATCTACTTAAAAGAACAAATAAAATTGTTCATAATTTTTTAATCGTTTAAGATAGAGCCTTCATATTTGGCATGTAGGTTCCTTGTGACAAGAACTTTACATTCATGCAACATTTTTTGACCTGTGACCTTGACCTACTTTAAAGAAAAAAATATTATTGTTCATAACTTTCGAACCCTTTAAGATAGAGCCTTCATATTTGGCATGTAAGTTCCTTGGGCCAAGGGCCTCCCACTCAAACCAACAATCTTGACCTGTGACCTAGACTTTAAACTGTGACCATCTTTGAAAAAATGACCATGCCGGGGGACATGTTCGTGTTTTTCAAACACATCTTGTTCTTTTTTTTTAAGCAATGTGGATGAAGTGCCTTGCTCAAGGGCACAACACTTTGGTCAGTGTGAGGCTTGAACATGCAACCTCTCGATTACAAATCCGATGCGCTACCACCACACCACAGGGCTCCACCACACCACAGCGCTCCACAGGCATAACATAGCCTTCTATGAATATTTCTGGCAGTTTACCATTCTAATGTTTAAACCATTTTATGAAGGAAACAGGTCATTGGCGAACAGTGCAGGCCCAGATCAGACGCAACAATATGTGGCATCTGATCAGGGCCTTTGCTGTTTGCAGAAAGTCAACCCGTTCTTTGTCAACCGGTTTCTTAATAAATTTGTGAACAAAACTGAGCCGGACACCTGCAGATTTGGAAGTGGACTCCTGCTATATATTAGGAGGGAGATTTTATTATGCCCCTGCCATTCGAAGAATGGTGGAAAGGGCATATAGCGTTGCCCCTGTCTGTCCGTCCGTTCGTGCGTCCGAAACTTAAAGGCAGTCAATAACTCTCTTATTTCTGGATGGATTTTGAAATTACTTTGTAGAAATGTTATCCATCATGAGTCGATGTGTCACGTGCAAAACCCAGGTCAGTACATCCAAGGTCAAGGTCATACTTGGAGGTCAAAAGTCAAAAAAAGGGTCCGAAACTTAAACGCAGTCAATAATTTCCTTATTTTTGGATGGATTTTGAAATTACTTTGAAGAAATGTTAACCATCATGAGTCGATGTGTCACATGCAAAATCCAGGTCCGTACCTCCAAGGTCAAGGTCATACTTGGAGATCAAAGGTCAAAAAAAGGGTCCGAAACTTAAACGCAGCCAATAACTTACTTATTTTTGGATGGATTTTGAAATTATATTGAAGAAATGTTAACCATCATGAGACAATGTGTCACGTGCAAACCCAGATCCGTACCTCCAAGGTCATACTTAGAGGTCAAATGGCATAAAAAGGGTCCAAAACTTAAACACTGTCAATAACTTTCTATGGATGAATACGAACATAGACATATTTTCGGGCGGGGGCATCTGTGTCCTATGGATGCATTTCTAGTTCAGTAAAAGATAGGTTACTTGATCATTGGTAACTGCATAAACTGTGAACAGTTCAATCTGAGGTGTATTGAACCACCTGCCATGCCCCTATCCTATACTGGCATGACTTTCTGCCAGGCTTCTCCAGACGTTCTATGGAGTCTGTAAACAGAGGTTCTGTCTCTGTATGACATTAGCTGTTAGTGGGATGTAAAACTCAAACACACACTTCTTTTAGTTGACTACCACATATGCTGTAATTAGCACACATGCTCTAATGAGCACACACCAATACTTGTTCAAAAAATCTAGTTGAAGTTAAGAGGTTTGCTGAGGTTGATCAATTGATTGTTTTGGGGTTTTACAACAACCCTTGTGGGTCATTTTTGTGTTAATAGATGGGAGAGACAGCAGAGATGATAAAAATCGAGGATTTTTACATGTTTAACATGCACTGGTGGAATAGAACCTCATGTCCATTGTCATTTTGACGTCTTTATTTGTTTAATTTGAGGTTTAACATCCCAGTCGGCACTATGTAGGTCATTATGGAGACGTTTCTTCCACTTTTGTGGGACTTTTACCCGACACTGAGATGAAATGACATCTCAATCGCTAATGTCCAATGAAACCAATAGGATTTATATGCATGGATGGGCTGACTTACACCACTTTGCCTCGGCAGGCTTATACCTTCTAAGCAGTTTACCAGTCCTCGTGTGCGGTTGGTTTCAGCTGTGGATTCTCCTAGCCCCGATTTTGACCTCATACCATGCACAGTGACATCCCTGAAAGGCGCAGCTGTCATCAAAATATGGCAGACATTGATAATGGAAGTGGCTGCATTATGAACAATAGGGCTCATGTACCTGATCCAGATTGTACAAATGCAATAGTAGGTAATAGATTCGAGAAATTTTAGTTGAGTGCCCCAAGGATTATATCAAAATCAGTCTAGCTTTGTATAATTTATTTTAAGGTCTTTCTATTTTTAGCTCTGGCTGCCATCTTGTTTAGCAGAGTGGAACCATTTAGGCTATTTTGATAGAGGGCCACCCAAGAAACATTCCTGTGAAAGTATTTTAAAATCCATTCACTGGTTTAGATTTCTTTTAAGTACATTGTTGACAAACACACTACAGACATTGAGCAGTCACACAAGCTCACCTTGAGCTTTAAGCTCAGCTGAGCTAAAAATCCATGCTCAGAAATGAAAGGTATGCAAGACAAAGGATCTTACATGGGTGTGAGGGGTAGATGGAAAACTCTGTCCCCGTCACTGTCCAGCATCACTCAGCAAGCCTCATGTTTCCCAACAGTGACCCATATACAAAACCAGTGGGCCCGACACGGAGGCATTTTTGGCCCCAGGGCTATAATTTGAACAATCTTGGTAGAGGTCCACTAGATGAAGCTTCATACCAAATAACAAAGACCTGGGCCTTCTGGTTTCAGACAAGAAGATTTTTAAAGGTTTTTTCTTATTTTCTCCATTTTGTTGCCCTGGCAACCAGAGTTCTGCATAGAATGGAGTTCTTTGAACAACTTTGAGAGAGGATCACCCACATATCATTTCTGCCAAGTTTGGTCAAAATCTGTTTAGTCGTTTAGGAGGAGATGTCATTTATAGAAATTGTGGACGGACATCCGGACGAAAACCGATCACAATAGCTCCCCCGGAGCCTTTGGCTCAGGTGAGCCAATAAGGTGAACTTACACAATATGTCATCATTATTGCAATACATACCGTAATGATCCGGCTATAAGACGATTTGGCTATAAGACGGGGGGTATTTTTTGGCTTTTCTTACGGTGATTTTTGCTTAGTCTCGGCTATAAGACGGGTATAAATTCTAACAATCTGACGAGGGTTGCGCGGATGTAGAAAGTGCCGACCATTTCAGAGCGAGACACTGGTTGATCAATTTCGCTCGGTGTTTTGCGGTCGCGAAATCTAATGACAATGACGACTTTACTAAAATAAAATTCATATTAGACCGACTTCAATGATAAACAGATAGTTGTAGGTACCTAGCAAGTCCCTGAATAAATTTTCTTACCTAGAATTTGTAATCACTTATTTTTTGTGTCTGAAATTTGAGTTTATTAACGTCACAACATTCGCCTCATTAATATTCATGAACTCATTATCATAAACCAATGAAGAAAGGAAAGTAAAATGATTGACAGTAACTAAGGGAAGCAACTACGCATAACTGGCATTTTCTACAGTTTAATACATGTGCGTCGGCATACATTTGATATCTCCCGATTTCATCGAAATAACAGGATTTCGAACCCTATCTCCCGGTCTTCCACCCGATGGCCCCAATCTCCTGACAAGACAATTTTCCTTAAGAAATATTTCGCCGCCCGACCATTCCAGTATTTACGGCAGTAAAATACCTATGCGGTTGACAGATTTACACCTGTGGTGAACTGCTGACGCGTGTAAACATTATCGGACATTTAATAAGGTGATTAACTCTGCAGGGAGTTATTGGATAATTGGTGTGTTTATGTAAGAGATTAAATAGATTTAAAAAAAAACAACAGGCCATTGCTAATCAAGAGTGATATAGGAAGAGACAGAATAGCCTGTGCATCCATAATGTATAATACACATGTGGTAATGGTCAAAATGTGACCGACGCAGTATCTGTAGATAGATAGATAGATAGATAGACCGGAGATTTATTTTGCTGCATTGGGCTTTTATGGAAAAATATAATAACAATAATAAAAAAAAACGTAAGGCATCATCAACTTATTTTCTTATGCAAATGGAGTGAAACTTTCGCCTCATTAATATTTATGAACTCATTATCATAAACCAATGAAAATTCGCGCGTGCTTATTACGTTCCGGGGCACCTTCCGGGGAATGTATCCATTGAAAACGCATGGGAATTAATCCAATTATGATAAAAGAAAAACTTTAGGCTTGAATTATAACTGTTCTTCACGATCTTTTGGTTTCTTTTACCGATGTTTATTATTAGTTATTTGGAATCACGCTCCCGCTCATCACTTCACAGACCCATAGTTACGCAACAGGTATACACAAGTATTTACTGCATGTGATTTTCCTTCCGTTCTTTGCGGAAAATTTCAAGGATGCCCGAGATCTCGGTTATAAGACGGGTGTAAAATTTAGGGGGTATTCTGGCGGTAAAAAAACCCGTCTTATAGCCGGATCATTACGGTACCTAGTTTGAGGCTTCTAGCTTATGTAGTTTTGAGAAATCTTTGACAAAAAAATTAGGAAGTGTCTGCACAACTGACAGGGATAATGCAAGATTATGAAAGATTGTCATAAAGGACATTTTGAATAAGAAAATATACAAAAAGAAGTTATTAAATAATTATTTGCCTCTATAATATGATCATATTTCTTACTAAACTCCGTTCAGAAAATCTGAATCATCGATTTTTTCGTTTCTTTCTTTTAATGCTCATTTTAGCCCATACATCACTATGGGAAAGTTTTAGACCTCACCCTCCGCCGATTTCTCCAGCAAATCGTATGCCTCTGCGACCTTCAGGAAAGGCTGTGATTATTTGAAGAAAATTGCAAAACAAAGAAATGAGAGCACAGACTATGTCCATTTGACGATGATTGTCAGGTAAAATAATAAATATTCAAATCCATGTGACGCACTTTATAAATAGATATGCAATTGCGACACACCTTATATTTGAATGGCTAGATAGAGGCTCACTAGGAACGGGGAGTCACTAGCGCGATGTGGTGTCAACAGTCATCAAAAAGAATTATACCGATATCAGATGTGTTGTCACTGCTAATGATTTTCCATGGAGTGATCGTGCAAATAAAACATAGACGCCCTTGTAATGTACATGAGCAGTAACCACTTCTATATATGGTTGAAAAGGGTGCGTCGAACCTGTCAGAATGTCTTAGTCTGTGAAAGAAAATAAAGAGTTTGCGTTTTTCTCCATATAATCACAGCCTTTCCTAGCTGTCGCAGAGGCATACGACTTGCTGGAGAAATCGGCGGAGGGTGAGGTCGAAAAATTTTCCCATAGTGATGTATGGGCTAAAATGAGTATTAAAAGGGAGAAACGAAAAAATCGATGATTCAGATTTTCTGAACGGAGTTTAATGGTTGTTCTATTAGACCAAGTCACGACTGAAACGAAAAATGTTAAAGTGAAACATCGAGTCCACTTTCTTGCTTCTCTTATATATCAGAAGAAATTGGGCATTTAGAAAACAGTTTATACCCAAACGTTGGGGTGGGGGTAAAGATATCCTGGCCAGTTTAGCTTTACCCCCGGGGGTAAAGATATCCTGGCCAGTTTAGCTTTACCCCCGGGGTTGAAGATATCCAGGGTGGGGGTAAAGATATCCCGGGATATCCTTACCCCCGGGGGTAAAGCTACCCCTGAGTAGCTTTACCCCCGGGGGTAAAGCTACCCAGGGGTCAAGATAAACTGGGACACCGGCTGTCAGCAGACTTTTAGGTCTAGTGCCAGCCGGCTGTCACCAGACCTAAAAGTCTGCTGACAACCGGATATAAAGATATCCTGGCCAGTTTAGCTTTACCACCGGGGGTAAAGATATCCCAGCCAGGATATCTTTACCCCCGCCTTTCCACTCACCAACACCACCCATTTCACAACTGACAGGGATAATGCAAGATTATGAAAGATTGTCATAAAGGACATTTTGAATAAGTAAACATACAAAAAGAAGTTATTAAATAATCATTCAGAGTGGCTACTGGTGACACGTCAAATGACATTCATACACCATTTGCCTCTATAATATGGTCATATTTCTTACTAAGGGTAGTTCTATTAGTCCGAGTCACGATTGAAACGAAAAATGTTAAAGTGAAACATCGAGTCCACTATCTTGCTTCTCTTACATATAAGAAGAAATTGGGCATTTAGAAAATAGTTTATACCTGAAAGTTAGGGTGGGGGTAAAGATATCCTGGCCAGTTTAGCTTAACCCCCCGGGGTAAAGATATCCCAGCCAGGTTATCTTTACCCCCGCCTTTGCACTCACCACCACCACCCATTTCACAACTGACAGGGATAATGCAAGATTATGAAAGATTGTCAAGAAGTTATTAAATAATCATTTACCTCTATAATATGGTCATATTTCTTACTAAGGGTAGTTCTAAAAGTCCGAATCACGATTGAAACGAAAAATGTTAAAGTGAAACATCGAGTCCACTATCTTGCTTCTCTTACATATAAGAAGAAATTGGGCATTTAGAAAACAGTTTATACCCAAAAGTTGGGGTGGGGGTAAAGATATCCTGACCAGTTTAGCTTTACCCCCAGGGGTAAAGATATCCCAGCCGGGATTTCTTTACCCCCGCTTTGCCACTCACCACCACCACCACCCATTTCACGACTGACAGGGATAATGCGAGATTATGAAAGATTGTCATAAGCAACGTTTTGAATAAGAAAATATACAAAAAAGAAGTTCTTAAATAATCATTTGCCTCTAGAATATGGTCATATTTCTTACTAAGGGTAGTTCTATTAGTCTGAGTCATGATTGAAACGAAAAATGTTAAAGTGAAACATCGAGTCCACTATCTTGCTTCACTTACATATAAGAAGAAATTGGGCATTAAGAAAATAGTTTATACACAAAGTTGGGGTGGGGGTAAAGATATCCTGGCCAGTTTAGCTTTACCCCCGCCTTTGCACTCACCACCACCACCCATTTCACAACTGACAGGGATAATGCAAGATTATGAAAGATTGTCATAAGGGACATTTTGAATAAGAAAATATACAAAAAGAAGTTATTAAATAATCATTTGCCTCTATAATGTGGTCATATTTCTTACTAAGGGTAGTTCTATTAGTCTGAGTCATGATTGAAACTAAAAATGTTAAAGTGAAACATCGAGTCCACTATCTTGCTTCTCTTACATATAAGAAGAAATTGGGTATTAAGAAAATAGTTTATAGGGGTAAAGATATCCTGGCCAGTTTAGCTTTACCCCCGGGGGTAAAGATATCCTGGCCAGTTTAGCTTTACCCCCGGGGGTGAAGATATCCAGGGTGGGGGTAAAGATATCCCGGGATATCCTTACCCCCGGGGGTAAAGCTACCCAGGGGTCAAGATAAACTGGGACACCGGCTGTCAGCAGACTTTTAGGTCTAGTGCCAGCCGGCTGTCACCAGACCTAAAAGTCTGCTGACAACCGGATATAATCTTTACTCAATAATAAGCATATTCTTTTCAACTAATAAACTTATCCTGTTTCATGAGATATCATACTGCTTACAGAACTTTGTTGAACAGTGAAGGATGCAATAATTTCTAATGGGGACTTGTATTTTTGTTCAAACTTTGTGTAACAATGGCATTACATGTACATGTATTGCAGCTTAGTTCTAAATCATAAATCATAAGGTTATTTCTAGACATACATGTACCATCAGCAGAACTTACATGTACAAACTTGAGAAGAGTGGTGGTCACCCACTTCATCTGGGTTTGAACAGCACTGACAGAACTAGAAATGTGTCAATATGACACAGATGCCCCCACCTTGGGGCTCACCCCACCCCGAAAAAGTCATGTAACAACAGCTGTCATCAGACAGAATACATGTATCTCATCTGGAATAGTGCCTTTGAGGTTATTGGCATATGTGTGTGTGTGGTGGTGGGGTGTATTGCTGATTAAACTTTATAAAAATAACTATGATCATTCCTAATATGGACCTGCCCCCACACCATCGGGGCTTGGAGAAATAGATTGGACTGCATGGTGCTTCCACGCAGAGCTTTGTTTGTTTGATTTGAGGTTTAGCGTCCCCGTCAACACTGTAAAGGTTATTTTGGAGATGTGGCTTCCAATTTTGTGGGACTTTCACCCGACATTGAGATGAAATGACATCTAAATCCCTGCCGCCCAATGAAACCAATAGGGTTTATAAGCATGGACGGGCCAACTCGCACCGCTTTGCCTGGACAGGCTTAGATCCTCTAAGCGGTTTACCAGTACTCGTGTGCGGGTCGGTTTCAGCTCTGCGTGGAAGCATCATGCAGCCCATCTATTTCTTCAAGCGCTGATCGGCTTCCACCCAGAGCTGAAACTGACTACACATGAGTACTGGTAAACTGCTTCGAAGGACTAAGCCTGCCAAGGTAAAGTGAAATGAGTCGGACTGTCCAATGCATAGAAGCCTTTGGTTTCATTTCCGCGGCAGGGCTTGAGAAGTCATTTCATCTCAATGTCAGGTAAAACGTCCCACAAAATTGGAAGCAACATCTCCAGAATGACCTAAATAAGTGTTGACGGAGATGTTAAACCTCAATTCAAACAAACAAATTCCAAATATGGACCCAATCCATCAAATGGTTTGGAAAATGAGTGTTTAAAAACTAGAGAAAGCGACCAGTGGGTCACATATACCCCAGGCCAGTGCCACCCTCTGATATATCTTTGGATCTTGTATGTAATATGAGTGAAGAAGTCAAGAAGCTTTAAGAATCTGTAAATTTGCTTGTAAAAGCTATACCAAACATAAAATTTCTAAATGGGCCAAGGGAGTGAGGGCATGAAAGTTACTGAAGGGGTGGGGGCATCAATGTTACTGAAGCAGCAGAGTGGGGTATGCATCAATGAAATCTTTGGACTGGTATGCAACATTGATGCAAGTATTACCGGTAACTGAGTTTGTCTTAGAGTTTAGAACATACACACATCTATAAACTTTGTCATAAAACTTTAACCAAATGTAAACTTTCTAAGTCTGTGGCCTTGACCTCAAGGTCACTGTGGGGGTGGGACATGCATCAATGAAATGTAGAGACCAGTATATAACTTCAGTATAAGTATCAACTAAATCTATCAAAGGATTCAGAAGATACAATCTCTTAGAAACTTTTACGCAAAACTTTAACCAAGCGCCCACGCCCATTGGGGCCTGGAGAAATAGACTGGGCTGCATGGTGCTTCTGCGCAGAGCTGAAACCGACCGAACTTGAATACTGGTAAACAGCTTAGGTCTAAGTCTGCCCAGGAAAAGAGATACGAGTCGGACCGCTCCTTAAACCCTAATGGTTTCTATGGGCGGTAGGGCTTGAGATAGACTAGCTATTAGTCTGATACTAAAAGTCTGATCATTTTTGGTATTTTTATTATATTAAAAATTTATCACCTTGTTAGTATTGGAAAGTCTATTTGGTAGAGTCTCCAAGCTTAGAATTAGTTTAAATTGAGCCAGAGAGACTAGACTAGCCAAACTTTTATACACTGTTCATTTTAGTGCAAAAGATGATTATTGTTCCATATTATTCATTTTAACGCCTGGTGCCTTTTCAATGTTGGGTAAAAGTCCCACAAAATCGGAAGCAATGTCTCCAAAATGACCTTAATAGTGTTGATGGGGATGTAAAACCTCAACTAAAAAAAAAAAAAAACTTCAACGAAAATGTTACTGGACGGATGGACAGACTGACACATGGGACGGATGGACAGACAAATAGAGGAATAGCAGGCTAAAACTATATACCCCCATAGCATACTTCATATGCTGGGGGTATAATTAGTCTAGCTTCTAAGACATCTTTTAATAAGAAAACTATACTCCTACTTTAAATAAAGTCCCAGAACCATTTGGCTTGTGTAGGTAGAATCAAGCTTGTGTAGGTGGAATCAAAGCTTTGTTATGTTGTCATGATAAACTGTAGCAAGTATGACCAGAATTATGTTCCCCAACAAATAGACTTCATAGCCTAGTGGGTAAAAGCACCGACTCTTAATCATTTATAGGAGGTTCTGAAGGGATGGTCATGTGGTTTTTATCCAAGCCCACCTCTGATTAACAACCAGCTCGAAATAAGTGAAAATCTTGAAAGGGGCGTAAAACCAAAACAAAAACGAAAGGTCCGCAGGCCACTATGCTCACCAGATCTCATGTGGGCACTGTCCACTGGCAGCAATATATTTTAACATATGATTTTAATATACCGATTATAAAGTCTCCCAAACGTACCCCCATACCCCGGAACACCCATGTCAACACTGTATCTGAAATATGTTATTTTATGAAGTGGTGGGGATGGGGCATGGACGCATTGAAGCCATGGTTTGTATCACTGAATGTGCCATATCAAAAGGGACAAGAATTATATGGATTAAGGGTGGGGATATATATGGTTCTTGAGATACAAGTCCTTTTCGGCATTGGAGGGGTTGGGGCATGGCCCCGCTGGACACCGGAAAAGCCCTAGATTGTGTTGTCTCTGAATGGGTCTTATCATAAGGACCGAGAATATATATGGTTTAAGGGTGGGGATTTGAACGGTTTTTGAGATATGAGGCCCTTTTGTGATATGGAGGGGAGAGGACCCCACAAGTTGGTGTGACTGAATATGTCTAATTATAAGGAATAAGAATACATGTCACATATGATTATGGGTCTGGGATCTGAATGGCTTCTATATATGGCATTTTATGAAGTGAAGGAATGCGGCATGCCCCCAGCACATTGCTACAGCACAAAGAGACCCCCAGGCTGGTGTGACTGAATGAGCCATACCATAAGGAATAAGAAAATATATGGTTTAGGGGTGCGATCTTAATGGTTTCTGAGCTATGGTGACCTTGTCCTAATTTTTATGGTCATAGGCTCCATCCAGAAAACTTGATTTTCAGCCAAAAATTGCTTTTCTGCACCCTAGCTCATGCCAAATTGATGAATTTTGATCTAACTTTGTACATTTCTAGTTCTATAATTGGATCCAGGCATATGGTGAAGATAAGAATATGAAAATATACTTAGTATTGAACAAATATTATTGCTGGCTGTCAGCAGACTTTTAGGTCTAGTGACAGCCGGCTGTCACTAGACCTAAAAGTCTGGTGCCAGCCGGCTGTCAGCAGACCTCGCCAAAAAATTAACATTGGCCTATATGGAGAACAGATAAACAAATAAGGAGAGAAAATCCATCCGTACAAATTTCCATCATTGCATAGTATACCAAGTTTGAGGCCTACATAGGGAGAAAAAGAAGACAAACAGATGAACAAATAAGTGGATAATGGTCATTGCCTCTTACAGAGACTGCAAACTATGCCAAGTTTGAGGGTTCTAGCCATTATGGTTCTTGATTTGTCTTGTTTGAATTGAGGTTTAACGGTTCTGTCAACACCGAGACGTTGCTTCCAATTTTGTGGGACTTATATCCGACATCGAGATAAATGACATCTCAAGCCTTGCCACTCAATGCAACCAATAGGGTTTATATGCATGGGCGGTAAGACTTGCACCACTTTTCCTTGGCAGGCTCAGAACCCCAAAGTGATTTACCGGTACTCTCATGCAGTCGGTGTCAGCTCTGCGTGGAAGCATCATGCAGTCCAATCTATTTCTTCAAGCCCCGATGGGCGGGGGCCAATTTATGGTTCTTGAGAAATCTGACAATTTTGTTTGATTTGAGGTTTAACGTCCCCGTCAACACTGTAAAGGTCATTTTGGAGATGTTGCTTCCAATTTTGTGGGACTTTTACCCAACATTGAGATGAAAAGACATCTCAATCCCTGCCGCCCAATGAAACCAATAGGGTTTATGAGCATGGAAGTCCGACACTCGCACCACTTTGCCTGGGCAGGCTTAGATCCTCTGAGCAGTTTACCAGTACTCGTGTATAGGTTGGTTTCAGATCTATGTAGAAGCACCATGCAGCCCATCTATTTCTTTAAGCCCCGATGAGCGGGGGCCGGAAATCTTTGACAAACAATTAAAATTTATGGAGGGACGGATGGAAGGATACACAGATGTAAACCAGTACAGTGAAATTCCGCTATTAAGACAGCTTAAAATTATCCCTTATTCTGTTTGTAAAGATAATTTACGGCGATACAGTTATTCTTGCTTTGTGTTTTCTGAAAACCGTGCCCTCTGGTCAGGGACCACCTTTGGAACTGTTCAAAAGTGGTCTTAAAGACCACTTTTGGACAGTCCCAAAGGCAGTCTTAATATAACTAGAGCTGCATGCGTTGTCAGACAAATTTTTACAAGTATTTGACCTTGAGGAAGGTCAACGTAAAGGTCAAGGTCAGGTTTGTGTATATCAATCTTAAGTACTAGTGGCAAGGTGTGTGAATATTAAAGAAATCGGTCAAAGAATAAGGAAGTTATGAGCAATGTTAAAGTTTTTTGTAACGGACCGACGACAGACGACGACAAGCTGACTCCTATATACCCCCTTCAAACTTCGTTTGCGGGGGTATAAAAATTTTACTGTATATCCCAACTTAAAAATAAAGAAAAACAAGAGAAAAACAAGAGGGCCCAATGGTCCTATATGGCTCACCTGTGTACCAGAAAATCATTAGTGTAGGAGACCACTTGACATTGCTACATACTAAATATCTAAGCTCAGGCAAAGCGGTGTCCATGCTTATAAACCCTATTGGTTTCATTGGGCCACAGGGCTTGAGATGTAATTTCATCTCAATGTCGGGTAAAAGTCCCACAAAATTGGAAGAGACATCTCCAAAACGACCTATACAGTGTTGACGGGGATGTAAAACCTCAAATCAAACAAAATCTGTGCCTTATGGTTTTGGAAAAGAAGAACTGTTTTAGGTTTTTTCCAGTATACGTCTATAGAAGCTAATGAGCCCTGGGGCTTGACCAATTTTGACCCAAAGGGCATGGTTGGCAGGATTTATGTAGGCGACCAATTTATGTTGCTATATACTAAATATCTAAGGTCTGCATTTCATGGTTTCAAAGAAGATGTTTAAGGGTTTTTCTCCATTATAAGTTTGTTGGGAGTTAAGGGGCCACAGAATTTGGCCAATTTGAACCCCAGGGGCATGATTGGCAGGATTCATGTAGGCGACCACTCGACATTGCTAAATGCTAAATACCTAAGCTCTGGGACTTATGGTTTCAGAGAAAAAGATTTTTGAAGATATTTTTTCCCCATTTCAAGTTGTTGCTTTTTTGTGTGTTTTTTTTTTTTTTTTTCATTATAAGGGCCCTGTGGTTTCAGAGAAGAAGATTTTTGAAGTTTTTCCAATTGTAAATCTATGGAAGCTAAAGAGCCCTGGGGTGTGGCCAATTTGGATCCAAGGGGCATAACTGGCAGGATTTATGTAGGTGGCCACTTGACATTGCTACATACTAAAAATCTAAGCTCTGGGCCTAATGGTTTCATAGAAGAAGATTTTTTAAGATTTTTTTCCATTACAAGTCGATTGGAGCTGATGAGCTCGGGTGTGGCCAATTTTGACCCCTGGGGTAGGGTTAACAGGAATTATGTAGCTGGCTATTTTATGTTGCTAGATACTAAATATCTAAGTTCTGTGCTTGACAGTTTCTGAGAAGAAGATTTTTGAAGCTTTTTTCCATTATTAGTCTATGGGAGCTAAGGGGACCCCGGGCATGGCCAATTTGGACCCCAGGGGCATGATTGGCAGGATTTATGTAGGTGACCACTTGCCATTGCTGCATGCTAAATATCTAAGCTCTTTGGTTTCAGAGAAGAAGATTTTTGAAGCTTTTTGCCATTATGAGTCTATGGGAGTGAAGGGGCCCTGGGGCGTGGCCCATTTGGAACCCAAGGGCATGATTGGCAGGATTTATGTAGGTGACCACTTGCCGTTGCTACATGCTAAATATCTAAGCTCTTGGTCCAGTGGTTTCAGAGAAGAAGATTTTTGAAGCTTTTTTTTTTTCCAGTATGAATCTATAGGAGTTAAGGGGTCCCGGGGTGTGGCCAATTTGGACCCCAGGGGCATGATTGGCAGGATTTATGTAGGTGACCACTTGACATTGTTACAAGCTTAATATCTAAGCTCTGGGCCCAGTGGTTTCAGAGAAGCAGATATTTTAATTTTTCCCCATTGTAAGTCTATGGGAGCTATATGTTGCCATGGCAACCATAATTCCAATCTGATCAGCCCAAAAACCTTATGCAGCCTTTCCCCCTACCTGATGATGCTTCTCATGAAATTTGATCAAGATTGACCATGGGGTATTAGAGATATACTTATTTGAAATTGTTTACGGACGCACGCATGACAGACAAAAAGTCATCACAAACGCTCCAGGTGAGCTAAAAACACCAAGAACAGTTATTTTTGGGGGGATTTCCCTTTTATTATCATATATGTAATTCAAAATAAGCACAAAATGAATTTGCCTGATCAGCACTTCTTGTCAAAACAAAGGAACATGTAATAAGAATTTGTGCTCAGGACCCAACTGTTCAAAATTAAGGAGGCTAATAGTAAAATGTAATGTTGAAACTTGTCATTCAACCTTATCCTGCAGAATACACCACTTCTGTTAACAACCAATCAAATTACTTGATATTATATATTCTTTAAAATTCACAAACTGAATGACAAACAGTGTGGATCTTGATCAGATGGCTTCTTCAGAAGCCATCTGATCTGGATCTACACTGTTTGCAAAGGTACGGGTTGTCATGTTCAGCAGGATAAGGGCTAACCTTTTCACCCCCCGAGTTTCTGAAAATGCCGTACTCTTCAATCACTCAATTTCTAGACCTCCATTCTTTTAAGTATGGGTTAAGTAACTGATCATTGACAGGATGGCAACGGTGTAGATCCTGATGAGACGGATCATTATGAGCAATCTGATCAGGATCTACACTGTATAGGCATCTGAACCACTCTACAGGGTTGAAAGGGTCACTAAGTGCTGTACATTAATATTTTCACTGAAAAATAAATGCGAGTACAGTAGAACTTCGATGGCTTGAACACCGATGGCTCGTTTACCATGGCTGAGTCGAATCCGTTCTTGAGCCCCTAGGAAATTCCTCTACATAAGAAACAGTGGGTGATAATTTAGGAGATTTTAGTCTTTTATCTTGCAACTGTATGCTGTGTGTACTCATTAGAATCGCCTCAATGAGGCGATTTTAATGAGTACACACAGCATACATTTTTATTACATACATTTTGACTCTAGAACACCAAAAAGATGTCCCAAAGTATATCGTTATGCCTCCTGACAGTAACCTCAGTGGCTCGAACTACCCCTGTCTCGAACCGATTTTCGAGGTCCCAAAGATGTTCGAGCCATTGAAGTTCTACTGTTGTTTCTACAAAAGCTATTCTGACACTTTTCCCAACAAATATTTCGACTCATTTTTTCCCCACTAAATAAAAGTTTGTCTGACAAATTCCAGGATAGAAGGCTTCACAAATGTTTCAGATACGGCACTAACTAAATCTGCTTTGCAGATAAATGGCCCAGTCAACATTGTTAAGGTAGTACTAAGCCAGTCAGTTAAACTAACCACACTTTTCTGGTGCAGTCTTAGTTCTTCCTTTGCCTACAGCAATTTTGTTTAATATTGGCGTTTAACCCACTGCAGGCGGGAAACCCCTAAAGGGGTACTTTGGCAAACAGTGCAGGCCCAGATCAGATGCCACAGAACATGGTGTCTGATCAGGGCCTGCACTATTTGCTAACAGAATTTTCCATCCATAATCCTTTGTCCAACATATAGCATATTTTATTCAGCAAAAATACTTCTGTATTAGACACCACAGCTACTTCATAACAGTAAGAGCTTACGTAATGATCCTAAGTATTGGGACAGACAGACTTAACCAAATAGTGCAGACCCAGATCAGACCAATCCTGAAGGGGCAGTCTGATCACGGTCTACAGCAAACAGTGCAGACCCAGATCAGACTGCTCCTGAAGGAGCAGTCTGATCACGGTCTACACTATTTGCCATTCCACTGGGAATTCTTGTACTTCTTTCAGGACTGTGGACAAATTTGTAAAGAGTTCTTAGAGAATTGCAGCAAGTTCTCAAGGTGTCTGAATTTTTAGGATATTTACGGTACTCACATTTTATCAGCAAAAATAAAGGGATTTCGCCAAACTGATTGGTTGAAGTACTTGACACATCTTGGCCCAGTTGTTAAAAGCCATCACTTGAACAAATCTGTGAAATGAACGCCCCCTTTAACCCCACTTCATATGGAGAAAACTGGGGTTTATGGGGGTATACATTATTTTTCTTATTTATACTTCAATCATAGGTTGTGGGTACTTGTTAGAACCCCCTCAATAAGGCGGTTCTAACGAGTACCCACAGCCTATTTTTGCAGTATAAATAAGGAAAATATCATAGTTTTTCATCAGAAAAGTAGCAATATTGGTGAAGTGAAAAAATGTGGTACAGTAAAAAAAAACAAAAATTCGGACACACTGAGGACTTGCAGTAACTATCCTAAAAATTTAACAAGTTTGTATTACGCTCCTGCAAGGGGTCCAAAATTTGCAAACAGAATGGCAAACAGTGTAGACCATGATCAGAGCAGTTTGATACGGGTATGCACTGTTTGCTCATACCATTCTGTCCCAATACTTAGGATCATTAGTATGTTAGTTTATACTAATTTATTTTAGTTCGATTGCGATGGAAGCTTCAAGCTTATTTAATAGCTCTCGAAGACTCATTCCTGATTTTCTCACGGTATGTTGCATGGGTGTGTTATCGAAATGATTGTCAGCCACATTAAATGATCAAAGTTCTAACAATATTTTAACTAATGACATCGTTAGTTTTGAACAACTGGCCCCTGGATGCAGGTACTCAGAAGAATGAGCTCTGCAGGTTTCAACTGATTAAAGACCAATTTCTCTTGGTCCCCACAGAAAACTAAATAAGACATGTAGTAAACGAGCGCTAGTCCAAATAACAGTAACGAAACTAATTCTGATGAAAAAATCTACATTTTAACCTTTTTTGTACCAAATGGAATCTTCCTCCTTATATATAGCAGGAGTCCATTCCAAAATTAAGGGGTGTCAGTTGCGCTTTCTTCAAAATTTACTTGAAAATGGCTTAACTTTTCGCAAACAGTGTAGGCCCTGACCAGACGCCGCGTTCTGCGGCGTCTGATCTGGGCCTGCACTATTTGCCAGGGTGCCCATTTCGGGGTTTCTGGTACAAAATGGGTTAATCAAAATACAACTAAACTACAGAAACAGAATATGGCACCAATGTCATTTATTACCCATTTTATCCAAAATGAACTCTCCCATTTTATATAATGCACAAGTCCATTTTAAACTTCAGGGGTGTCAGATAAAGTCGTTCATAGATATGTATCTACAGAATGACTGAACTTTCTGCAAATAGTGAGTGAAGACACTGATCAGATGTCAAAGTAAGCCGTGTCTGATCAGGGCCCTCCTTATTTGCAAGTGTCATTTTTGGGAGTTTCCCGTCCAAAAAGGTTCAACTACATCACAATGTGGCTTTTGTTCTGTATTAATATGCAAAGCAAGAGCACCGCATGCGGGTGCCAACGCTCGGCTGCAAAAATTCTAAGTCGAAAAAGGGGCATAACTGTGCCAAAACTATTTTGAGGGTTTCCTCACCTATTGGTATGAGTTCCCCTTTTCATATGAACATCTAGTCCGAGATTCAAGTAAATATGTTCAGTAATGACATAGATATTACATGTTGTCCATGTTTTTGCACGACGAAGCAGATGATGACGATGCCAGAGCTATGACAATACCTCGTCGTTTTCATCAAAAACAGCTGAGCTAATAAAGAAGCCAGTTCCAAACAGAAACCTACGACTTGTGTGATCAGCGAAGATTCTGATCAGCCTGTTCACCTGCACAGTCTGATCACAGTCTTCACTGCTTGCATGAACCTTCTATAGCCTCAAGACTTTCAAGGATGACATCACCAAAACGCGCCTATATAATTTTGGCCCCCTTGAACCCCACTTTTATGTAGCAAAGCTGGGGTTTGCGGGGATAAACCTTATTTTTCTTATTTCTGCTCTAAAATATAGATTGTGGGTACTGGTTAGAACCTATAAAATATAGATTGTGGTTACTTGTTAGAACTGCCTCATTGAGGTGATTCTAATGAGTACCCATAATCTATATTTTAGAGCAGAAATAAGGAAAATATCACAATTTTTCATCTTAATATTTTCATTTTTCAGTTGTAAAGTTTGCAATGCATTTGCATACACCTGTTTTCATAATGGAGGTAAGTGAAACCTCTGGTCGTTCTAACAGTAATGAGAAAGCTTCTATCAAAACTACGAGCATGTATGTATTAACTTCAAATATCACAAATGACTAGATACTTCAAAATTCAACAAAACAAAACTATGCTATGCTAACACTTGTATATCACGGGAACAAGTCTGTGAAATGAACACCCCCTACACCCCACTTTATATAGAGAAAACTGGTGTTTACGGGGGCAAACATTATTTTCCTTACTTCTGCTCCATGACATAGGTTGTTGGTTCTGAATATAACTAAGAAAAATATCACAAATTTTCATTAGAAAAAATACCTTTTTTTGAGGTATGAAAAAATAAACCATATATCACACGGATGTGTTATCGTAATGAGTTTATGTTGGCTCAGATAAAAAGGAGAAATGAGGTTTCCTTGGAAACTTAACACATTGTGTGTACTTGTAAGAAGTGCTTCAATGAGGCAATTCTAACATGTACCCACAACATATATGTATACTTTTTTTTTAAATGGAGAAATAGAGTGTGTGTGTGAATTCGGGTTTAACGTCGCTTTCAACAATTTTTCAGTCGTATCATGACGGTGTCTGGTTGCGACAGGAAGCTCAATGATCACTTTTATAGTGCTGCCTCACTGAAGTATCATGTCCCAGACACATTACATGATACCACACCCAGTCACATTATCCTGACACTGGGTCGACCAGTCCTAGCTCTTCCCCGTAAATCTGAGTGCCAAGCGAGGAGCAGCTAGTACCATTCTTAACGACTTTGGTATGTGGCTGCCCGGGATTGAACCCGTGACCTCCCGTTCCCCAGAGCGGCACTCTACCAACTGAGCTATCGGGGCCGGTTATGGAGAAATAGAAGGTATCCGATAAATATTCTCAATGAATCTTCTTATTTGACCGGTCTTTATACAAACTGATCTACACAAAGATGTCAGCTTTCATGGCTCAAAAACGAGATTTTGGGTGCTTAATTTAGGTAGTTCTAATCATCATCCAAAAGATATAGTAAAACCCCCCACCGTCTTGACGACCCCAAAATAAAACCACCATGCTATATATTATGGTCAGTTTCCTTCCTAAAACTATATATTTACCCTTGTCCAGCTGAATAAATTAATTTTGGCACACCCATTTCTAAATATCAACCAATCAGATTTGATATAATGTATTCATTTAAATTTGCAAACTGAATGACAAGCAGTGTAGAGCCTGATCAGAAACAATCTGATCGGGATATTAAGGGGAATGGGAACACCTGGCAGACTGTTCTGCCATTTTTCAAAAGGAGACACCTTTTGGGACTTCCTGTTCACTTTTCTATAGGCTTAGTCCCACCAATAAAGGGGTCCACTCTTAAAGGAAAGAATTTGCTCCTCATGAGCAAATTCTTTCCTTTAAGAGTTGACCCCTATTGACATGGGAGACAAAATACTTTTACAGGAGTTGCCTTCCCTGAAGGTGTTCCCATTCCCCTTAACTGTTTGGAAAGGCAGCTATTAACACTGTTCAGCAGGACAAGGACTAATATCAAGACTGGTCTATAACCATAGCAACAGAATAGGTAAGTATTGTGTGATAACTGAAGTATAGTTTTCCTTATTTCTCAATATAAACCTGTGTTGTGAGTACCCATTAGAACCACCTCAGCGAGGCAGTTCTAATGAATAGCCACAACATAGGGTTTCATGGTGAATCAACAAAAACTATCCTCCAATTATCAGAATATACTTACCTTATCTCTTGCTATGCTCAAGATAATTTCGAGACTATTTTTGTGAAGTCTCAACAAGATATTACCCTACCTACCAAAACCAGTTTTCATTAGAAACAGTGAAACTTGCTGGGATGTTGTTAACTTCTGTGCAATGAAAGCCCTTGTAATCTCCACATTTTAGAAAAGTTGACTTCACATGAGTATAAATTACCATATTTCTTTCAGATCAGCGGTTCCAACCAGCACACAGAATCTATTTTTGAAGCACATTACGATAACACACCCTTGCGAAAGAGTGCATTTTTTTCACATCTCCAAAATGGCTACTTTTCTGATGGCTATATTTTTCTTATATATACTGCAAACATAGGTTGTGGGTGCTCGTTTGAACTGCCTCATTGAGGCGGTTCTAACAGGTACCCACAACCTATGTCTTTCAGCAGAAATAAGAAAAATAATGTCTACCCCTGTAAACCTCAGTTTTCTTTATATATAGTGGGGTTTAGGGGGGTGTTCATTTCACAGACTTGTTCATGTGATGAGAGATAAGAAAATATCTGGATCAATTTGTTCAAAACTAACAATACTGTAAGTTAATATATCCTTATAACTCAGATTGTTTCGTATTGCATATAAGCTAATCGTTTTGAATACATTCATTATTTCATCAAGTGAACAAGTTCGTGAAATGAAGACCCCGCTAAACCCCACTTTATATAGAGAAAACTGGGGTTTAGGGGGTTATTCGTTATTTTTCTTATTTCTGCTCCAAGACATAGGATTCGGGTACTCGTTGGAACCGTCTCAATGAGGTGGTTCTAACGAGCAAACACTATGTTTTGAGCATTTATAGGAAAAATATGAAGGAGTTTCATCAGAAAAGTACCCATTTTGGAGATGTGAAAAATGCACTATGTCGTACGGGTGAGTTATCGTAATGCATGAAAAAAATCTGCTTGCTAGTTTTGTTTGTTTGATTTGAGGTTTAACGTCCCCGACAACACTGAATAGGTCATTTTGGAGACGTTGCTTCCAATTTTGTGGGACTTTTACCCGACACTGAGATGAACTGACATCTCAAGCCCTGTCACCTAATGAAATCAATAGGGTATAAAAGCATGGACGGTCCGACTCGCACTGCTTTGCCTGGGCAGGCTTAGATCCTCTAAGCGGTTTTCCAGTACCCGTCTGCGGTCGGTTTCAGGTCTGCGTGGAAGCATCATGTACTATTTCTTGAAGCCCGGATGGGCGGGGGCTGTCTACTTGCTAGAGCAGCTAATAACGCTTTAAAGATGCTTTGAACAACTGGCCCCAGAATTTTTCATCAGAAAATTATGCCATATTGACAGCCATGAAAAACAAAGCATTGAATCATATCCTAATGACAGACTGGTACTTGGATGATAATTACATGAACTGGATGATAATATGGACACTCGTACTAGGATGAACTAGAGCTGTCAGAGGATCTGACTATAGCCCCGCTATAGCGCTATCAGAGGAGTAAGACACATTGACTCTAAAAGCTTTTAACCTATCAGGGGAGCTTTCTTAGTTCCAGAGAAAACTTTAATATTTTTTTTTTCTTTGCTGGGGAGATAACCCCAAGAGTAATGTTGTTGGCCATTATTTACTTACATCCACCTAATGTTCATGTTTATACAAAGTTTCAGCTTTCTAGCTTTCTTAGTACCTGAGAAAACTGTATCGAAAATATTTTTCATGGTTTGATGGTTAGAAAAGTGAAATGATTTTTTTACTTGCAGAAAATATCCTATCAGGGGAGATAACTCCAAGAGTTATGGGCCTTTGGCCATTATTTTGGTAAGGGCCATACATCCACCCACTTTTCATGTTCATACAAAGTTTCAGTATTCTAGCTTTCTTAGTTCCTGAGAAAACTGTCACCAAACCTTTTCATTTATTAAAAAAAACTATACTATCAGGGGAGATAACTCCAAAAGTAATGGGCCCTCGGCCACTCCCTATATCCACCCATTGTCCACATTTATGCAAAGTTTGAGCTTTCTAGCTTCTTTCGTTCCTGAGAAAACTGTGACCAAACATTTTAATTTAAAAAAACCTATCAGGGGAGATAACTCCAAGAGTTATGGGCCCTTGGTCATAATTTCGGTAAGGTCCGTGGAGGCACCCATTGTCCACGTGTATACAAAGTTTTAGTTTTCTAGCTCTCTTAGTTTCGGGGAAAACTGTGACGAAAAAATAACGGAATAACGGAATTACGGAATTACAGAATTACAGAATTACGGAATTACAGAATTACGGAATGACAGGGCAAATCCAATATAGCCCCACTTTTCAAGCGGGGCTATAAAAAAATGCATCAACAGAATGGTACTTGGATGATAATTATATGGCTAGACTGGTACTAGGATGATAATTACATGAACAGACTGGTACTGGGATGCTAATTATATGAATAATGTGTAACTGTAAAAACTAATTAGGGGGAAACAGATACACCCTTGGGGGAGGCAACTCTTTCAAACACATTTTTGTCTCTCCTATCAGTAGGGTCTACTCTAAAGGAAAGAATTTACTCCTTTGGACTAAATCCTTTCTTTTCACTAAAATTCAGAATAGACCCCTTCTTCAGAGGGGCTCAGATAATAGGAAAGCAAACAGATTTGATTGATTGTTTTGGGTTTGACAACAAACCTTTGCGGGTCATATTGTGTTGTCTCCAAGAGAAAGGGAGAAAAGAGACAGTAGAGGAGATGAATGGGAGGGACAGAGGAGAAAGTTAAAATTTGGTTATTTGTTTGATTTGAGGTTCAAAGACCCCTTCAACACTGTATAGGTCATTTTGGAGATGTTGCTTCCAATTTTGTGGGACTTTTACCCGACATTGAGATGAAATGACATCTCAAGCCCTGTCGCCCAATAGGGTTTATAAGCATGGACGGTCAGACTAGCACCACTTTGCATGGTCAGGCTTAGATTCTCTAAGCCGTTTACCAGTACTCGTGTGTGGTTGGTTTCAGCTCTGCATGGAAGCATCATGCAGCCTATCTATTTCTTCAAGCCCCGATGGGTGGGGGCCGAAGTGGAAAATGAATGGAATTAAAGAAACAGATGAAATTACAACATTCCCCTTCTACCTTACAAGCTGCAAGGACAGCAGGCCTTGTCCAACTGTAAGCCAATAATAGTTGGATGCCCCAATGACACAAGATACACGACACCTTTGCCTCACGCAGCCAGCCCTAAAGCAAACTGAAAATCCAACAGTTGTCTCCCTTCAGAAAACTGGTGTAAAATAGGAGTAGGTGTACCCATTCCCCTTAACATAGTGAAACTACTTCAAGTAAATGAATAGCTTTTGCCTAACAATAACCACAAAAACCAAACAAACATCACGTTATGTTTACGAGTCTCTTTTACAACACCCTTATGAACTCCATTTTATACAGAGAAAATGGGGTTCAAGAGGGTATATATATATTTTACTTCTGCTCTTAAGGGGAATGGGAACTTCTTCAGGGGTGGCAATTATTGCAAAAGTATTTTTGTCTCTCATGTTAATAGGGGTCAACTCATAAAGGAAAGAATTTGCTCCTCAGGAGCAAATTCTTTCCTTAAGAGTAGACCCCTTTTCCAGTGAGAGAGGGCTTATAGAAAAGCAAACAGGAAGTTCTGAAAAATGTCTCCCTTTGAACAATGGCGGAAAAAATCTGTCAGGTGTTCCCATTCCCCTTAACCATGGAATGTGGTTACTTGTTAGAACTGTCCCACTGAGTCAGTTCTAACAAGTACCCACAACATCTAATGGGTACCCACTATATATATTTTGAGCAGAAATAAGAAAAAATATCAAAATTTTTCATCTTAAAATTTTCTTTTTTTCGGCCGTAAATTTTACAATGTATTTGTATAGGCGTGTTTTCATAATGATGTGTGTTTTGAGCAGAAATAGGAAAAGTGTGAACTTCTGGAATCACAAATGGGGAAATAATCCTGATCTTTTATACATCCGATGACTTCCAAGTAGATATTAAGTTATAGAATGCAATTTGAATTCACTTCTAGGCAAAATCCTCATCAATTTTTGGAGGTTTTACCAAGTCTGGTCCATTCTCATCAACTTCATCACTTTCCTCATCCGAAAGATTGGGAAACTCATTGAGGTCTGAGTCCTCGTTCTCCACCATATCAGCCCAAGATTTTGGTTTAATCCCGTCTTGACTGTCATTCAGAGGAGTCTTAGAGGCAACCGTAGCAACACTTTCAGTTTCCGACTCGGACTGAACAGGAGATGGTACAACTGCTGGCCTAGAGACAGAAGATACAGTAAAATTATTTTAACCCTTATCTTGCTGAATATTTAAATTGGCCACACCCATTTCTGACTATCAGCCAATCAGATTTCAAGATATTGTATTTTCGTTTAAATTCACAAACTGAATGACAAACAGTGTAGATCCTGATCAGATGGCTTCTTCAGAAGCCATCTGATCTGGACCTACACTGTTTGCAAAGGTAGGGGTTGTGGTGAACAGCAGGATAAGGGTTAATATGGTGGATAACATCCTGTTATATAAATGATTCGACGTGTAAAAACACATACTTACTGGCAATACAAGTAATGTTATGATGTCTGCCTAAAACCTGATTTTTTACTTAAATTGTTCAGCAATACAATCAGATTTAATGGGGTGGTTGGGTGGGGGAAAGGTGACATGTATCTTGCATCACAGCAGCGTCCGATACTGGCTTACAGTTGGGCAAGGCCTCCTGTCTTTTGTTTGATTGTTTGAATTGAGGTTTAACATCCCCATCAACACTGTATAGGTCATTTTGGAGACGTTGCTTCCAATTTTGTGGGACTTTTACCCGACACTGAGATGAAATGACATCTCAAGTCCAATCGCCCAATGAAACCAATAGGGTTTATAATCATGGACGGGCTGACTCGCACCGCTTTACCTGGGCAGGCTTAGATTCTCTAAGCGGTTTACCAGTATTCGTGTGCGGTCGGTTTCAGCTCTGCGTGGAAGCATCATGCAACCCATTTATTTCTTCAGGCCCCAACTCCTTGCTGCAGGTCAAAGGGAGATTGTTGTGACTTCTTCTGTTTCTACATTTCCATTCTTTTTCCTCTTTCTCCTCTTTTCCTCACTTTCATCTATCTCTTCTCTCCCTTTCTCTGGGAACACAAAATGACTCAAAAGGTCATTCAATCACAAACAATCACTCCACCAACAATCAAATTTAAAATCATTACATGATAAACAGAACCTTACAGACATGGTCATTTTACCCTTTTTGTACCAAATAGAATCTTCCTTCTTATATTTTGCAGGAGTTAATTTCGAAATTATGACCGTTTGTGTTATCTTTAAAATTCATCTGGTAAATAGCTGAACATTTTGCAAATAGTGTAGGCCCTGATCAGACGCCGCATTCTGCGGCGTCTGCCGCATTCTGCAGCTTCTGATCTGGGCCTTCACTGTTTGCCAAGGTACCCCTTTAGTGGTTTCTGGTACTGGATGGATTAATATGGAATTTATGAAACTTGCCTGAAGCTAGTTTCATGAATTTCATTTGAAATGAACTTCCAGATAAGACCCTCTATATATTTAGACCATCTTTGGGGCTGTTCAAAAGTAGTCTATAAGACCACTTTTGAACGATACCCAAGGTGATTTCTTACAAGAAGATACTAGGTAAAGAAATCACAAAGAGAGAATAGTTGAAACCTTTAAAACGCTTTAAAAGAAGAATTAGTCTTAATTTTAGCTTGTGTGTGTTTGTGTGTGTGTGTGTGTGTGTGTACGTGTGTGTGTGTGAATTCGGGTTTAATGTCGCTTTTAACAATTTTTCAGTCATATCACGACGGTGTCTGGTTGCAATAGGGAGCTCAATGCTCACTTTTATAGTGCTGCCTCACTGAAGTATCATGTCCCAGACACATTACATGATACCACACCAAGTCACATTATCCTGACACTGGGTCGACCAGTCCTAGCTCTACCCCGTAAATCTGAGGGCCAAGTGAGGAGCAGCTAGTACCATTTTTAACGACTTTGGTATGTAGCGGCCCGGATCGAACCCGTGACCTCCCTTCCCCGGAGCGGACACTCTACCAACTGAGCTATCGGGGCCGGTGATTTTAGCTAGTCTTAATAGCAGAATTTCTGTAATTATGCTGTCTGAAAGTGACATTATTTGTTAGGAAAATACACCTACATCAAATAACATGCTCTTTCATGCCTCTGTGGAAGGCATTTTTAGACCCTAATTTGAGATACCATAATAATCCTAGGTACTTGGACAGATAGGGCTATGCAAACAGTGCAGACCCAGATCAGACTGCTCCTGAAGGAGCAGTCTGATCAGGGTCTACACTGTTTGCCAATCTGTCAGCACCTTTTTGGATTCCTTGCTGGATCATGATACATTTTTTTATTTTTAAATTTTATGAGAATTACAGCAAGTCCTCTGGGTGTCCGAGTTTTTAGGATTTTTTCGGTACTTTTTCCTGTTTATGCTCCAAATATACACTGAGAGCTTGTTACAAACACCCTATTTAAATGGTTACTTCGGGTACCCTGCAGTCTAATATATTTGAGCAGGAATATAATATACAGTAAAATACCTATATAAAGACCACCTTTGGGACTGTTCAAAAGTGGTCTTTTAGATCACTTTTGAACAGTTCCAAAGGTGGACCCTGACATTGTGTGCAGGAAATTGAAAGGAAGAATAACTGCACCCTTCTAAATAAGCTTTTTAAACCAGAACTAGAACTGTCAGAGGATCTGACTATAGCCCCGCTATAGCCCTGTCGGAGGAGAAAGACTCATGAATTAAAGGTAAAGACTTGTGAGAGGGTTAAATCCCTAACAAGGTACCTACGCCTTATAGACTTTTCGCGTTATTAGATCTGAAAAACAGTCTAAGATAAAAAATAAGTTTTGGATAATGAAACAAGAGGGCCATGATGGCCCTGGATCGCTCACCTGATCCTATTGTACAAACGGAATTGTGGGTAATATATGGTGGAGTGGAGGGTTTGAGCAATTTTGGTTGGACCCAAAGACCATTTCTGTGAAATTAATTCAAAATCAGTCTGCCTGTTTAGGAGAAGAAGTCAATTTGAGAAGTAGAAGCCATTTTTGATGAAATGACATCTCAAGCCCTGCTGCCCAATGAAACCAATGGGGTTTAAATGTATTGATGGTTCCACTTGCACCACTTTGCCTAGACAGGCTAAAACCTTCAAAGTGGTTTACCAATATTCCTGTAGAAGCACCTTGCAGCCAAGGTGGGTGGGGGCCAAAACTTTCAAAAGACATCTGTCTCTAAAAGGAAGCAATTTTATAGGAATGTTCTATGAGTGACCCTCTGACAATATTGCTAAAATATTTTGCTTAACTGAACATGATGGCCACCACAGCTAAAAACCTCAAACCTCATTCTTGTCAAATAATTTCATAATCAATCCACTGGTTAAGGAGAAGAAGTTGTTTAAAGGTTTTGTTCACCAGAGCGGCATAGTTTGAGCAATTTTGGTGGAGGGTCACCCAAGGAACATTCCTGTCAAGTAATTTCAAAATCCATCCACTGGTTAAGGAGAAGAAGTCGTTTAAAGGTTTTTCTATTTTAGCTCTGGCAGCCATCTTGTTCACCAGAGCAGAATGGTTTGAGCACTTTTTGTAGAGGGTCACCCAAGGAACATTCCTGTGAAGTTATTTCAAAATCCATCCACGGTTAAAGGAGAAGAAGTTGTTTATGGTTAAGTTTTTTCTATTTTTAGCTCTGGTGGCCATTTTATTCAACCGAGCAGAACGGTTTGAGCAATTGTGGTAGACGGTCACCGAACGAACATTCCTGTGAAATAATTTCAAAATCCATCCACTTGTTACGGAGAAGTCATTTAAAGGTTTTTCTATTTTTAGCTCTGGTGGCCATTTTGTTGACCTGTTTGTTGGAATGCTTTGAGCAAATTTGGTAGAGGGTCACCCAAGGAACATTCTGGTGACATAATTTCAAAATCCATCCACTGGTTAAGGAGAAAAGTGCGTTTAAAGGTTATTCTATTTTTAGCTCTGGTGGCCATTTTGTTAACCCGAGCTGAACAGTTTGAGCAATTTTGGTGGAGGGCCACCCAAGGAACATTCCTGTTAAGTGATTTCAAAATCCATCCGCTGGTAAAGGAGAAGAAGTCGTTTAAAGGTTTTTCTATTTTAAGCTCTGGTGGCCATTTTGTTTACCCGAGCGGAACAGTATGAGCAATTTTGGTAGAGGGTCACCAAACAAACATTCCTGTGAAATAATTTCAAAATCCATCCACTGGTTATGGAGAAGAAGTCGTTTAAAGGTTTTTCTATTTTTAGCTCTGGTGGCCATTTTGTTCACCCGAGGGGAACAGCAGGAGCAATTTTTGTAGAGGTTTGCCAAAGGAACATTCCTGTGAAATTTCAAAATCCATCCACTGTTTAAGGAGTAGAAGATGTTTAAAGGTGATTTCTATTTTTAGCTCTGGTGGCCATTTTGTTCACCCAAGCGGAACTGTTTGAGCAATTTTGGTAGAGGATCCCCCAAGGAACATTCCAGTGAAATAATTTCAAAATCCATCCACTGGTTAAGGAGAAAAAGTCGTTTAAAGCTTTTTCTATTTTTAGCTCTGGCGGCCATTTTGTTCACCCGAGCGGAATGGTTTGGGCAATTTTGGTAGAGGGTCACCGAAGGAACATTCCTGTGAAGTAATTTCAAAATCCATCCACTAGTTAAGGAGAAAAAGTCGTTTAAAGCTTTTTCTATTTTTAGCTCTGGCGGCCATTTTGTTCACCCTAGCGGAACGGTTTGAGCAATTCTGGTAGAGGGTCACCCAAGGAACTTACCTGTCAAGTAATTTCGAAATCCATCCACTGGTTAAGGAGAAGAAGTTGTTAAAAGGTTTTTCTATTTTTAGCTCTGGCGGCCATTTTGTTCACCCGAGCTGAACGGTTTGAGCAATTTTGGTAGAGGGTCATCCAAGGAACATTCCTGTGAAACAATTTCAAAATCCATCCACTGGTTAAGCAGGAGAAGTTGTTTAAATAATTTTCTATTTTTAGCTCTGGCGGCCATCTTGTTCACCCGAGCGGAACACTTTGAGCAATTTTGGTAGAGGATCACCCAAGGAGCATTCCTGTGAAATTAGATCAAAATCTGTCAAGCAGTTTTGGAGGAGAAGTTGTTTAAAGCAAAAGTTGACGACGGACGCACGCACGCACGGACGACGGACGACGGACAAAGACTGATCCCAAAAGCTCACCTTGAGCACTTCGTGCTCAGGTGAGCTAAAAACCACATGCACATCTTAAGACCTCTTTGAAAACACCTGAAAAGTTCCAAAGGTTCGGCCTAGAACTGTAAGAGGAGTTGCGTTCACAAGGTAGCTACTCCCTATACATTTTAACATTAGAAGATCTCAAAAATTGTCTTAGTTAAAAAAGTGAAATAAGTGGAAAAAAAATAATTTTAGGATAATGAAAAAAGCACATGCACATCTTCCGACCTATATGAAAACACCTGTAAAGTTTCAAAAGGATTGACCTAGAACTGTAAGAGGAGTTGCGGTCACAAGGTAGCTACTCCCTATACATTTTAACAATAGTAGATCTCAAAAATTGTCTAAGTTAAAAAAGGTGAAATAAGTATAAAAAATTATTTAAGGACAATGAAAAAAGAATATGCACATCTTCAGACCTATATGAAAACACCTGTAAAGTTTCAAAAGGATTGACCTAGAACTGTAAGAGGAGTTGCGGTCACAAGGTAGCTACTCCCTATACATTTTAACAATAGTAGATCTCAAAAATTGTCTAAGTTAAAAAAGGTGAAATAAGTAAACAAGAGGGCCCAGAGGGCCCTGAATCGCTCACCTGAGAATTAGTGTCTCCAGTACATTCTAGGCCCAAGGGCTATAATTTGAACAAACTTGGTAATGGACCACCAGATGAAGCTTCATACCAAATATCAAAGACCTGGGCCTTCTGGTTTCAGACAAGAAGATTTTTAAAGATTTTCCCTGTATAAGCCTATGTAAAACCAAAGGCCCCTGGGGCGGGGGCATTTTTGGCCCCAAGGTTATAATTTGAACAATCTTAGTAAGGTCCACCAGGTAAAGCTTCACACCAAATATTAAAGACCTGGGCCTTGTGGATTCAGAGAAGAAGATTTTTTAATGATTTCCCTATATAAGCCTATGTAAAACCATAGGCCCCCGGGACGTGGGCATTTTGGCCCCCAGGTCTATAATTTGAACAATCTCGGTAGAGGTCCACTAGATGAAGCTTCACACCAAATATCAAAGATCTGGGCCTTGCGGTTTCAGAGAAGAAGATTTTTAAAGATTTTCCCTGTATAAGCCTATGTAAAACCAAAAGCCCCTGGGGCGGGGGCATTTTTGGCCCCAAGGCTATAATTTGAACAATCTTAGTAGCGGTCAACCAGGTGAAGCTTCACACCAAATATTAAAGACCTGGGCCTTGTGGTTTCAGAGAAGAAGATTTTTTTAATGACTTTCCCTATATAAGCCCATGTAAAACCAAAGGCCCCCGGGTGGGGGCATTTTTGGCCCCAAGGCTATTATTTGAACAATCTTAGTAGAGGTCAACCAGGTGAAGCTTCATACCAAATATTAAAGACCTGGACCTTGTGGTTTCAGAGAAGAAGATTTTTTAATGGCTTTCCCTATATAAGCCTATGTAAAACCAAAGGCCCCCCGGGGCGGGGGCATTTTTGGCCCAAGGGCTATAATTTGAACAATCTTGGTAGAGGGCCACTAGATGAAGCTTCAAACCAAATATCAAAGACCTGGGCCTTGTAGTTTCAGAGAAGAAGATTTTTAAAGGTTTTCCCTTTATAAGCCTATGTAAATCCAAAGGCCCCCGGTGCGGGGGCACTTTTGGCCCCAGGGCTATAATTTGAACAATCTTGGTAGAGGTCCACTAGATGAAGCTTCATACCAAATATCAAAGACCTGGGCCTTGCGGTTTCAGAGAAGAAGATTTTTAAAATTTTCAGTAAAAAAATCTATTTTTAGCTCCTGTGACCTAGATGTGCAACAGACCGGAACAATTTGAACAACTTTGAAAGGGGACCACCTAAGGATCATTCCTGTGAAGTTTGGTCAAAATCCGATCAGTGGTTTAGGAGGAGATGTTGTTTGAAGAAAAAGTTTACAGACGGACGCACGGATGCACGACGGACAAAAAGTGATCCCAAAAGCTCACCTTGTCACTATGTGACAGGTGAGCTAAAAAAATTATTTAAGGATAATGAAAAAAGAATATGCACATCTTCAGACCTATATGAAAACACCTGTAAAATTCAGAAGGATTGACCTAGAACTGTAAGAGGAGTTGCGGTCACAAGGTAGCTACTCCCTATACATTTTAACATTAGTAGATCTCAAAAATTGTCTAAGTTAAAAAAGGTGAAATAAGTAAAAAAAATTATTTAAGGATAATGAAAAAAGCATATGCACATCTTCAGACCTATATGAAAACACCTGTAAAGTTTCAAATGGATTGACCGAGAACTGTAAGAGGAGTTGCGGTCACAAGGTACCCACTATCAAATATTATAGACAGACAGACAGACAGAAAGACAGACGAAATTCCGGACAAGCCAAATCCAATATAGCCCCCACTTTTTCAAAGCGGGGCTATAAAAAGAATATGCACATCTTCAGACCTATATGATAACACCTGTAAAGTTTCAAAAAGGATTGACCTAGAACTGGAAGAGGAGTTGCGGTCACAAGGTAGCTACTCCCTATACATTTTAACATTAGTAGATCTCAAAAATTGTCTAAGTTAAAAAAGGTGAAATAAGTGAAAACAAGAAAAATGCCTAATGGCATTATGGACGGGGTTTTTTTTTTCAGTACGGTTAGGATGGTGGTGGCATGGGTGGGATAGGGTGGAGTGTGCTGGTGTGGGGTAGGGTGGGGTGGGGTGGGGTGGGATGGGATGGGTTAGGAGTCGGGTGGGACGGGGTGGAATTTGTGGTGGGGTGGGGTGTGGGGTGGGATGGGGTGTGTAGGGGTTGTGGGGTGGGGTGGGCTTGGGTGGGTGTGATGGGGTGGGGTCGGGTAAGGTGGGGAGTGGTGGGATGGGGTGGGGTTGGGTGTGAATTGGCGTTGTTTTGAGATGGGGGTGGGGTGGGGTTGTGGGGTAGGGTATGCTAGGGTAGGGTGGGGTGGGGTAGGGTAGGGTATGTATGTAAAACTAAGTATGCATGTATGTACAGAAAAAATGCAATATCCTAACCCAGTAACAACTTTTTGTGGAGGGGGGGGGGGGGTATGATTTGTTTATGTGTTTTAAGAAGAAAAAAATTTTTTTAGCTCTGGTGGACACTGTTTTTAGCGATTTTGAAAAAGGGTCAACTAATGAACATTTCTGTATGTATGTAAAACTATGTATGCATGTATGTACAGAACAAATGCAATATCCTAACCCAGTAACAACTTTTTGTGGGGGGGCGGAGTTGACTTGTTAATGTGTTTTACGAAGAAAAAAAAATAAAGTTTTTTTCTCTTTTTAGCTCTATTTCTAGCTCTAGTGGCCACTGATTTTAGCAATTTTGAAAAAGGGTCACCTAATGAACATTTCTGTAAAATAATTTTGAAATCGGGCCATTATCCCAGGAGGCTGCAGTTTCTTTTAGAAAACCAAAGTTCTAAGTCAAACAAGAGCAATCAAATTGCAAGATGGAGTTATAAAACTTGTAGGGAATGTAGCTCTTGTGATGGTGAGTATGTGTATGAAGTTTCATGAAGGTAGGCCAAATACTTTTGGAAATATGGTCAAGGTTAAGGTTTTCGGTTAAATTTTCGAAAAATAGGTCAAAGTTCAAAGGTCAAGGTCACAGATCAAAAAGTGTGGTATCACTGAAAAGGTCTTGTCCCAAGGAACATTCATGTGAAGTGTGAAGGCTCTGTTGTGAATAGTATTAAAATGAGAACAAAAAATGTGTTTCAGAAAAAAATTGGAAAGGGGAGATAATTCAGCCAAAATAAACAATGTTGTTATGGTCCTTGGTCAAAATGTAGCTCTTGTGATGATGAGTGTGTGTATGAAGTTTCATGAGGCTAGGTCTAATAGTTTTTAAGTTATAGCCAAGGTTAAGTTTTTTTGGAACGACGACGCCAGACGACGACAGCGAAGACGCCGGAGTGATGACAATAGCTCGAAAGTTTTTTTTCAAAAAACAGACGAGCTAAAAAAAAGAACAAAAAAAAAAAAAAATGTCTCCACCGGGGTTTGAACTCACGCCCCTCAGATTCATAGTCAACAATAGGATTCGTAGTCCAGCACTCTATCCACTACACTGGCATTTGAAAAAAGGTTAACCAAAAGGTAAACCTGAAAAACACAAGTTTGAAAAATGACGATTTCCGCCAAAATTTTAGTCATTTGCGCCATTTATGGATAATACATGAAAGCGGTACCTCCACTTATGCATCAGTCCTGATATTAAAACAATCTGCTACAGAATAGATGAAAAATATCACTTTGAAAAAAGGTTAACCAAAAGGTAAACCTGGGACGCCCGCCCGCCCGCAGGACGCCCGCCCGCCCGCACATCGCTATTTTAAAGGACGGATTTTTTTTAAAAACCCGTCCAAAAATTATTTAAGGATAATGAAAAAAGAATATGCACATCTTCAGACCTGTATGAAAACACCTGTAAAGTTTCAAAAGGATTGACCTAGAACTGGAAGAGGAGTTGCGGTAACAAGGTAGCTACTCCCTATACATTTTAACATTAGTAGATTTCAAAAATTGTCTAAGTTAAACAAGATGTGTTTGTGAAACACGAACATGTCCCCGGGCTTGGTCATTTTTCATTCAAAGTTGCTCACAGTTCAAGATTTTTGTTTGTGTGGGAAGCCCTTGACACAATAAAATTACATGCCAAATATGAAAGCTTTATCTTAAATGGTTCAAAAGTTATGAACAATAATATTTTTTCTTTAAAGTAGGTCAAGGTCACGGGTGAAAAAAATTTACATGAATGTAAAGCTCTTATCACAAGGAACCTACATGCCAAATATATGCTCTATCTTAAACGGTTCAAAAGTTATGAACAATTTTTTTTTTTTTAAGTAGGTCAAAGGTCAAGGTCATGGTCCAAACATTTTGCATGAATGAAAAGCTCTAATCACAGGGATCCTACATGCCAAATATGAAAGCTCTATCCCAAACAGTTTGAAAGTTATGACCAAAAATGTTTTTTTTTTAAGTAGGTCAAAGGTCAAGGTCACAGGTCAAAATTTTTGCATGAATGTAAAGCATTTGTCACAAGGAACCTACATGCTAAATATGAAGGCTATATCTCAAACGGTTCAAAAGTTATGACCAATATTAACTTTTTCTTTTATGTAGGTCAAAGGTCAAAATTTTTCATGTGAATGCAAAGCTCTTGTCACAACGAACCTACATGCAAGATATGAAGGCTCTATCTCAAACTGTTCAAAAGTTATGACCAAAATGTTATTTTTTTATTTTAAGTAGGTCAAAGGTCAAGGTCACAGGTCAATTTTTTTTGCATGAATGTAAAGCTTTAATCACAGGGAACATACATGCTACATATGAAGGCTGTATCTCAAACGGTTCAAAAGTTATGACCAATGTTAACTTTTTCTTTTATGTAGGTCAAAGGTCAAGGTCAAGGTCACAGTTCAAAATTTTTTGCGTGAATGTAAAGCTTTTGTCACAAGGAACCTACATGCAAAATATGAAGACTCTATCTCAAACGGTTCAAAAGTTATGGCCAAAATGTTATTTTTATATTTTAAGTAGGTCAAAGGTCAAAATTCTTTGCATGAATGTAAAGCTTTTGTCACAAGGAACATACATGCTAAATATGAAGGCTGTATCTCAAACGGTTCAAAAGTTATGGCCAACGTTAAAGTTGTCCACGTACAAACCAACAAACAAACCAACAAACAGACAGGGCAAAAACAATATGTCCCCGCTATCGCTACCGGGGACATAAAAAGGTGAAATAAGTGAAAAAAATTATTTAAGGATAATGAAAAAAGAATATGCACATCTTCAGACCTATATGAAAACACCTGTAAAGTTTCAAAAGGATTGACCTAGAACTGTAAGAGGAGTTGCGGTCACAAGGTAGCTACTCCCTATACATTTTAACATTAGTAGATCTCAAAAATTGTCTAAGTTAAAAAAGGTGAAATAAGTAAAAACATTATTTAAGGATAATGAAAAAAGAATATGCACATCTTCAGACCTATATGAAAACACCTGTAAAGTTTCAAAAGGATTGACCAAGAACTGTAAGAGGAGTTGCGGTCACAAGGTACCCACTATCAAATATTACAGACAGACGGAATTCCGGACAAGCCAAATCCAATATAGCCCCCACTTTTTCAAAGCGGGGCTATAAAAAGAATATGCACATCTTCAGACCTATATGATAACACCTGTAAAGTTTCAAAAGGATTGACCTAGAACTTTAAGAGGAGTTGCGGTCACAAGGTACCCACTATCAAATATTACAGACAGACAGACAGACGGAATTCCGGACAAGCCAAATCCAATATAGCCCCCCTTTTTCAAAGCGGGGCTATAAAAAGAATATGCACATCTTCAGACCTATATGAAAACACCTGTAAAGTTTCAAAAAGGATTGACCTAGAACTGTAAGAGGAGTTGCGGTAACAAGGTAGCTACTCCCTATACATTTTAACATTAGTAGATCTAAAAAATTGTCTTAGTTAAAAAAGGTGAAATAAGTGAAAAAATTATTTAAGGATAATGAAAAAAGAATATGCACATCTTCAGACCTATATGAAAACACCTGTAAAGTTTCAAAAAGATTGACCTAGAACTGTAAGAGGAGTTGCGATCACAAGGTACCCACTATCAAATATTACAGACAGACAGACAGACAGAAAGACAGACAGACGGAATTCCGGACAAGCCAAATCCAATATAGCCCCACTTTTTCAAAGCGGGGCTATAATAAGTCTAATTTTAGGTGGTCTTAATCGCGGAATTTTGCTGTATAATGTTGTAAACCCCATTTTTCTCTATATAAAATAATAAATATGGGTATTCATTTCAGACTTCTTTAGGTAATGTGCCTATTAACCCTTATCCCGCTGATCATGACAACCCCTACCTTAGCAAACAGTGTAGATCCAGATCAGATGGCTTCTGGAGAAGCCATCTGATCAGGGTCTACACTGTTTGACAAGTGGTTTGCTAATTTGAATGAAACATTATATGAAGTATTTTGATTGGCTGATAGTCGGAAATGGGTGTGGCAAAATTAATTTATTCAGCAGGATAAAGGTTAAGGGATCTTCTAGGCCATAAACCTTTCAGAAATCATGGTACAGTCCAGTCGACAATATTTAGGTCATATTAAGCAACTCAGCTTATTAACCACATTCCTGGACAGACTTATACAGAAGCAGTTAAGGACTAAGCCTGCCCAGGAAAAGTGATGCGAGTCAGATTGTCCGGTGCATGTAAGCCTTCTGGTTTCATTGGGCGGCAGGGTCAAAATCATTTGTATGGGAAGCCCTTGTCACAAGGAACCTACATGTCAAATAGGAAGCCCATATCTGAAACGTTTCAGAAGTTATTACCAATATCAATTATTTCTTTAAAGTAGGCCAAAAGTCATTTTTTTCTATGGGTGTGATGCCCTTGTCACATGCTAAATATGAAGGCTCTATCTCAAATGGTTCAAAAGTTATGGCCAATACTATTTTTTCTTTAAAGTAGGTCACAGGTCAAGGCAACTGGCTAAATTATTTTTATGAATGTAAAGTCCTTGTCACAAGGAACCTACATGCCAAACGGTGATAGGCAAGCCTTGTGATGCAGGACAGTGAACCTTGGGACCACCCCTGAAACCCATGTAAAATTCTTATAATATTACTGTTTGCAATTTTATATCTATTTTGTAAAATACTCAGCAAGACAAAGACTCTAATAACTTACTGAACACCAAGATCTAAGAGTGCCTGCTCTCCCTTCTTCTCAGACTGGTTTGCCTCATCTTTACTCTCAGTAACAGTAATTTCTACAGTCTGCTTCTCTGGCATTTTGTCAGACTGGTACAGCCAGAGGTGTTTCAACTGCAGAAGACCATCATTTATCACAGACTGGTACACCAACTGAGGCTTTTCTGTTGTTGCATTTGTCTCATACAGTTCTACCGTCAGTGGATCATCTTTCTGAAGTAGAAATTTAAGTTTGTGAATATTCTGGAGATTTCGAAGGAATAAGAACACTTTAACTCACTGCATGCGGGAAACCCCTAAAGGGGTACCTTGACAAACAGTGCAGGCCCAGATCAGACGCCGCATTCTGCGGCGTCTGATCAGGGTCTGCACTGTCTGCTAACAGAATTTTCCATCAAAAATAGAATGAAAACGAAAGAATAGGCCTACCACCCCTTATATGACAAATGGACATGTCTATATAGCAATGGAAGAGGCCACTAGCATATAATGGGCTAAGGCAGGTCAACTCAGTCAACGGATACAACTAGAATTCTGCTGGAGGCTATGTCAAGCCTGTGGGGATGCAACGTCACCGGACCATGAAATGAGGGTCAAGGTCATACATGGATACTTGCATAAAAGTTGCCATTCCTAGATTCAAGTTTGTATAAAGTATCATTAATGAAGCTTTTATAGTTCTTGAGAAATGGATTTGAACATTAAGGTGAATGCTAAGTTGTTTATTTTTTGTGGCTTAACAAGCTTCCAAGTGGTCTAATAATTAAATGGTGTAGTAGTACAATATCTAATCCTCTGGTATTGTTGGAAAAATGCATTTGCAATGGCTTCTCTTTTTTATCAGCAAAAATATCTGTATATTTGCTATATTTAATAATCAGACTTTCAACAATACAATACCTAACAACTGTACCCTGCGGTAATGATTTTTTAAAGTATCTTTTTAAACTTTAATCATTTAATTTGTCAAATAGTCTAATAATTTGGCTGAAAAAAATCGAGTAGCTTACTCACATTACTTTTAGCAAAAATGCCACTGCATTAGGTACCATAATGATCCTAAGTATTGGGACAGAAAGGCCTAAGCAAACAGTGCAGACCCAGATCAGACTGCTCCTGAGGGAGCAGTCTGATCAGGGACTTCACTGTTTGCCCCTCCGTCTGCACCTTTAGGTCTCCTTGCTGGATCATGAAAATCATTTCTTAATATTTTAGGATAATTACAGGAAGTCCTTAAGGTGTCCGAATTTTTTGGATTTTTTACGGTATAATACTTACTGGAGAACAACATTCTGACCACTGATCAGCTCGTTAAGTTAAGTACGCTTTAAACAACTGGAATATGGGCCCTGATATCAACACATTCAGTACCAGAAACCCCAAAACGGGTACCCTGGCAAACAGTGCAGGCCCAGATCAGACGCCGCAGAATGCGGCGTCTGATCAGGGCCTTCACTGTTTGCAAAAAGTTCAGCCATTTTCCAAATAAATTTTGAAGAAAACACAACTGACACCCCGAAATTTTGAAATGGACTCCTAATATATATAAAGAGGAAGATTCCATTTGGTACGAAAAGGGTTAAACGGCCAGTACTTACCAGAATTTTAGCATCAATAGGAACATTAGCTAACACATTCATCACAGCCATTAGGGATTTCTTTATCCATGAAACAGCATCGGCAGGTGGACTCAGTCCAGCTATTCTGCACCGTATACCCTGACAGGGCAATGACTGATACTTTGGTGGTAAAGCTCTCATTCTGCAATAAACCAAGGGCAGGTAACTTCATATAAGGGCTATTTATTTTTTCATTATGATTTATCTAACGTAATGGTCCTAAGTATTGGGACAGATAGGCCTGAGCAAACAGTGCAGACCCAGATCAGACTGCTCCTGAAGGAGCAGTCTAATCAGGGTCTATACTGTTTGGAATTTCATCTGCACCTTTTGGACTCCTTGCTGGATCATGAAACAAAATTGGTTAAACTTCAAGGAGAATTACAGCCAGTACTAAACACGTCTGAATTTTTAGGATTTTGTCACATTAATTGGGCTGCACCAAGAGAAAGAATCTTAGCGCGTGTTCCCAGCAAAAAGTCAGATCAGCCTTGCATACACAAAATCTAATCAGACTTAAGTTTGCAGCATTTGGATGCCAGGATCCAGGTATTCCAAGCTATATATCAGCCTCGCATACACAAGATCTAATCAGACTTAAGTTTGCAGCATTTGGATGCCAGGATCCAGGTATTCCAAGCTATATGTGCCCAGCAAAAAGTCAGATCAGCCTCGCATACACTAGATCTAATCAGACTTTGGATGCCAGGATCCAGGTATTCCAAGCTACGTTAACTAACATCATTGTCAGTTTTGAACAACTGGACCCAGGTGTCCCAATGCTTCTTCATGTAGATCCGAAAAATGGCATTCTGAGTAGGTATGACAGCTTACGAAGGCAGTTCCAAAATTCTGAGTGGGTATGACAGATTACGAGGGCTGTTCCAAAATTCTGAGTGGGTATGACAGCTTACGAAGGCTGTTCAAAATTCTGAGTGTGTGTGACAACTTACGAGGGCTGTCCCAAAATTCTGAGTGGGTATGACAGCTTACGACGGCTGTTCCAAAATTCTATCTGAGTGGATACAACAGCTTATAAGGCCTGTTCCAAAAATAATGTCACTTTCACTACAAATATTAAAATATTTTTGGCTTCCTCTGCCCTTCAATATACTCTTGCTTTTGGAAGTAGTTTTAGTACTCTTCAATGGGGACACCCACCAGATACTGATAACCACTGATCAAAGGTTGTTTCTCGAACTGTATCCCTTTCCAGATAGACGATTGTGTTTAACTAACACGGTTTCTGCTTTGGACTCCTTACACAGTGGTTTATTTGTTTTGGATTGTGTTGGGTTTAACAACACGTCAACCCTGAGGGTCATTTTGTGAGAAAGGAGATAGCAGAAGAGATGAAAGTGACGGACAGAGGAGAAAGAGGAAAATGAATGGAAGTGTGGAAACAGAAATATCATTCCCCTTCTACCCTTATCTGCTGAAAGGACAACAGGCCTTATCCAACTGGAAGCCAATATCAGCTGGAGGCCACAGTGACTTAATGTACGAGTCACTTGTGTCTCACCGAACCACCCCCAGTTGTGTTTTTGAAACACAAGAAAGTGACAGTGAGCCAGGTCTAGTGAAAATGGAGGATGCGGTAGGATGGTGACCATCTCCGACTACCAAAACACCATCACAAGGTGTGTCTTGTGAGTGGATGTATTACTAGCTACTCACATTTTTTCAGCAAGAATATTAGCATTTTTGGCATATCAAATGATAAAAGTTTTAATGACATAATGACATTAACATTAACAAACAACATCATTTGTTTTGAACAACTGGCCCCGTTGAACTAAAACTTCTTATTCAAAGCATCGTTAGGTTAACTAGCTTGTTATTGGTAAAAATGTTAACTGTTCTAGTTAGTAGAGAATCCAATAGTGTTGTTTTTTGCTGAAACAAGAGGGCCCAGAGGGCCCTGGTTCGCTCACCTGTGTGTCACTGTCTTGAGTACATTCTATTTTTAGCTCTTGTGGCCATCTTGTTCATCAGCAGAGTGATTTTAGCTTATTTGGTTAGGAGTAACCTGGGCAACATTCCTGGGAACTTTGAATCAAATTGGCCTTAGGGTTTAGGGGGAGTTTCCGTTTGAATCAAATTTACAATATTTTTCTATTTTTACCTACGGTGGCCATTTTGTTAATCCGAGTGGGATTGTTTTAGCCTTTTTGGTAGAGGATCATCTAAGCAACATTGCGCAAGGAACCTACATGCTAAATATGAAGGCTGTATCTCAAATGCTTTAAAAGTTATGACAAAGTAGGTCAAAGGTCAAGGTCATGGGTCAAAGTTTTCAATGGCTGAGAAAACCTAGTCACACGGAACATGCATGCCAAATATGAAGGCTCTATCTCATATTGTTTAAAAGGTATGATAAAGTAGGTCACAGGTCAAGGTCACATCTTTATGAGTGGGAAGCCCTTGTCAGAAGGAACCTACATGCCAAATATGAAGGCTCTATCTCAAACGGTTCAAAAGTTATGACAAAATAACCTACTGATCTATTTTTTGATTTGACATGATCCATATTCAAACTTAACTGAGATATTGTCCAGATGAACATTCTGAGCAAGTTTTATGATGATTTGACTGAAACTGTGGCCTCTTAGAGTGTTCAAAACGTTTTTCTATGATTTGACTTGCTGACCTACTTTTTGACCCGACATGACCCATATTCAAACTTGACACAGATGATTTGACCTACTTTTTGACCCAACATGACCCATATTTGAACTTAAGAGATATTGTCAAGATGATTATTCTGGGCAAGTTTGATGATGATCGGACCTAAACTGTGGCCTCTAGTGTGTTCAGAAGGTTTTTCTATTATTTGACCTACTGACCTACTTTTTGACCCGACATGACCCATATTCGAACCTGACCGAGATATTGTCAAGACTATCATTCTGAGCAAGTTTGATGATGATCGGACCAAAAATGTGGCCTCTAGTGTGTTCACAAGGTTTTTTTCTGATTTGACCTACTGACCTACTTTTTGACCCTACATTACCCATATTCGAACTTGACCGAGAAATTGTCAAGATAATCATTCTGAGCAAGTTTCATGATGATCAGCCCAAAACTATGGCCTCTAGTGTATTCACAAGGTTTTTCTATGATTTGACCTACTGACCTTTGTGACCAGACATAACCCATATTCGAACTTGACCGAGATATTGTCAAAATGATCATTCTGGGCAAGTCTGATGATGATCGGACCAAAACTGTGGCATCTAGTGTGTTCACATGGTTTTTCTATGATTTGACCTACTGACCTACTTTTTGACCCGACATGACCCGTATTCAAACTTGACTGAGATATTGTCAAGATGATCATTCTGGGCAAGTTTGATAATGATTGGACCAAAACTGCGGCCTCTAGTGTATTCACAAGGTTTTTCTATGATTTGACCTACTGACCTACTTTTTGACACAGCATGACTCATATTCAAATGTGAAAAAGATATTATCTAGATGATCATTCTGAGCAAGTTTGATGATGATTGGACATAAATTGTGGCCTCTAGTGTGTTCAGAAGGTTTTTCTATGATTTGACCTACTGACCTACTTTTTGATCTGACAACACCCATATTCGAACTTCACTGAGATATTGTCAAGATAATCATTCTGGGCAAGTTTGATGATGATCGGACCAAAACTGTGGCCTCTTGTGTCTTCACAAGGTTTTTTTTCTGATTTGACCTACTGACCTACTTTTTGACCCGACATGACCCATATTCGAACTTGACCGAGATTTTGTGGTAGTACAAATTGTGTGCAAGTTAGTTAAAATCAAATCATAAATGAAACCTCTATCATGCAGACAAGACCAAAATAGGCAATTTTCGCCCTTTCAGGGGCCGTAACTTCGTTACACATGATGGGATATGGCTGGTTCAAGAAAGGAACCCAGATATCATGGTGGTACAAGTTGTGTGCAAGTCTGGTTAAAATCAAATCATAAACTAGAATTTGTTTTTCTACAAAAACACAGATGTCTCCCCCGTTTTTGACTGCTAAGTATAACCTTGACATTGGAGGTATTGAGCTGGGTCTTGTGTGCAACACATCATCTAATGAAAATGAACATTTCTGCATAGTAACTTTAAAAATGTTCATAGAAAAATAAAAAAGTTATTGGCCGTAAACAAAAAAAGCACTTTTTTACCTTTGACCTCTAAGTATGGCCTTGACCTTTGCGGTACAACACATCGTCTCATGATGGTTAACATTTCTGCCAAGTAATTTCATAATCCATCAAAGAATAAGGAAGTTATTGACTGTCCTTTTTTTTACCTTTGATCTCTAGGTATGACCTTGACATTGGAGATATGGACCTTGGTCTTGCACATGACTCATGGTCCAACTTTCAAGCCTCTAGCTCCAACAGTTTTTGAGATATCTTGCTGACAAGATTTTATTAAAAAAAAATTCAAAGGGCAAGATTTTATTAAAAAAAAATTCAAAGGGCAATAACTCTTGAAAGGGGCATAATCCGGATGAGAAAAAAATACGTGTCAGCTTATTTTCCATTAGGAATGCATATATGAAATTTCAAAACCATAGCATACACAGTTCTAATGCATCACTTTTAGGATTCATTACAATGGGCACAAATTACCAAAATGACAAAGGGCCATAACTCGCAAAGTATTTTTCGGAATTTTGTCAAAAGTTAATCATTTCATATACTCATCACCACCAATATACTCAACAACTTTCAAGGCACTAGCTCCAATAGTGTTTGAGATATTTTGCTGACAAGATTTTGTTAAAAAAATTTCAAAGGGCAATAACTCTTGAAAGGGGCATAATCCGGACGAGAAAAAAAATATGTGTCAGCTAATTTTTCATGAGGAACCCATATATGAAATTTCAAAACCCTAGCATACACGGTTCTAAAGTTATGCTATGCATCACTTTTAGCATACATTACAATGGGCACAAATTACCAAAATGACAAAGGGCCATAACTCACAAAGTATTTTTTGGAATTTTGTCAAAAGTTAATCAGTTCATCTACTCATCACCACCAATATATTCACCAACTTTCAAGGCTCTAGCTCTAATAGTTTTTGAGATATCTTGCTGACAAGATTTTATTAAAAAAAATCAAAGGGCAATAACTCTTGAAAGGGGCATAATCCTGACGAGAAAAAAAATACGCGTCGGCTTATTTTCCATCAGAAATGCATATATGAAATTTCAAAATTATAGCATACACCGTTCTAAAGTTATGCTATGCATCACTTTTAGCATACATTACAATGGGCACAAATTACCAAAATGACAAAGGGCCATAACTCACAAAGTATTTTTCGGAATTTTGTCATAAGTTAATCAGTTCATCTACTCATCACCAACAATCTATTCACCATCATTCAAGGCTCCAGCTCCAATAGTTTTTGACATATCTTGCTGACAAGATTTTATTAAAAAAATTTCAAAGGGCAATAACTCTTGAAAGGGGCATATTCCGGACGAGAAAAAAAAAATACGCATCAGCTAATTTTCCATGAGGAATCCATATATGAAATTTCAAAACCCTAGCATACATGGTTCTAAAGTTATGCTATGCATCACTTTTAGCATACATTACAATGGGCACAAATTACCAAAATGACAAAGGGCCATAACTCACAAAGTATTTTTCGGAATTTTGTCAAAAGTTAATCAGTTCATCTACTCATCACCATCGATATAATCACCAACTTTCAAGGCTCTAGCACCAATAATTTTTGAGATATCTTGCTGACAAGATTTTATTAAAAAAAAAAAAAATTCAAAGGGCAATAACTCTTGAAGGGGACATAATCCGGACGAGAAAAAAAATATGCGTCAGCTAATTTTCCATGAGGAATCCATATATGAAATTTCAAAACCCTAGCATACACGGTTCTTTAGTTATGCTATGCATCAAAAGCGTAATGGACGGACGAACGAACCAGAACCAATATGCCCCTCAAACTTTTTCAAAGTTGGGGGCATAATAAGAAAGTTATTGACAGAACACAAAAAAGGCCCTTTTTTACCTTTAACCTCTATGTATGACCTTGACCTTTCAGGTATTAAACTGGGTCATGCGTACAACACATCATCTCATGGTGGTTAACATTTCTGCCTAGCAATTTCAAAATCCATCTAAAAATAAGAAAGTTATTGACCAAACACGAAAAAAGGCCCCTTTTTTACCTTTGACCTCTATGTATGACCTTGACATTTTAGGTACCAAACTGATTCATGCATGCAACACATCGTCCCATGATAGTTAACATGTTTGCCAAGTAACTTCAAATTCTATTTAAAAATAGGCAAGTTATTGACAAAACCCGAAAAAAGGCCCCTTTTTTTACCTTTGACCTCTAAGTATGACCTTGACCTTTGAGGTACCAACCTGGGTCATGCGCGCAACAAATCGCCTTATATTGGTTCACATTTCTGCCATGTGATTTCAAAATCCATCTCAAAATAAGAAAGTTATTGACCAAATACGAAAAAAAGGCCCACTTTTTGACCTTTGACCTGTAAGTATGACCTTGACCTTTGAGGTACCGACCTGCCTCATGTGCACTACACATCGTCTCATGATTGTTAATAATTATGCCAAGTAATTTTAAAATCAATCTCAAAATTAGAAAGTTATTGACCAAATACGAAAAAAAGGCCCCTTTTTTGACCTTTGACCTCTAAGTATGACCTTGACCTTTGAGGTACCAACCTGCCTCATGCGCACCACACATCGTCTTATGGTTGTTAATAATTATGCCAAGTAATTTTAAAATCCATCTCAAAATAAGAAAGTTATTGACCAAATACGAAAAAAAGGCCCCTTTTTTGACCTTTGACCTCTAAGTATGACCTTGACCTTTGAGGTACCGACCTGCCTCATGCGCACCACACATCGTCTTATGGTTGTTAATAATTATTCCAAGTAATTTTAAAATCCATCTCAAAATAAGAAAGTTATTGACCAAATACGAAAAAAAGGCCCCTTTTTTGACCTTTGACCTCTAAGTATGACCTTGACCTTTGCGGTACCAACCTGCCTCATGCGCACCACACATCGTCTTATGGTTGTTAATATTTCTGCCGAGTAATTTTAAAATCCATCAAAAAATAAGAAAGTTATTGACCGGACACGGTTTGCCCATACATATATACATACCAACAAACTTCCAAGGGAGATAATTCAAAAAGTATAAATGCGAGAGTTATGGTTCTTGCGCACTGCACGTCGTCTAATGCTGATTAATATTTATACGAAGTTTCGTGACGATAGCTCTAACGGTTTTCAAGTTACAGAGCGGACACGAAAGTGTGACAGACAGACAGACGGACAGACGGACAGACGGACAGACAGACAGACGGACAGACGGACAGACAGACAGACGCCCGGGGGAAAAACAATATGTCTCTCCGAAAAAAATTTTTTCGGGGGAGACATAATGAAAATGCTATCGTGCGGACAAGACCAAAATAGGCAATTTTTGCCATTTCAGGGGCCTTAACTCCATAACACATGATGGGATATGGCTGGTTCAAGAAAGGAACCTAGATCTCATGGTGGTGCAAGTTGTGTGCAAGTCTAGTTAAAATCAAATCATAAATGAAGATGCTATCGTGTGGACAAGAAATTGTTTACGCACGCACGCACGGACGACGGACAAAATGTGATCACTACGTGACAGGTGAGCTAAAAATGTGAGTAGCTTTTGCATTTGCAAAAGCTACTCACATTTTTGCATCAAAAATATTAGCATTTTTGGCATTGTTTGTTTGATTTGAGGTTTAACGTCCCCGTCAACACTGTAAAGGTCATTTTGGAGAGAATACTTCCAATTTTGTGGGACTTTTACCCGACATTGAGATGAAATGACATCTCGAGCCCTGTCACCCAATGAAACCAAGAGAGTTTATTAGCATGGACGGTCCGACTCGCACCGCGGTTCCTGGACAGGCTTAGATCCTCTAAGCGGTTTACCAGTACTAGTGTGCGGGCCGGATTCAGCTCTGCGTGGAAGCATCATGCAGCCCATATATTTCTTCAAGCCCTATGGGCAGGGGCAGAGCATTTTTGGCATACTAGATCTAAATGATAAAAGTTTTGATACGTTAACAAACGACATCCTAAGCTTTGAACAACTGGCCCTAGGTGTATCTCTGCCCCTTTGAACTAGAACTTACTTATTTACTGTGATAATTTCAGAATTTCCATAGTCTACGAACAGGATGAGGAGTTGCTGGGTCTCGGCGTACACATCAATGATGAGAGCACGGTACCAGCAACTGTCCAGGCTGAACTGGGCACAGCAAGAAAGACCTAAAAATACACAATATAAATACATGTATTAGTACATAAATTTCACGGCATACAAGTATAATAACTGAATCAAGAAAATCTTAACTTGAGCTGTAGTTTAATGGTCTAATAAACACATTTGATAGTTTGTCTCTCAATACTGACTGACTTATATATGATATCAAATGCACAAAGTGCTCCTCATCATGTGAACAAGTCCATGAAATGAACACCCCCTAAACCCAACTCTATACAGAGAAAACTGGGGTTTACAGGGGTATACATTATTTTTCTTATTTTTGCACGCATAAATACATGGGATGTGGGTACTCTTTAGAACCGCCTCAATGAGGTGGTTCTAATGAGCACCCACAACCTATGCTTGCAGTATAAAATAAGAAAATATCACAGATTTTCATCAGAAAAGCAGCAATTTTTGAGATGTGAAAAAATGCACTATGTCGCACTGGTGTGTTATCATAATGTTTTCTAAGATTGCTGATGAGACCAGCTCTACAATGCCTATTGTTGACACTAACAAGGTCAAAACAGTCAACTTACCCATTAAGCCATACTTATCCTGGGCAAGGTTAGCCTTAAGCCATTTACCAGACTTCTACCCATCTTAAATCAGTAGAAGGGTGAGAAAAACCATAGAAAACATTTCATGATCAATCTCCAAGAATGAACGTAGTATACCTACATGTTTGATGAGCATCAGATCAAAAATAAATTAATGATGGCATAAGCTGACCTTGAGTACAGCTGGAGGTGAGCTATTTAATTTAGGTGCTTCCACCAAACGAACATGAGGTAAACCATTTAGAAGGTGTAAGCTTGCCCAGGGAAAGCGGTGCCAGTCCCTGCATATAAACCCTATTGGTTTCATTGGGTAGCAGGGCTTGAGAAGTCATTTCATCTCAATGTTGGGTAAAAGTCCCACAAAATTGGAAGCGATTTAAATAGCATTGATGGGTCATTAAACCTAAATTCAAATGATCAAAACAAATGCCTGTAATTTTTAATGCACATGATTGTAAACAATGCTAATTCAGAACCTTTTATTTGACATGGGTTACATTACCCTTTCAAGAATATTTCACTTATTTGGAGCCAATCAATACTCAGAGGGAAAACTGGATTACAGAGAAAACCCACTTTAACCTATTTTGTACCGGAAACCCCAAAACGGATACCCTGGCAAACAGTGTAGGCCCAGATCAGACGCCGCAGGATGCGGCATCTGATCAGGGCCTACACTGTTTACAAAAGACTAAGCCGTTTTCCAAACAAATTTCGAAGAAAACACAACCTGACACACCTAAATTTCGAAATGGACCCTGCCATATATAAGGAGTATGATTCCATTTGGTACAAAAAGGGTTATGTTGCATTGCATTATGATATCACACCCATGTGACATAATTCATTTTTCTTTTCTCCAAACTGATATTTTTCTGTTGAAAATGACATAACGAAAACACCTATTCAAATACATTGCAAATTTTACCGCCCAAAAAAAGTAAATTTTATGATGAAAAATTGTGATATTTTTCTTATTTCTGCTCAAAAATATAGATTGTGGGTACTCGTTAGAACTGCCACAAGTTATATTTTTCTTATATTTGCTCAAAATATAGATTGTCGGTACTCATTAGAGGCGGTTCTAACAAGTATCCAGACTCTATATTTTAGAGCAGAAATAAGAAAAATATGGATTACCCCTGTGAACCCCAGTTTTATTTTATAAAAAAGTATAAAAGTACTCATTAGAGGCGGTTCTAACAAGTATCCAGACTCTATATTTTAGAGCAGAAATAAGAAAAATATGGATTACCCCAGTGAACCCCAGTTTTACTTTATAAAAGTGGGGTTCAAGGGGGTCAGAATTATTTAGGCTTGTTTTCGTGATGAGAAGAGCAATAATGTGTGCATCTGTAAACTCCAGTTTTCTCCATATTAAAAGGGGATTATACAGGGTCTTGGGTGTTGTTAACTTGTACCATTCTCTGGGCTAATTCAGCAGTGTACTGTACCTATCTTTGGTAGGGGTATCACAGGTAAAGAGGGAGCACATTTGTTGAGGTCTCCCGACAGCTGCTCCAGTCTGTCAAGCTGTTTGTTAATACTGATCACATGTTCTTGTCTCTCCTCAGTCTCGTTCTCATCTAACACTGTTCTTGTGTGTTGGAGATAAACCTGCAAGAAATTAACCCTTATCTTGCTGAATATTAGGTTTAGCCACACCCATTTCTGACTTCGAACCAATCAGATTACTTGATGTAATTTATTCCGACAGATTCATAAATTGAATGTCAAACAGTGTAGATCCTGATCAGATGGCTTCTTCTTCAGAAGCCATCTGATCTGGATCTACAAGGTTTGCCAAGGTAGGGGTTGACGTGTTCGGCTGTATCAGGGTTAAACAAACACAATACAAATTTGGGACACCAAGCACTAAGGCATGAAAATGAAGACATAACCTGCAATGCCGTTAAACTACTGATTGTTTTATCGCAGTTACTAGTAAAACATGGATGCTCTGTGGCACCCATTTTTCCCCCAAGAATAAAGGTAAAAATAAAATGCATATCTGTTTCCAAGTTTTGAGAAAAAATACGGTAAAAAAGATAGTTTAGAAATATATGCAGGTGCTTGTTGGGTATCCAAATCTGTATGAAAATCATTGTAGTCAATCTGACATTTATTCTGTTGAGCAAAGTTGCCACTGTCATTAGATTTTGTGAGAACAAAGGCTTTGACAAATCTGGAGAAATGTTGATCAATAGTTTTAGTAGTGGCTTGAACTATTCCTAGCTTGAATTTTTCATGGTCCAAAAGGTGTTTAAACCACTGAAGTTTATGTTTTTAAAAGCCCTGTAAATATTAATGGCATGCAAAGCTTGCACATTAATTTAACCATATTTTTCTAGGGTGTGCTATGTGCTTCTAAGTGGTTAACCAGTACAATGCATAGTCTTCACCAGTTCCTGAATCAGTGGAGAGAATCATATAAGAATCTTATATGGGTGTGAGGGGTGGATGGAAAAATCCGTCCCGAGGGACACTGTCCGGCATCACGAGGCTTGCCGAGTGATGCCGGACAGTGATCTCGAGGGACGGATTTTTCTATCCACCCCTCACACCCATATTGGATTCTTTTTCTTGCATACCTTCCATTTCTATTGCGAATTTTTAATGCTGCTGTGACTTCGGTTACCGACGTCCGCCATTTTGTGATGACACAACAGGAATGTTTAGTGACATCAAGCATGACGCTGCCGCGCATGAAGTTGTAATCAACCAGTGCATTTATCAGACACGCGATTATATTCGAGTTCGGGTCGGAACACCAGGGTCAGAACATAAATTTCTATCCCAGGGTAAAATCACGAATTTTCTTGTCTGGTGTGCAAGAAAACCTGTTCCTGCATGAGCACGGGTGAGACACCGGGCATAGCCACACCATTACCATGCCTGTCTTTTCATATACATGTACATTTTTGGTAGCAAAAATGGAAAGAAAATGACAATAACTCTCTAGTATATTTAACCGTTACCACTCTGGGCTAATTCAGCAGATGACAAATTGTTGATATTATTTTTTTTAATTTTTTCCACAAAACAGGACTTGACATATCATGCAAATTGTCTCTTTAGAGACAATTTGCATGAAATGTCAAATCCTGTTTTCTAGGAAAAATAACAAAAAAAAAATTCAAGATGCCATCTGCTGAAAAAAATACCCAGCATGCAGAGTGATAAAGCCCACACTTGGCCTGGGTAAAGGTGACCTACCACATTAGGTAACTCTACATGTGTAACTATCACAGGTACTGTTTCTTCCTCTGTGCCAAGGCTCATCAACTTGTATGAGTTTTGATTCTGAAACAAACATAAATCTCTTTATACAAGAGGGTCATAATGGCCCCGGATTGCTCACCTGATCGTAATTGTACCGATAAAATGGAAGGTATTGTAAGGTGGAGATGATGGTTTTGTTTGATTTGAGGTTTTAATGTCCCCGTCAACACTATTTAGGTCATTTCGGTGATGTTGCTTTCAATTTTGCGGGACTTTTACCCAACATTGAGATGAAATGACATCTCAATCCCTGCCGCCAAATGAAACCAATAGGGTTTATAAGCCTGGACGGGGCGACTCGCACCGCTTTGCCTGGGCAGGCTTAGATCCTCTAAGCAGTTTACTAGTACTCGTGTGCGGGTAGGTTTCAGCTCTGCGTGGAAGCATCATGCAGCCCATATATTTCTTCAAGCCCGATGGGCGGGGGGCATAAGAAAATTTTACCGCCGAAAAAACATTTTAGGATGAATAAAACTGCAAGCACTGCATGATGCCCTGCTACTACAATTACATCAAGCAAGTGCCATATCAAAGTGAAAAAGGAATTTAAAGTAAGGATGCATTATTATTTCCCTTAATAAAGTTGACAGGAATATATGACTATGATGACTATTTTCAATGTTCAAAGAGTCATAGCTCCAAAAGAAAGTAAACAAAAATTAAAATTCTCATTTTCAGTTTTTGGGGGCCTGTGCCCTTTAAACTAAAGTCAAGGCCTTCAAAATCTAGTCAAATCTTTGATCAATTCCAATGATATTTTGTACCAAGTTAGACTACATTTCATTGTTCATTGATGTGTTCAGGAGACTGGATGCAGACAAGCCATCTTTGGCCCAAAATTGACAGTTTTTGGGGTTGTGTGCCCTTGAAAATAAGGTCAAGGTTACCAAACCTAAATGTTGTTTGCCCCCATCCGAAAGATGTAACCATGCAAGTTTGGTGAGAATCAATCATTAGGTTCAGGAAATATAGTCCTTCAAACAGACTATATGATAGAAATGGCTATGTTCAATGTTCAAGGGGCGATAACTCCAAAAGTAGGAAAATCAGAATTATGGTTCATATGTTCTGCCTGTTGTTTTATTCTGCTCTTTATGTCTGTGAAATTTCATGGAAATATATCAAACGGCATCAAAGTTATGGAGCGGACACGAAACTAAGACAGAAATGGTTATGTTTAATGTTCAGAGGGCAACAACTCCAAAAGTAGGAAAATCAGAGTTACAGTTCATTTCCTCTGCACGTCCTCTCATGGTGCTCTACATACCTATGAAGTTTCATGGAAATATCTCAAATGGTATCAAAGTTATTGAGCGGACACAAAACTATGACCGAAATGGCAATGTTCAATGTTCAAAGGGCAATAACTCTAAAAGTAGGAAAGTCAGAGTTATGGTTCATATGTTCTGCATGTCGTCTCATGATGCTTTACATATCTGTGAAGTTTCATGAAAATATTTCAAATGGTATCAGAGTTATGGAGCGGACACGAAACAGATAGCAGCAGCTATATGCAAAGTTCAAAGGTCAATAACTCCAAAAGTGGGAAAATCAGAGTTACGGTTCATATGTTCTGCACGTCATCTCATGGTCCTCTACATATCTGTAAAGTTTCATGGAAATATCTCAAACAGTATCAAAGTTATGGAGCGGACACAAAACTATGACTGAAACGGCTATGTTCAATGTTCAAAGGGCAACAACTCCAAAAGTAAGAAAATCAGAGTTACGGTTCATATGTTCTGCACATGGCCTGATAGTGCTCTACATATCTGTGAAGTTTCGTGAAAATACCTCAAACGGCATCAGAGTTATGGAGCGAACAGGAAACTATGAGGCGCTGACGGACGAACGTACGGACACACACTCAAAACTTCGGAGGGTATAACATAATACCCCGCCATTTTTTTGAATGGCGGGGCATAAAAATTGTGATATTTTTCTTATTTCTGTTCAAAATATAGATTGTGGATACATGTTAGAACCCCCTTGATTAGGTGGTTCTAAAGAGTACCCATAATCTATATTTTAGAGTAGAAAAAATATGAATAAGGTTTACCCTTGTTTTACTATATAAAAGTGGGGTTCAAGGGGGTCAGAATAATATAGGCATGTTTTCGTGATAAACATGAATCTCTTTATACAACAAAAGGGCCATAATGGCCCTGGATCACTCACCTGATCCTAATTGTGGAGATAAAATGGTAGGAAATTTAAGGTGGGGTGGACCGTTTTGTTTGATTTGAGGTTTAATGTCCCTGTCAACATTATTAAGAATATTTTGGAGAAGTTGCTTCCAATACTGTGGGACTTTTACATGACATTGAGATGAAATGATCTCGATCCCTGCCGCCCAATGAAACCCAATAGGATTTATATGCATGGATCATCCGACTCGCACCACTTTGCCTGAGCAGGCTTAGACCTTCTATGTGGTTTACAAGTACTCTTGTGTGTACGGTTTCGATTCTGCCTGGCAGCATCATGCAGCCAAATCTATTTCTCCAAGCCCCGATGGACGGTAGCCAATGGAGTGGATGGTCTGAATAATTTTGGTTGACTGTGACCCAAGGAACATATCTGTGAAATTATTTCAAAATCAGTCTACCTATTTAGGAGCAGAAGTCATTTTAATGATTGTTTATTTTTAAGTTTTGTTGACTATTATGTTCAGTGGAGCGAAACAATTTTGAGCAATTTTGTCAAGAGGGTCACCAAAGGAACATTCCTTCCAAATTGTTTTCTTTCTGAGGATGAATTCTTTCAAAAGTTCCCTTCCATAATACAAAGCTGACTGGTACGTTACTATCTGGGCACCTTCTCCTTCTGGACATTAAGGGTCATGTTCTAGTGCAATGACGGCTAAATATATGAGTCGGTGGTTCCCTCTGACAATACAAAGCTGACCTGTATGTCACCATCTGGACACCTTGTGGATATTGGGTCAGGTTCTAGTGCACCAGAAGGAGATGAACCTGCTCAGTCTAACTTTTTTTTTTTTTTTTGGTTTTGGTTTTACGGCCCTTTCAAGATTATTTCACTCATATCGAGCCGATCGTTAATCAGAGATGGACGAAAACCGGAGTACCCGGAGAAAAACCACCTGGCCTTCCGTTGCAGAACTTGGCGTCTCACATTCTCAGTCTAACTTACAATGTCACTTGGTGACAAAGGGGTGGGGCAGTTGGCATCAGAAGTTATGACTTATGAGTTGGTGGTTCCCTGTGACAATACAGAGCTGACTTGCATGTCACTGTTTGGGCACCTTATGGACATTGAGGGTCAGGTCCTAGTGCACCAGACAGTGATGAACCGGCTCAGTCTAACATACAATGCCTTGAGGTGACAAGGAGTGGGGGAGGGTGTGTGGAATCAGAAGCTAGACTTATTGTCTATGACAATACAGAACTGACTTGTACAGTAGAACTTCGATGGCTCAAACATTGATGGCTCGTTTCCCATGGCTGCGTCGAACTCGTACTTCAGCCCCTAGGGAAATCCTCAAGATAAGAAATGGTGGGGGATGATTAAGGAGATTTTAGTCTTTTATCTTGCAAATGTGTGCTGTGTGTTATCATTAGAATCGCCTCATTGAGGCGATTCTAATGAGTACACACAGCAAATATTTTCATTATCTAACATCGAAAGATGTTCAAAAGTATCTAGTTGTGCCTCTTGGCAGTGACCTTCAGTGGCTCGAACTACCGCTGTCTCGAATAAATTTTCATGGTCCCAAAGGGGTTCGAGCCATCGAAGTTAGACTGTATGTCAATATCTGAGCACCTTGTGGACATGAGGGTCAGGTCCTAGTGCACCAGACGGAAATGAACCACCTCACTCTAACTAAAAATAACTTAACACTATATAAAAGCAGTGGGCCATTTCTGGCCTCAGGGCTATAAATTGAACAATCTTGGAAGAAGTCCCCTATATGAAGCTTCATGTCAAATATCAAAGACCAGGGCCTTAAGGTTTCAGAGAAGAAGATTTTTAAAGGCTTTTCATATATAAACCTATGTAAAACCAGTGGGCCCCTGGCCGGGGCCACCTTTGGTCCGAGGGCTATAATTTGAATAATCATGGTAGAGGTCTACCATATGAAACTTCATATCAAATATCAAAGAACTGGGACTTCTGGTTTCAGACAAGGAGATTTTTAAAGGCTTTCCCTATATAAGCTGATGTAAAACCAGTGGGTCCCAGGGCGGGGGCTGTTTCTGACCCTAGGACTATAATCTGAACAATCCCGGTAGAGGTCCACTAGATGAAGCTTCCTAATAAACATCAAACATCCGGGTCTTCTGGTTTCAGACAAGAAGATTTTTAAAGGGTTTCCCGATATAAGTCTATGTAAAACCTGTGTGCACCGGTGCTGGGCCGTTTTTGGTCACAGGGCTATAATTTGAACAATCTTGGTAAAGGTACACTAGATGAATCTTCATACCGAATAACAAAGACAAAGGGCCTTCTGGTTTCAGACAAGAAGATTTTTAAAGGTTTTCTGTAATATCAGTAGGCCTCGGTGTGGGGCCACTTCTGGCCCAAGGGCTACAATTTGAACAATCTTGGTAGAAGTCCCCTCCATGAAGCTTCATGCCAAATATCAAAGTTCTGGGCCTTGTGGTCTCGGGAAGAAGATTTTTAAAGTTTTCCATATATAACTTGTGTAAAACCATTGGGTCCCTGCAATGGATCGAAACCGTTTTAAAAACTTTGAAAGGGGACCACCTAAGGATCATTCTTGTGAAGTTTGGTCAAAATCTGATCAGTGGTTTAGGAGGAGATGTCGTTTGAAAAAATTGTTTACGCATGCACAGACGGATGGATGCATGCACACATGATGGACGAAAAGTGATCCCGAAAGCTCACCTCGTCACTACGTGACAGATGAGCTAAGCACAAACCTCACTTTACAGAATTTGGCATTTCCAATTATTAAAACACGCCTATACAATACAAATACATTGTAAATTTTACTGCCTACAAAATGAAAATTTCTGATGAGCAATGAGCAAGAGGGCCATGGTGGTCCTATATTGATCACCTGAGCTGACAGATTTACATGTTGGCCCTGGGGCGGCGCAATTTTTTGTCCCAGGTCTATAATTTGAACAATCTTAGTAGAGGTTCACTAAATGAAGCTTAAAATCAAATACCAAAGGCCTAGGCCTTCTGGTTTCAGCAATGATGTTTTTTTAACCCTTTACCACTCAGATACGTGTTTTTATGTGTCTGCACCCCGCCCCCCCCCCATTTTAAGCCCCAGAAGCACCTAAAATCTGTATTTCTACCCCTGGATAGTTATGTTTACTTTAGGATTTGTTGGGCAAAAAAGTGACCTGTTTTTCGTGTGCCTCCCCACTAAAAATATTCTGCCCCCCCCCCCCTCACATCCCGAAAAATTTTGGGTGTATGGCCCAACCGGCCGCTAAAATTTATATCCGAGGGTGTCTGGGGTTAAAAATGCCTGAAAATTGATGGTGATAAAACATGCTGCAAACAGTGAAAATGGCCAGTGCTAAACACCTTAATTGTTGCCTTGACAGCTGTGTGAAGATTAAAATGTGGTCAAAAACTCATGTAAGAACACACTTTTTGCCAACTTTGAGATGCCCCCTCTTTACCATGACAACAATGATCAAGTCATGAAAGGTTGCATTTGAAAGGCTACTGCCCAATGAACATTCATACCGAGTTTGGTGTAAAACAGACCATCCATTATGAAACAATGGCTAGTTGAAGTTGCTGTCAGGTGCAACACTGTGAAAATCAGCGAAATTCACAAAATCCCTGAGTGATAAAGGGTTAAAGTATTCCCTATATAAATATGTTCTATAAAAGGGTTATCCTTTGGAAGCAAGGAATACACCACAGAACTGAAAAATATGGAGTGTACATATTTTCTGGGCCAGACTAGCTAGCCTCGGCCAACTAGGCCCCATCAGTGACCCTCAGATATTTTCAAAATTCCACAATGGAATCAATGATCCCAAAGGACAAGAAAATATAATCTACACTATGATGTAGGGCAGGAAGACATTTCACCGCCGCCACACATTCCCACACACCAGCTGTAGTGAAGTTAAATATGTTCTATAAAAGGGTTATCCTTTGGAAGCAAGGAATACACCACATACACATAAGTCTATGTAAAACCAGCGGGTCCCGGGGAGGGGCCAGTTTTGGACCCCTAGATGAAGATTCATACCAAATATCAAAAGCCTTGACCTTCTGGTTTCAGACAAGAAAGGTTTTCCCTATATAAGCCTATGTAAAACCAGTGGGTCCCAAGGCGAGGCAATTTTGGCTCCAGGGCTATAATTTGAACAATCTTGGTAGAGGTTCACTAGATGAAGTTTCATACCAAATATCAAAGATCTGGGCCTTCTGATTACAGACAAAAAGATTCTTAACGTTTTTCCTTAAATCAGCCTATGTAATATTAGTGGTCCCGGGGGCAAAGCCATTTTTGACCAAGGGCTTCATACCAAAATTTTAAAAGTATTCCCTATATAAGTCTATGTAAAACCAGCTGGCCCCAGGGAGGGACCATTTTTGGACCCCAGGCTATGATTTGAACAATCATGGCAGAGGTCCACTAGATGAAGCTTCATACCAAATATCAAAGATCTTGGCCTTTTGGTTTCAGACCAGAAAATTTTCAAAGGTTTTCCCTATGTAAGTCTGTATATCCAGTGAGCCCTGGGGGCAATTATTTGTCCAATCTTGGTAGAGGTTCACTAGATGAAGCTTCATACCAAATAGCAAAGTCCTGGGCCTTCTGGTTTCAGGAAAGAGGAGGTGAGTGTTCGAGTTTTACATCCCACCAACAGCTAAGGTCATACGGAGATGGGACCTCGGTTTATAGACTCATCTGAAAGTCTGGAGAAGCCTGGGATCAATCCTGCGACCCCTGGTTTACAAGGCGAGTAGCATGACCACTACACCAAGGAGGCTTCTAGGTTTCAGAAAAGAAGAATTTTAAAGGTTTCCCTATATAAGCCTATGTCAAACATGAGACCCCGGGACGGAGTCATTTTTGGTCCTAGGGCTATAATTTGAACAATCTTGGTATAGTAGTCACAGATAAGATTGACTAGGCGGAGCTATTCAGGTGTTGTCAATATATGTCAAATTCGCTGAGTCCACCAAAAGATTCGGTAGAGTGCCTTTCGCACGCTTTCTACAAGCGGACGAAATGGTCATATATGCCATAACTATGCTTGTGTTACAGTTGAATTCACACAATCCGGTAACTTGGTTTACCTTTTTGTTAATGGAATGTTCCTAAGGCAGGTACAAATGATAGCCCCACCTAGTCCATCAGATTCTTATCTGCCACTACTGTACAGGTCCACTGGATGAGGATTCATACCAAATATCAAAGATCTTCTGACAAGAAGATTTTTAAAGGTTTTCCCTATATATGCATATGGCAAGCATGTGGGTCCCAAGGCGGGGCCATATTTGGCTAGAGGGCTATAATTTGAACAACCTTGTTAGAGGTCCATTAGATAAGCTTCATACCAAATATCAAAGACCTGGGCCTTCTGGTTTCAGATAAGAAGATTTTCAAAGGGTTTCCCTATATAAGCCTATGTCAAACCAGTGGACCACAGGGCAGGGCACTCTTTGGTCTCAGTGCTAAAACTTGAACAATCTTGGTAGGGGTCCACTAGATGAAGATTCATACCAAATATCAAAGACCTGGGCCTTCTGGTTTAAGACCAGAAGATTTTTAAAGGTCTTCCCTATATAGCATTAGGTAAAATCAGTGGGCCCCTGTGCGGGGGCATTTTTGGCTCCAGGTCTATAATTTGAACAATTTTGGTAGAGGTCCACTAGATGAAGCTTCATACCAAATATCTATGACCTGGACTTTCTGGGTTCAGAGAAGATTTTTAAAGGTTTTCCCTTTATACGCCTATGTAAAACCAGCCATGGGCCTACTGGTTTTCCCTATATAAGCCTATGTAAAATCAGTGGACCCTGTCTCGGGGGCATTTTTGGCTCCAGGGCTATAATTTGAACAATCTTGGTAGAGGTCCACTAGATGAAGCTTCATACCAAATATCTATGACCTGGACTTTCTGGGTTCAGAGAAGAAGATTTTTAAAGGTTTTCCCTTCATACGCCTATGCAAAACCAGCCGGCCCCGGTGCAGGGGCATTTCTGGCTCCAGGGCTATAATTGAACAAACTTGGTAGAGGTTCACTAGATGATGCTTCATACCAAATATTCTAACACAGCGCGCCTATATAGGCAATGGAAAATAACTGTGTTTTATTCTGCAACAAATCATGGCAAGGAAGAGCGTGAGGAGTGACATCATTAAAACTGCCAATTTATGCATCACTAGTCGACTTCCTTGACGTTAGATGGTCTATTGTCATTTTCTCACATTGACAACGTTAGAAAAGGATATAAATGCATGTGTTTCAGTCGATAATTTTAGCGGGATTTCTCCTAACAATGGCGAAAAGTTGTGTGATTCTGAAGGAAACAAGAGCATTATTGCCGATTTTCAGCCTGTTAGAATCGAAATAGATCAGCTCTAGTTTGTGATTTGTTGAGTAATAAATCACAGATTGTTGGTCAGCTGTAAGTAGACAAATAACGCATGCTACGCACTCGTGATTTGATCTCCTTTACAAATGACCTCCAAACTGTGATTTATTACTCAACAAATCACAGTTAGAGCTGATCTATTTCTTAATCAAAGACCTGGGTCTTCTGGTTTCAGACAAGAAGATTTTTAAAGGTTTTTCCCTATATACGCCTATGTAAAACCAGTTGGCCCCGGCACAGGGGCATTTTTGGCTCCAGGGCTTTAATTTGAACAATATTGGTAGAGGTCCACTAGATGAAGCTTAATACAAAATATCAAAGATCCGGGCCTTCTGGTTGCAGACAAGATTTTTTAAAGGTTTTCCCTATATAAGCCTATGTAAAACCAGTGGGCCCCAGCGCGGGGCAGTTTTGGCTCCAGGGCTATTGAACAATCTTGGTAGAGGTACACTAGATGAAGCTACATACCAAAGATCAAAGACCTGGGACTTCTGGTTTCAGACAAGAAGGTTTTTAAATGTTTTTTTCTTATTTTCCTCTTTTCATTGCCAAAGCAACCAGAGTTCTGCATGGAATGGAATTCTTTAAACAACTTCGGAAGAGGACTACCCAAAGATCATTTCTGCAATATTTGGTCAAAATCTGTTCAGTGGTTAAGGAGATGTCTTTTAAAGAAATTGTGGCTGGACGACGGACGGTGATTGATCACAATAGCTCCCCAGGAGCCTTCGGCTCAGGTGCGCTAAAAATTGTGATATTTTTCTTATTTCTATATAAATAAGGTTTACCCTTGTCAACCCCAGTTTTACTATATAAAAGTGGGGTTCAATGGGGTCAGAATTATATAGGTATATTTTCGTGATGCTATGTGACTTGAGTGAGGCTGGAACCCAGCGAGGTGTCAAACCTATGTTGAAGAGTCAGTGCTCTTAACCACCGGCCTTGATAGCTCAGTGATAGAGCGTCCGCTTTGGGAATGGGAGGTTGGGGGTTCAATCCCTGGCGGGGCCATACCAGAGGCATGATAAATGGTAATAGGCGCTCCCTTGGCAGACGCCTGCATTAGCAGGGGTAGTCCTGGGAAGATTATTTAAATAAAGGCAGGTGAGTATTTGTTAAAGGATACTTTCTTGCAATCAAAGCTCTACAGAGATGTTATTTGTTTTGGATATGCGACGTTAAATAAAGCTTCTTCATCTTCATCTCATGAAGGCTATAAAAGTCCACATATGTTGCTGCTATTATCTGCATACTGAACTACTACTTTTAGTGTACCTTGAGAACCTCCTCTATTTGTGCACTCTGTTGTTCTTGGTCAGTGATATAGTTACCCCTCTGGGCCATACCAAACTGTACCAGGGCTGTAGACACATCTTTACCGTTCAACTTCAGGTTAAGAGCAATAGGTCTGTCAGTCGGATGATCCTGTAACAATTAAGTAGTCATACAGCTGGACCCAGTCATCTATAGTTCATATATTTCTACCATGTTATTTCATGCATTAACATTTGCCAGTTACTGAGGAAGCTGTTTGAATATGAGGCCACTAGGCCGAATGTTCAAATATCTTCGGCAAATGTTGATGCAATGAAATAACCATGGATGATCTTGTTTTTGCATAACTTATGATTCCAACAGCAAATTTGAAGGAAAACATCCAAAAGCTATAAAACACTCCATATAATGTCTTCAAATGCAACCTGAAAACCACCATGGCGTCTAGTTAAGAATGTTGTATGCAATGACGTTGTTATGCAGTAAAATGCCACATTCCGGACAATAACGTTACGTTGTTCAATGTAACGTAAACAGAGGAAGGTCCATTTTGTGATATCAAAACTCAAAATCCATGTTCAAACAGCATATGAATTTCATGATTTGAACATAGGTTTTGTTGTTTGAACACAGCTTTCTGTCCACTTGACAATGGCTTCAAACAGCCATGCGCACAGGTAATTATGCAAGAATATATTGGTGAAATTTTTTATCATTTAACCCATATTCTGCTCAGCACAACAATCCCTGATTTTGCAAACAGTGTAAAGACAGATCAGATGGCAAAGAAGACATCTGATCAGATTCCACACTGTTTGTCATGCAATTTGTGAGTGAGTGAGTGAGTTTTAGTTTTACGTCCCACTAACAGCTAAGGTCATACGGAGAGGGGACCTCGGTTTAAAGACTCATCCGAAAGTCTGAAGAAGCATGCAATTTGTGAGTGAGTGAGTGTTTCAGTTTTACGTCCCACCAACAGCTAAGGTCATACGGAGACGGGACCTCGGTTTAAAGACTCATCCGAAAGTCTGGAGAAGCCCGGGATCGAACCTGCGACCCCTGGTTTACTAGGCGAGTAGCGTAACCACTCGACCACGGGGGCTTCTAATGCAATTTGTGAATTGAACAAATGTATATCATGTAGTTATCTTGGTGGATAGTGGCTAAATTCATTTATTCAGCAGGATAAGTGTTAATTTGGTAAAGATGCATGTAACTAGAATTTGTTTTTCTACAAAAACACAGATGTCTCCCCCGTTTTTGACTGCTAAGTATAACCTTGACATTGGAGGTATTGAGCTGGGTCTTGTGTGCAACACATCATCTAATGAAGATGAACATTTCTGCATAGTATTTTGTTTGTTTGATTTGAGGTTTAACGTCCCCGTCAACACAGTATAGGTCATTTTGGAGACGTTGCTTCCAATTTTGTGGGACATTTACCCGACATTGAGATGAAATGACATCTCAAGCCCTGTCGCCCAATGAAACCAATAGGGTTTATAAGCATGGACGGTCCACGTCGCACCGTGGTTCCTTGACAGGCTTAGATCCTCTAAACGGTTTACCAGTACTAGTGTGCGGACAGTTTCAGCTCTGCATGGAAGCATCATGCAGCCCATCTATTTCTTCAAGCCCCAATGGGCGGGGGCGGTTCTGCATAGTAACTTAAACAAGAGGGCCCAGAGGGCCCTGGTTCGCTCACCTGATCCAAAGCATAACAAGATGGCCCCGGGCAGGGTCAATTTTGGCCCCAGGGCTAAAATTTGAACAATCTTGGTAGATGTCCACAAGATGAAGCTTCATATCAAATATGAAAGACCTGGGCTTTCTGGTTTCAGAGAAGAAGGTTTTAAAGGTTTACCCTGCATATAGAAGTCTATGTAAAACAAGATTTTCCCTATATAAGTCTATGTTAAACCAAAGGGCCCCGGAGCGGGGGCATTTTTGGCCCCAGGGCTATAATTTGAACAATCTTGGTAGAGGTCCACTAGCTGAAGCTTCATAACAAATATCAAAGACCTAAGCCTTGTGTTTCAGAGAAGATGATTTTTAAAGATTTTCCCTATTTAAGTCTATGTAAAACCAAAGGGCCACATGGCGGGGGCATTTTTGGTCTCAGGGCTATAATTTGAACAATCTTTATAATGGTCCACTAGCTGAAGCTTCATAACAAATATCGAAGACCTAAGCCTTGTGGTTTCAGAGAAGAAGATTTTTCAAGATTTTCCCTATATAAGTCTATGTAAAACCAAAGGGCCCCGGAGCGGGGGCTTTTTTGGCCCCAGGGCTATAATTTGAACAATCTTGGTAGAGGTCCACAAGATGAAGCTTCATACCAAATATCAAAGACCTGGGCCTTGCAGTTTCAGAGAAGAAGATTTTTCAAGATTTTCCCTATATAAGCCTATGTAAAACAAAAGGGCCCTGGTGCGGGGGCATTTTTGGCCCCAGCACTATAATTTTAACAATCTTGGTAGGGGTCCACTAGATGAAGCTTCATACCAAATATCAAAGACCTGGGCCTTGCGGTTTCAGAGAAGAAGATTTTTCAAGATTTTCCCTATATAAGCCCATGTAAAACCAAAGGGCCCCCGTGCGGGGGGCATTTTTAGCTCCAGCACTATAATTTGAACAATCTTGGTAGGGGTCCACTAGATGAAGCTTCATACCAAACATCAAAGACCTGGGCCTTGCAGTTTCAGAGAAGAAGATTTTTTAAGATTTTCCCTATATAAGCCTATGTAAAACAAAAGGGCCCTGTTGCGGGGGCATTTTTGGCCCCAGCACTATAATTTTGACAATCTTGGTAGGGGTCCACTAGATGAAGCTTCATACCAAATATCAAAGACCTGGGCCTTGCGGTTTCAGAGAAGAAGATTTTTCAAGATTTTCCCTATATAAGCCCATGTAAAACCAAAGGGCCCCCGTGCGGGGGCATTTTTAGCTGCAGCACTATAATTTGAACAATCTTGGTAGGGGTCCACTAGATAAAGCTTCATACCAAATATCAAAGACCTGGGCATAGCGGTTTCAGAGAAGAAGATTTTTAAAGATTTTCCCTATATAAGCCCATGTAAAACCAAAGGGCCCCCGTGCGGGGGCATTTTTGGCCCCAGCACTATAATTTGAACAATCTTTGTAGGGGTCCACTAGATGAAGCTTCATACCAAATATCAAAGACATGGGCCTTGCGGTTTCAGAGGAGAAGATTTTTCAAGATTTTCCCTTTATAAGCCCATGTAAAACCAAGGGGCCCCTGTGTGGGGGCATTTTTAGCTCCAGCACTATAATTTGAACAATCTTGGTAGGGGTCCACTAGATGAAGCTTCATACCAAATATCAAAGATCTGGGCCTTGCGGTTTCAGAGAAGAAGATTTTTAAAGATTTTCCCTATATAAGCCCATGTAAAAGCAAAGGGCCCCCGTGCGGGGGCATTTTTGGCCCCAGCACTATAATTTGAACAATCTTGGTAGGGGTCCACTAGATGAAGCTTCATACCAAATATCAAAGACCTGGGCCTTGCGGTTTCAGAGAAGAAGATTTTTTAAGTTTTCGGTGAAAAAAATCTATTTTTGGCTACTGTGACCTATATGTGCAATGGACCGGAACCATTTGAACAACTTTGAAAGGGGACCACCTAAGGATCATTCCTGTGAAGTTTGGTCAAAATCCGATCAGTGGTTTAGGAGGAGATGTCGTTTGAAGAAAAGTTTACGGACGCACGCACGCACGGACGCACGACGGACAAAAAGTGATCCCAAAAGCTCACCTTGTCACTACGTGACAGGTGAGCTAAAAATGTTCATAGAAAAATAAAAAAGTTATTGGCTGTAAACAAAAAAAGCACTTTTTTACCTTTGACCTCTAAGAAAGGCCTTGACCTTTGCGGTACAACACATCGTCTCATGATGGTTAACATTTCTGCCAAGTAATTTCATAATCCATCAAAGAATAAGGAAGTTATTGACTGTCCTTTTTTTACATTTGACCTCTAGGTATGACCTTGACATTGGAGGTAATGCTAACAAATAAATCAAAGGACAATAACTTTTGAAAGGGGCATAATGCGGATGAGAAAAAAATATGTGTCAGCTAATTTTCCATTGCGAATCCATATATGAAATTTCAAAACCCTAGCTTACACGGTTCTTAAGTTAATCTCGATGAAAAAAAAACAAAAAACGTGTCAGCTTATTTTCCATCAGGAACGCATATATGAAATTTCAAAACCATAGCATACATGGTTCTAAAGTTATGGAATGCATCACTTTTAGCATACATTACAATAGACACAAATTACCAAAATGACAAAGGGCCATAACTCAAATTTTGCCAAAAGTTAATCAGGTCATCTACTCATCACCACCAATCTTTTCATCAACTTTCAAGACTCTAGCTATAATAGTTTTTGAGATCTCTTGCAGACAAGATTTTATTATGGGCCACTACGCTCACCAGAGGTCATGTGGTTTATACCATATACAGGCAAGGTGCCCATCTTGGTCATGTGACAACAATACCATGAATAATGTTTAACTGCCTCACCCCCACAGATGCTTTACATGTATTTTGGTTTCAATCAGCACAGCTCTTTTACTGGAGAAGAAGATAAAAATACTGAATCTGAGCCATCCAAGACAAAGGTCAGTAATGACCTTGACCTTTGGAATTAATAAACTTCCTTTCAGCTAACTGCAAATATCATTTTTGATGTCACAGCCTACCAGGCAATCAGAAATATCCACTACTTTGCTATTTTTCCATACAAATGTCTAAGTGACCAAGTTTGACCTTGACATAAAACAGGTCAAGGTCAACCAAAGGTCATCATTTGAACAAACTTGGTAGGGCCAGAGACCCTGATGCTGCATACCAAGTTTCCAGATCATCAGCCATTCGGTTCTTGAGAAGAAGATTTTTAAAGGTTTTTACCATATATGGGCATGGCGGCCCATACTGGTCATGTGACCCAGTTATCACAAACAAAATTTCGTTCCTTCATTCCATAGAGACTCCACATATAATTTGGTTTCAACTGGCCGGGTAGTCTAAGTGAAGAAGAAAATAAAAGTAGTGAATCTGAGGCGTCCTGGACAAAGGTTGGTAAATGACCTTGACCTTTGGAACTGATAAACTTCCATTCAGCTCATTGTAAATACCATTTCTGATGCCACTAGCTAATATACAATCAGAAAAATCCAGTTTTGCCATGTTTCCATACAAATGTCTAAGTGACTAAATTTGACCTTTATGTAAAACAGGTCAAGGTCAACCAAAGGTCATCATTTGAACAAATTTGGTGGGGCCAGAGTCCCTGATGCTGCATACCAAGTTTCAAGATCATCGGCCATTCCGTTCTTGAGAAGAAGATTTTTAAAGGTTTTTACCATATATGTGCATGGCGGCCATATTGGTCATGTGACCCAGTTCTCACGAACAAACTTCGTTCCCTCATTCCATAGAGACTCCACATGTAATTTGGTTTCAATTCGCCAAGTAGTTTAAGTGAAGAAGAAGATAAAAATACTGAATCAGAGCCATCCAAGACAAAGGTCGGTAAAAGACCTTGACCTTTGGAACTGATAAACTTCCATTCAGCTGATTGTAAATACTATTTCTGATGCCACTAGCTAATATACAATCAGAAAAATCCACTGTTTTGCCATTTTTCCATACAAATGTCTAAGTGACCAAATTTGACCTTGACGTAAAACAGGTCAAGGTCAACCAAAGGTCATCATTTGAACAAACTTGGCAGGGCCAGAGTCCCTGATGCTGCATACCAAGTTTCAAGATCATCGGCAGTTCGGTTCTTGAGCAGAAGATTTTTAAAGGTTTTTACCATATATGGGCATGGCGGCCATATTGGTCATGCGACCCAGTCCTCACGAACAATTTTTTATTCCCCCATTCCAAAGAGGCTCCACATGTAATTTGGTTTCAATTGGCCGAGTAGTTTAAGTGAAGAAGAAGATAAAAATACTGAATCTGAGCCGTCCTGGACAAAGGTCGTTAAATGACCTTGACCTCTGAAACAGATAAAGTTCCATTCAGCTGATTGCAAATACCATTTCTGATGCCACTAGCTAACATACAATCAGAAAAATCCTCTGTTTTGCCATTTTTCCATACAAATGTCTAAGTGACCAAATTTGACCTTGACGCAAAACAGGTCAAGGTCAACCAAAGGTCATCATTTGAACAAACTTGGTAGGGCCTGAGTCCCCAATATCGCATACCAAGTTTCAAGATCATCGGCTGTTCGGTTCTTGAGAAGAAGATTTTTAAAGGTTTTTACCATATATGGGCATGGCGGCCATCTTGGTCATGTGACCCAGTCCTCCTGAACAAACTTTCGTTCCCCCTTCCCATAGAGGCTCCACATGTAATTTGGTTTCAATTGGCCCAGCAGTTTCTGAGGAGAAGTCATTTGAAAATGTTGACGCAGACGCAGACGCGGACGACGGACGGCGGATCACTGCCTATACTATAAGCTCCCCCGGAGCCTTCGGCTCTGGTGAGCTAAAAAACTTCAAAAGGCAATAACTCTTGAAAGAGGCATAATCCGGATGAGAAAAAAAATACGCATCAGCTTATTTTCCACCAGGAATGCATATATGAAATTTCAAAACAATAGCATATACAGTTCTAAAGTTATGCTATGCATCACTTTTAGCATACATTGAGCACAAACTAGAGAAAGTGACCAGTGGGTCACGTATACCCCCGGCCAGCGTCACCCTCTGATATATCTTTCGAGCTTGTATGTGATATGAATGAAGTCAAGAAGCTATAAGAATCTATAAATGTGCTTGTAAAAGCTAAACCAAACATAAAATTTCTAAATGGACAAAGGGAGTGAGGGCATTAAATAGAACATACAGGCATCTATAAACTTTGACATAAAACTTTAACCAAATGCAAAAATTTCTAAGTCCGTGACCTTGAGGTCAAGGTCACCATGGGTGGGCGAAGGGACATGCATCATGAAATCATTTATCAAAAATGAAGAGAATCTAACATGTGGTTACAGGGATATCAGCCATGAAAAAGGTTTAACACAAAACTTTGACGTAAAAGTAGATGAACAGACAGACAGACAGCCCTACCAGGAGCTTGACCCAGAGGCTTAGATATTCCATATGAAAGGTAATGCTATAGAGATATCCTTTACCAAACATGAAGAGAATCTAAGATGAGGTTACAGAGATATCAGCAATGAAAAAGGTTTAACACAAAACTTTGACGTAAAATTAGATGAACAGACAGACAGACAGCCCACCCAGGGGCTTGACCCAGGGGCTTAGATATTCCATATGAAAGGTAATGCTATAGAGATATCCTGTAACAAACATGAAGAGAATCTAATATGTGGTTACAGAGATATCAGCAATGAAAAAGGTTTAACACAAAACTTTGACGTAAAAGTAGATGAACAGACAGACGGACAGACAGACAACCCACCCAGGGGCTTGACCCAGGTGCTTAGATATTCTATATGAAAGGTAATGCTATAGAGATATCCTGTACCAAATATGAAGAGAATCCAACCTGTGGTTACAGAGATATGAGCAATCAAAAAGGTTTAACGCAAAACTTTGACGTAAAGGTTGACGAACGACCGAACGAACGAACATACGAACGAACCAACGAACGGACGGAAAGACGAAAACTATATACCCCCTGACATACTTCGTATGCCGGGGGTATAATTACCAAAATGACAAAGGGCCACAACTCACAAAGTATTTTTCGGAATTTTGTCAAAAGTTAAGCAGGTCATCTACTCATCAACACCAATCTACGTGTATTCACCAACATTCAAGGCTGTAGCTATAATAGTTTTTGAGATATTTTGCTGACAAGATTTTATTCAAAAAAACTTTCAAGGGCAATAACTCTTGAAAGGGGCATAATCCAGATGAGAAAAAAATGCCTGTCAGCTAATTTTCCATCAGAAATGCATATATGAAATTTCAAAACCATAGCATACACGGTTCTAAAGTTATGCTATGCATCACTTTAAGCATATATTACAATGGGCACAAATTACCAAAATGACAAAGGGCCATAACTCACAAAGTGTTTTTCGGAATTTTGTCAAAAGTTAATCAGTCCATCCACTCATCAGCACCAATATGTTCACCAACTTTCAAGGCTCCAGCTCCAATAGTTTTTGAGATATCTTGCTGACAAGATTTTATTAAAAAAAAAATTCAAAGGGAAATAACTCTTAAAAGGGGCATAATCCGGATGAGAAAAAAAATACGCGTCAGCTTATTTTCCATTAGGAATGCATATATGAAATTTCAAAACCATAGCATACACAGTTCTAAAGTTATGCTATGCATCATTTTAGCATTCATTACAATGGGCACAAATTACCAAAATGACAAAGGGCCATAACTCGCAAAGTATTTTTCGGAATTTTGTAAAAATAGCCAGCGGAAGAGATGGCAAATCCCCCGACCAAAAGCCAATATGGCCTTCAGAAGATTGTTCACCAATATAAAGTGCACCAGAATTAAACCAGCAATATATCACAAAAGTATTGCAGTTATGGCCACCACAAGATTATACTTCAGGAGAGATAACTAAAAAACCAGGGTACTCAGAACTGTGGTTCTTGCACATGACATGCCTGCTTAAGCTCATGCATTTCTGTACAAAGTACCATCAATATGTCTCAAAGGGTGATCACAAGCTGCTCATACTGTTATATTGGAAGGGTAGATAACTCAAATATTTATCATAGCACCCAGAATTGTGGTTCTTAGACATGAAGCGCCATCTCAACCTTGTATACAATTGTGCCAAGTACCATCAATATATCACAAAGGGTATTTGAGTTATGGCCATCAAAAGGTTATATTGTCAGGGGAGATAATTAAAAAACCAGGGCACCCAGAGTTGTGGTTCTTGCATGTGACACACCTGCTTAACCTCATGTACAACTGTACCACGTACCATCAATATATCTCAAAGAGTATTGGAGATGTGGCCATCAGGAGGTAGTGATTCTATATTATTGGAAGGGGTGATAACTCAAAAACCATGGCAGCCAGAGTTGTGGTTCTTGTGCATGACACGCTGTCTCAGCCTTGTGAACAACTGTGCCAGGTACCATCAATATAGGGCCAGGGCACCCAGAGTTGTGGTTCTTGTACATGACACACCGTCTCAGCCTTGTGAACAACTGTGCCAGGTATCATCAATATATCTTAAAGGGTATTGGAGTTATGGCCATCACAAGGTAGTCACTCTATTTTATTGGAAGGGGAGATAACTCAAAAACCATGCAGCCAGAGTTGTGGTTCTTGTGCATGACACACTGTCTCGGCCTTGTGAACAACTGTGCTAGGTATAATTAATATATCTTAAAGGGTATTGGAGTTATTGCCATCACAAGGTAGTCACTCTATTTTATTGGAAGGGGAGATAACTCAAAAACCATGGCAGCCAGAGTTGTGGTTCTTGTGCATGACACACTGCCTCGGCCTTGTGAACAACTGTGCCAGGTATCATTAATATATCTTAAAGGGTATTAGAGTCATGGCCATCACAAAGTAGTCACTCTATTTTATTGGAAGGGGAGATAACTCAAAAGCCATGGCACCCAGAGTTGTGGTTCTTGTACATGACACACTGTCTCAGCCTTGTTAACAACTGTGCCAAATATCATCAATATATCTTAAAGGGTATTGGAGTTATGGCCATCACAAGGTAGTCACTCTATTTTATTGGAAGGGGAGATAACTCAAAATCCATGGCAGCCAGAGTTGTAGTTCTTGTGTGTGACACACCCTCTCGGCCTTGTGAACAATTGTGCTAGGTATCATCAATATATCTTAAAGGGTATTGGAGTTATGGCCATCACAAGGTAGTCAATCTATTTTATTGGAAGGGGAGATAACTCAAAAACCATGGCAGCCAGAGTTGTGGTTCTTGTGTATGACACACCGTCTCGGCCTTGTGAACAACTGTGCCAGGTATCATCAATATATCTTAAAGGGTATTGGTGTTATGGCCATCACAAGGTTGTCACTCTATTTTATTGGAAGGGGAGATAACTCAAAAACCATGGCAGCCAGAGTTGTGGTTCTTGTGCATGACACGCTGTCTCAGCCTTGTGAACAACTGTGCCAGGTACCATCAATATATCTCAAAGGGTATTGGAGTTATGGCCATCACAAAGTGGTCATTTTATTTTATTAAAAGGGGAGATAACTAAAAAAGTATGGCATCCAGAGTTCTGGTTCTTGCGCATGACACGCCGTCTCAGACTTGTGAACAATTGTGCCAAGAACTATCAATGAAACTCAAAGGGTATAGGAGTTATGGCCATCACAAGGTTGCGTCTACGGACGGACAGACGGACGGACGGACAGACGGACGGACGCCAGGCTGATCGCTATATCCCCCGAACCTATTCGGTCGGGGGATAAAAAGTTAATCAGTTCATATACTCATCACCACCAATATACTCAACAACTTTCAAGGCTCTAGATCCAATAGTTTTTGAGATATTTTGCTGACAAGATTATATTAAAAAAATTTCAAAGGGCAATAACTCTTGATAGGGGCATAATCCGGACGAGGAAAAAAATACACGTCAGCGACTTTTCCATGAGGAAACAATATATGAAATTTCAAAACACTAGCATACACGGTTCTAAAGTTATGCTATGCATCACTTTTCGCATACATTACAATGGGCACAAATTACATAAATGACAAAGGGCCATAACTCACTAAGTATTTTTTCGGAATTTTGTCAAAAGTTAATCAGTTCATCTACTCATCACCACCAATATATTCACCAACTTTCAAGGCTCTAGCTCCAATAGTTTTTTAGATATCTTGCTGACAAGATTTTATTTGAAAAATTTCAAAGGGGAATAACTCTTGAAAGGGGCATAATCCTGACGAGAAAAAAAAAAACGCGTCAGCTTATTTTCCATCAGAAATGCATCAGAGTAATTAATAAGGGTCGTATCGTCGTAAATACGACTCTAAAATCGAGCAAATACGACTAGAAATGAAGAAACAGTCGTACCAAATACGACCGTCAAATTGGCGGTACACCAAGGTCGTTCCATTGCAGTCGTATCGGCAATGGAAAAACAAAAACAAAAAATAAACGTGACGCCTGACAAAAAGCAATCGAAATCGCGGTAATTTTCGCCACACCATAGTCTTCAACAAAAACTGTTCCAATCTTCAAGAACGATTCGAAATTCATCCATTCAAAAATTAATTACGCTGAAACACTTCAACCTTACCTTTTGACGATCATATATTGAGCTTATATTCAATCATTGATGCGTGATTACATAACGGTATTTATTATCCAAGAGAAAGCCGCCCGCATTATTAACTTTATTAACTGAAGCATGAACAGTAACTTTATGGCAAGCGTGCATAAAAATACGATCCTGAACATTGTTAGGCAATCACATTGGCTTCTACGGAGTGTCATCTTCGAAAAAATAATTGGTTCGACAGATCTACAGATTCACATTGTCATGTACTTAGGAATTAAATATCAAAACAGATGCGCAGATGATAAAAAGTTCTGGTGAAGTTTGTGGAGAACCTGACAAAGTTTCTCCGGATAAACGCAAGAAAAAAAAATCAAATGCATAGCTATTTCTCCCAAATCAAAGAAATTCACCCTAAAATGGATTAGTCTGTATTTTGTGGAAAAAGCAAAACAGAAGCAACAACAACTGGGCTAGGATGTAACAGCGAATATATATCCGACCAGGCAGCGTAAGCGCAAAAACTTTCTGCTTAGCGTCCGCAGGCCGCAGATGCAAGAAAATTTGCCTCCATGACTCATTGTTTTCGCGTCCTTTGGCCATTGGCGGAAACTCTTAACCGGAGGCTTAAAAATCTTGTTTATTGCAGTTTTCCGACATGTGTATGTCGGCGCCTTTGATTATTGCATCATGGTGGATGTTTACTTTTGACTCCACTTCTATTTTTCATACTTTTATCATCCCGACGTACTTTTTTCTCGCAACATTGTCGCCAATGCACGTCTGAGATAGAACCACCGCTGCACAGACTGATCACTTTGTCCCTCGTGTTCCGTATACATTTGACCAAAATTATATTTATTGAGTCACAATGGCAGGATTAACCTGTAATACTTGGGTACTCATATATCTAATTATGAATCACAGGTGGTCAGGTCAGCATGCAGTGCATGCTTATTTACCGCTATGTATCAAGTAGCCGATTAAATTAACACCCTAAAATGTCTCGCCGGCGTCTTTGAACATTAAGCAGAATGACTGGCTGCGCATCATAAAATAACGCAAACACAGCAACCGGGACAGACTGATTAGCTTTCACAGATACGCTTGCTGATCTGAGTCTTTACTGGTCACACGTTTTATTGTATTTTTGCTGGGCGCTGAAATTCTCGCCTTTTACGAATTGCATGCAGTTGCTACAATTAGTGGAGATTTTCCCCCGCCATTGAACGCGTAGCACGTAAGGCAGCTGCAGACACAAAACATGGGTTTGAAAACGTTTTGATGACAGTATGATACGTGTGACGGCTGAAGACTCCGACCAGCCTGCACAGTCTGATCAAAACGAGCCTTCAATAGCGTCTGGTGAAGATACGACCCTAGTTTTGAATTTAGGAGTACCGATACTCTCAAAGAATCACAGGATACGCCTATAGTCTTTGGTTGAAGGAGTAACAGTACTCCTCGGGCAAAAGCTTATCAATAACACTGAATGCATATATGAAATTTCAAAACTTTAGCATACACGGTTCTAAAGTTATGCTATGCATCACTTTTAGCATACAATACAATGGGCACAAATTACCAAAATGACAAAGGGCCATAACTCACAAAGTGTTTTTCGGAATTTTGTCATAAGTTAATCAGTTCATCTACTCATCTCCAACAATCAATTCACCAACTTTCAAGGCTCTAGCTCCAATAGTTTTTGAGATATCTTGCTGACAAGATTTATTAAAAAAAATTTCAAAGGGCAATTACTCTTGAAAGGGGGATAATCTGGACGAGAAAAAAAATACGCGCCTGCTAATTTTCCATGAGGAATCCATATATGAAATTTCAAAACCCTAGCATACACGATTCTAAAGTTATGCTATGCATCACTTTTAGCATACATTACAATGGGCACAAATTACCAATATGACAAAGGGCCATAACTCACAAAGTATTTTTCGGAATTTTGTCATAAGTTGATCAGTTCATCTACTCATCTCCAACAATCTATTCACCAACTTTCAAGGCTCTAGCTCCAATAGTTTTGGAGATATCTTGCTGACAAGATTTTATTTAAAAAATTTCAAAGGGCAATTACTCTTGAAAGGGGGATAATCTGGACGAGAAAAAAAATACGCGCCTGCTAATTTTCCATGAGGAATCCATATATGAAATTTCAAAACCCTAGCATACACGATTCTAAAGTTATGCTATGCATCACTTTTAGCATACATTACAATGGGCACAAATTACCAATATGACAAAGGGCCATAACTCACAAAGTATTTTTCGGAATTTTGTCATAAGTTGATCAGTTCATCTACTCATCTCCAACAATCTATTCACCAACTTTCAAGGCTCTAGCTCCAATAGTTTTGGAGATATCTTGCTGACAAGATTTTATTTAAAAAATTTCAAAGGGCAATAACTCTTGAAAGGGGCATAATCCGGACGAGAAAAAAAATACGTGTCAGCTAATTTTCCATGAGGAATCAATATATATGAAATTTCAAAACACTAGCATACACGGTTCTAAAGTTATGCTATGCATCACTTTTAGCATACATTACAATGGGCACAAAGTACCAAAATGACAAAGGGCCATAACTCACAAAGTATTTTTTTCGGAATTTTGTCAAAAGTTAATCAGTTCATCTACTCATCACCACCAATATATTCACCAACTTTCAAGGCTCTAGCTCCAATAGTTTTTGAGATATCTTGCTGACAAGATTTTATTAAAAAAATTTCAAAGGGCAATAACTCTTGAAGGGGACATAATCCGGACGAGGAAAAAAATAACCGTCAGCTAATTTTCCATGAGGAATCAATATATGAAATTTCAAAACACTAGCATACACGGTTCTAAAGTTATGCTATGCATCACTTTTAGCATACATTACAATGGGCACAAAGTACCAAAATGACAAAGGGCCGTAACTCACAAAGTATTTTTTTCGGAATTTTGTCAAAAGTTAATCAGTTCATCTACTCATCACCACCAATATATTCACCAACTTTCAAGGCTCTAGCTCCAATAGTTTTTGAGATATCTTGCTGACAAGATTTTATTAAAAAAATTTCAAAGGGCAATAACTCTTGAAGGGGACATAATCCGGACGAGAAAAAAAATACGCGTCAGCTAATTTTCCATGAGGAATCAATATATGAAATTTCAAAACACTAGCATACACGGTTCTAAAGTTATGCTATGCACCACTTTTAGCATACATTACAATGGGCACAAAGTACCAAAATGGCAAAGAGCCTTAACTGACTAAGTATTTTTTCGGAATTTTGTCAAAAGTTAATCAGTTCATCTACTCATCTCCAACAATCAATTCACCAACTTTCAAGGCTCTAGCTCCAATAGTTTTTGAGATATCTTGCTGACAAGATTTATTAAAAAAAATTTCAAAGGGCAATTACTCTTGAAAGGGGGATAATCTGGACGAGAAAAAAAATACGCGCCTGCTAATTTTCCATGAGGAATCCATATATGAAATTTCAAAACCCTAGCATACACGATTCTAAAGTTATGCTATGCATCACTTTTAGCATACATTACAATGGGCACAAATTACCAATATGACAAAGGGCCATAACTCACAAAGTATTTTTCGGAATTTTGTCATAAGTTGATCAGTTCATCTACTCATCTCCAACAATCTATTCACCAACTTTCAAGGCTCTAGCTCCAATAGTTTTGGAGATATCTTGCTGACAAGATTTTATTTAAAAAATTTCAAAGGGCAATTACTCTTGAAAGGGGGATAATCTGGACGAGAAAAAAAATACGCGCCTGCTAATTTTCCATGAGGAATCCATATATGAAATTTCAAAACCCTAGCATACACGATTCTAAAGTTATGCTATGCATCACTTTTAGCATACATTACAATGGGCACAAATTACCAATATGACAAAGGGCCATAACTCACAAAGTATTTTTCGGAATTTTGTCATAAGTTGATCAGTTCATCTACTCATCTCCAACAATCTATTCACCAACTTTCAAGGCTCTAGCTCCAATAGTTTTGGAGATATCTTGCTGACAAGATTTTATTTAAAAAATTTCAAAGGGCAATAACTCTTGAAAGGGGCATAATCCGGACGAGAAAAAAAATACGTGTCAGCTAATTTTCCATGAGGAATCAATATATATGAAATTTCAAAACACTAGCATACACGGTTCTAAAGTTATGCTATGCATCACTTTTAGCATACATTACAATGGGCACAAAGTACCAAAATGACAAAGGGCCATAACTCACAAAGTATTTTTTTCGGAATTTTGTCAAAAGTTAATCAGTTCATCTACTCATCACCACCAATATATTCACCAACTTTCAAGGCTCTAGCTCCAATAGTTTTTGAGATATCTTGCTGACAAGATTTTATTAAAAAAATTTCAAAGGGCAATAACTCTTGAAGGGGACATAATCCGGACGAGGAAAAAAATACCCGTCAGCTAATTTTCCATGAGGAATCAATATATGAAATTTCAAAACACTAGCATACACGGTTCTAAAGTTATGCTATGCATCACTTTTAGCATACATTACAATGGGCACAAAGTACCAAAATGACAAAGGGCCGTAACTCACAAAGTATTTTTTTCGGAATTTTGTCAAAAGTTAATCAGTTCATCTACTCATCACCACCAATATATTCACCAACTTTCAAGGCTCTAGCTCCAATAGTTTTTGAGATATCTTGCTGACAAGATTTTATTAAAAAAATTTCAAAGGGCAATAACTCTTGAAGGGGACATAATCCGGACGAGAAAAAAAATACGCGTCAGCTAATTTTCCATGAGGAATCAATATATGAAATTTCAAAACACTAGCATACACGGTTCTAAAGTTATGCTATGCACCACTTTTAGCATACATTACAATGGGCACAAAGTACCAAAATGGCAAAGAGCCTTAACTGACTAAGTATTTTTTCGGAATTTTGTCAAAAGTTAATCAGTTCATCTACTCATCACCACCAATATATTCACCAACTTTCAAGGCTCTAGCTCCAATAGTTTTTGAGATATCTTGCTGACAAGATTTTATTAAAAAAATTTCAAAGGGCAATAACTCTTGAAGGGGACATAATCCTGACGAGAAAAAAAAATACGCGTCTGCTAATTTTCCATGAGGAATCCATATATGAAATTTCAAAACCCTAGCATACACGGTTCTTTAGTCATGCTATGCATCAAAAGTGTAAAGGATGGACGAACGGACAAACGAACCAGAACCAATATGCCCCTCCAACTTTTTCAAAGTTGGGGGCATAATAAGAAAGTTATTGACAGAACACAAAAAAGGCCCTTTTTTTACCTTTAACCTCTATGAATGACCTTGACCTCTCAGGCGTGCAACACATCATCTCATGGTGGTTAACATTTCTGCCGAGCAATTTCAAAATCCATCTAAAAATAAGAAAGTTATTGACCAAACACGAAAAAAGGCCCCTTTTTTAACTTTGACCTCTAAGTATGACCTTGACCTTTGAGGTACCAACCTGAGTCATGCGCGCAACACATTGCCTTATATTGGTTAACATTTCTGCCAAGTGATTTCAAAATCAATCTCAAAATAAGAAAGTTATTGACCAAATACGAAAAAAAGGCCCCCTTTTTGACCTTTGACCTCTAAGTATGACCTTGACCTTTGAGGTACCGACCTGCCTCATGTGCACCACACATCGTCTCATGGTTGTTAATAATTATGCCAAGTAATTTTAAAATCCATCTCAAAATTAGAAAGTTATTGACCAATTTCGAAAAAAGGCCCCTTTTTTGACCTTTGACCTCTAAGTATGACCTTGACCTTTGAGGTACCGACCTGCCGCATGCGCACCACACATCGTCTTATGGTTGTTAATAATTATGCCAAGTAATTTTAAAATCCATCTCAAAATAAAAAAGTTATTGACCAAATACGAAAAAAAGGCCCCTTTTTTTGACCTTTGACCTCTAAGTATGACCTTGACCTTTGAGGTACCGACCTGCCTAATGGGCACCACACATCGTCTTATGGTTGTTAATATTTCTGCCAAGTAATTTTAAAATCCATCAAAAAATAAGAAAGTTATTGACCGGACATGATTTGCCCATACATATATACATACCAACAAACTTCCAAGGGAGATAATTCAACTAGAGCTGTCAGAGGATCTGACTATAGCCCCGCTTCAGCGCTGTCAGAGAAGAAAGTTATTTAAGCTGCAGAGAAAACAGTTATGAACAAGAAATAACTGTTGAAAATTTTACATTATCTGAAAAAACTCTAAGAGTTGTGAGCCCTTGTCCCTCATTTCAATGAGCATGATACATTACCAGAATGTCCATGTTTATACTAAATTTCATCTTCCATTTTTCAATGTTCAAAGGGTAATAACTCCTAAAGTAGGCAAATCAGAGTCAGGGTTCCTGCGCTCTGCACATTGTCTCATGGTGCTTTACACTTGTGTGAAGTGTCATGAAAATATCTCAAATGGTTTGTGAGTTATGGAGCCGACACAGTCAAAATTGCCTTTTTAAATGTTCAAAGGGCAATAACTCCTAAAGTAGGCAAACCAGAGTTATGGTTCCTGCACTCTGCACATCATCTCAAGGTGCTTTTCATTTATTTGAAGTTTCATGAAAATATCAGAAACGGTTATGGAGCGGACATAGTTAAAATTGCCATTTTTTAATATTCAAAAGCCTATAACTGAAAAAGTAGACAATCCAGAGTTTGGGTTCCTGCGCTCTGCACACGTAATATGGTGCTTTACATTTGTGTGAAGTTTCATAAAATTATCTCAAACGGTTTTTGAGTTATCGAGCAAAGACGGCTAAAATTGATATTTTTCAATATTCAAAGGGAAATAACTCAAAAATTAGGCAATCCAGAGTTATGGTTCCTGCACTCTGCACACCATCTCATGGTGTTTAATGTTTGTGTGAAGTTTCATGAAAATATGTGAATGGGTTTTAAAGTTATGGAGCGGACACGAAAATTGTTAACAGACACAGACAGACACACAGACAGACACACAGAAAATACGAAAACCAGAGTTATGGTTCTTGCGCTCTGCACATTGTCTCATAGTGCTTAACATTTGTGTGAAGTTTCATGAAATTATCTCAAACGGTTTTCGAGTTATGAAGCGGACACTGTTAAAATTGCCATTTTTCAATGTTCAAAGGGCAATAACTCCAAAAATAAGCAATGCAGAGTTATGGTTCCTGCGCTCTGCACATCGTCTCATAGTGCTTAACATTTGTGTGAAGTTTCCTAAAAATATCTCAAACGGTTTTCGAGTTATGAAGCGGACACAATTAAAATTGCCATTTTTCAATGTTCAAAGGGCAATAACTCCAAAAGTAGGCAATCCACAGTTATAATTCCTTCGCTCTGCACATTGTCTTATGGTGTTTAACATTTGTGTGAAGTTTCATGAAAATATGTTAAGCAGATACAAAGTTATGGAGCCAACACAAATTAACGGAATCACGGAATTACGGAATTACGGAAAATGTTCAAAGGGCAATAACTCCAAAAGTAGGCAATCCACAGTTATAATTCCTTCGCTCTGCACATTGTCTTATGGTGTTTAACATTTGTGTGAAGTTTCATGAAAATATGTTAAGCAGATACAAAGTTATGGAGCCAACACAAATTAACGGAATCACGGAATGACAGAAGGACATGGCAAATCCAATATAGCCCCACTTTTTCAAAGCGGGGCTATAAAAAGTATAAATGCGAGTTATAGTTCTTGCACACTGCACGTCGTCTAATGCTGATTAATATTTATACGAAGTTTCCTGAAGATAGCTCTAACGGTTTTCAAGTTACAGAGCGGACACGAAAGTGTGACAGACAGACGGACAGATGGACAGACAGACAGACGCCCGGGGGAAAAACAATATGTCTCTCCGAAAAAAAAATTTTCGGGGGAGACATAATTACCTGAAATAAAAATGTGAGTAGCTTTTGCAAATGAAAACTCACATTTTTTCGGCAATAATTGTTAGTGTAATACTGTGTAAGACATTCTACTTGCTACAACATTTAACATTGTTTTCAGTTTAACATCCCACCAACAACTAAGATCAAATGGAGACGTGACCTTGATTTAAACTCATCTGCGATATGACCCCTGCTTTATAAGATGAAATAGCTTTCACAATACACAACATAAGCTTTGATTTTGACCACTAACAAGATCATTAAGCTATTAAATAATGCTTTGAAGAACTGTTTCCTAGTACATGAATATCTCATGCCCTTTAAGGATGTTTTTTTTTCCTTTACGGATGGTTTTCTGTTGTTCAAAAGCTTAAGTGAGGGGTAGTTTGTGTCAAAGAGAGTTGATCATAGCACCAAGTCAGAAACCATTTATAACAGGATTATAGTTTCAATTTTCTTGAAGCTGGCCTCGGTAGCTCAGTCAGATGCGCTTCTGACTAGTGATTAGGAGGCCCCGGTTTCAGCAACATTCTTTCGTGTAGGAGGTTCCTGGTTCATTACCCACAGCTTGGCAGCATTCTTTTGTGGATTGATCATGAAATATTTTCTATGGTCATTCTCTCCCTTCCGCTGAATCAAGAAAGGCTGTGTCAGTTTCTGGCGAAAGGATGCGCACTGTACTGGTAAACCCCTTATGTATGCCCAGGAAAAGTGTGGATAGGGAAACTGACTGGCTAAATATGACCTAATTAGTGTTGACTGGGTCATTTAACCCCAAAACAATAACATAAATTTTCTTGAAAATGGTGGTATGCTGTGTGTACTCATTAGAATAGTACAGTACTGCACAGTATTGATGAACCGCTTAGGTATAAGCCTGCCAAAGAAAAGTGTGGATAGGTAAACTGACTGGCTCAATATGATATAATTAGTGTTGACTGGGTCAATTAACTCCAAAACAAACATCAATTTTCTTGAAAATGACAGTATGGTGTGTGTACTCATTGAGGCGATTCTAATGAGTACACACAGCAGAAATTTTTAAGATAAATGATAACATTCTCCCTAAATAAGCCCAAATATATTAACCCATATATGCCTAGCAGCCCTTTTCTGTGATGTGGCAAACAGTGCAGACCCAGATCAGATGCTGCAGAATGGGGCGTCTGATCTGGTTCTACACTGTTTGTTTGAAGAATATTCATTGCCCAGTCAACCCTATTTAGGTCATATCTAGCTGGTCAGTTTACCTATCCATTGGAGTTGGAGCAACTGAAGAGATTTTCAGTGAACTTACAAATACAGTGGCAACACAATGTTTGTTGACGATTTCAGTGTGTAGGTACTCTATCACAGAAACTGGCCATTTACCATCCACTGACGTCTGGAATATAAATAGAGATCTTCATTACGCATACAACTGCAGTAACATAGCTCCAGATAAGGTGCTTTTCCATCCAAAAAGGACTGATATTTTTCTTATTCATACACAAAAACGTATGCTGTGGGTACTCATTAGAAGCGCTTCTAATGAGTACCCACAACATAGTGAGTACCCACAATATATTGAGTACCCACAACATATGTTTTCATGCAGAAAAAAATTATTTGGATACCCCTCTTATCTTGGGTTATGAGAAAAATCACTGAAAACAGATGTATGATAACAGACCTTGAAAACAAGTCAAGCAAAAATATTGACATTCTCAGGCATTTACAGAAAAAAAAAAAATCCCCAAATCAACTGTAGGGACAAAATGCTGTTCATACTTCTATTATAATGAGTACATTGACTGACATGATGTCACATGATCAGTAAGTGATGTAAAAATAAACTATGGTTCCATTATGATAACACTCCCATGCAACATAGTGCATCTTTAGCATCTCCAAAATGGCTACTTTTCTGATGAAAATCCGCAATCTTTTTCTTATTTATACTTCAAACATAGGTTGTGGGTGCTCGTTAGAACTGCCTCATTGAGGTGCTTCTAATGAGTACCCACAACCTATGTCTTAGATAGGAAATAAGAAAAATAATGTATACCCCTGTAAGCCCCAGTTTCTCTATATAAAGTGGGATTTAGTGGGGTGTTCATTTCATGAACTTGTTCCCGTGATGCTGTAATATACGACTGGATGATGATGACATAAGATCAACCATGCTGTGAAAACTGTGTGCAACTGTACTTCTGATAATTTAAACCCTCAAAATTAGACTTTTTTGTCAAATAATGAATGGAAAATAATGTAAATATAGGTAAAAAGGTGTGCCCTTGCCCATCGGGGCCTAGAGGCAGGGTGCTTCTGCGCAGAGCTGAAACCGACCGAACTTGAGTACTGGTAAACAGCTTAGGTCTAAGCCTATCCAGGAAAAGTGATGCAAATCGGACCGCTTCTTAAAGGTACCGGGTCTCAAATTTTTTTTTCTGGTTTTTATCTTCAATTCATACTCCTTTGTCATGTGTAAACTTTTGGAGCCAAATACAGCTTCAGAACTTTGTGAAAATGGTCGTTTTCATTCGTGTTTACCCTTCGCTCTGAACATGTGTTCGGAATTTGTTCTAAAAATAAATCTGTCACTTTACACATACATGGTGACAGTATCGTCTCTGGGTGTCGTTACTTATGGCATGGTATTCAGTGTCATATTTTTTTCCGATTCAGACATGACCTAAGCAAACAAGGCCAAAAATGAACGTCGCATAAGGTCATATATGGGGATACTATTTTTGTCACGAATTAAAAATAGATCTAACTAGTGTTCGAAACCTAGTTAGGGAATCCCTCTCAAACTCGTTTACCTGTCATCATAATTGTTCGCATTTTTGCATAAAATGCATTCATTTGTATTGGTTTAAAGAAAAATACCGGCTATATGTATTTTATTTTTGGAAGCATTTTTTACCGATAGCTCAATAATGCACCTTTAAACCCTAGCGGTTTATATGGGCGGTAGGGCTTGAGATGTCATTTCATCTCAATGTCAGGTAAAAGTCCCACAAAATCTGAAGTAATGTCTCCAAAATGACCTTAATAGTGTTGACGGGGATGTAAAACCTCAACTCAATCAAACAAAATAGGTAAAAAGGTAATTTATTTAACTTCCATTGAAGTATGAAGGTCTGTTTTTTTTTATTATTATTATTATTTGACCAAATCCACCAAAAATACAGTAAATACCTATAATAATTTCTATAGAAGTTTTAGACTCAAAATGTTCAGAATGCCTCTCAGCGTCGATTATCCTTAGGTCCACTTATCATACTGAACAAGATAACCCCTATCTTTGCAAACAGTGTGGATCCTGATCAGAAGAAGCCATCTGATCAGGATCCACACTTTTTGTCATTCTGTTGGTGAAATGAACAAATATGTTTTATGAAGTAATAACGCCATGTAATTAATTTCGTAATCCACTAGTGGATTAAACATGCAAATTAGTTAGAAAAGCTCCCTAACGTTACATGTATGATGTCATTAACAACGTCGCATTTACTAATGGTGGAATAAAGACATTATTGTCAACAAATCGTGAATTAAATGCATTTTTAATGTCATATGATAAATAGAATCTTGCATTCATGCTAATGTATTATTGAATTTATTAAACTTGTTTGAGGAATTTATTAAACTAAAATGCTTGGCAAAGCCTCAAATTTTATCCCTTTTCCTCAACTTGTTGAATAAATTCAGTAATACATGAACACTCATGAATGTAAGATTCTCTATGCAATATTGCATAGCAACATCAAATGTTATTATGCTATCATTGGTATTGTGAAGTTTATGAAACTTACTTATAAATTCCATATGAAATAACACTCCAGAGAGATCCTCCAACAATGTGCTTTGTTTGTTTGATTTGAGGTTTAACGTCCCTATCAAAACTGTATGGGTCATTTTAGAGATGTTGCTTCCAATTCTGTTGGACTTTTACCTGACATTGAGATGAAATGTCTTTGCCTGAGCAGGCTTAGATCCTCTAAATGGTTTACCAGTTACTCCTGTGTGGTCAGTTTCAGATCTGCGTGGAAGCATCATGCAGCCCATCTATTTCTTCAAGCCCCGATGGGTGGGGGCCGTCAACCAATGTGTTACTTACAGGTTTGAGATCATGTAGAACACACAGGAAAGTCTGCTGTGGCAAGTCTATGAAATCTGCTATATCAGCTCTCAGCATGTCATACGATACCCACTCGCAGTTACCAAAGTCAATGTAGTGTATCTGGAAGAAATAAGATAACTGACATGCTCAGCTAGACTAATGAGACTCTTAATCCTTCTCTTGCTGAATATCCAATTTAACTACACCCATTTCTGACTTTGAACCAATCAGATTACTTGATGTAATTTATTCAGACAAAGTCATAAACTTAATGTCAAACAGTGTAGACCCTTATCAGATGGCTTCTTCAGAAGCCATCTGATCTGGATCTACACTGTTTGCAAAGATAGGAGTTGTTGTGAACAACAAGATAAGGGTTAATCCTTATCAGTTTGTGAATTTGTAGGAATAAAAAGCATAAAGTAATCTGACTGGTTCAAAGTCAGAAATGGGTGTGGCTAAACTGAACATTCAGCAGGATAAGGGTTAAATCTTTGGATATAGAAACTAGATATTAGCCTTTAAGATGCCAGTCACAACTATATTGTCTTCTGCTTTGCTGTGTGCTGGTAACTTTAAATCATTATTGAAAACAGTGTGGAACAAGATCAGACTGCTCCACTAAGTCTAATCAGGATCCACACTGTTTGCCCTGATGCAAAAATATGTTAAAAAAGTTTGCAAGAAGTTTTTGCAGTAGACAATAGCAGACAGCATTTTAAGATGCAGTTTTTCCAGGCAGCTTAAGGGTACTCAATAACCAAACTTAAAGGTGTGATCAGTCAGGCTGATCTGAACCTTTGTGTTTTGCAAATGGCGTATCTCGTTTTTATTTTGATGTAAATGGTCTTAACTATTACCACTCTCTGGGCCTATTCAGCACACTTGTAAAGAGTTAGACAGATGACACAGAGGGGCATAACATAATACAACATTTTTTTTTTCCAAAGGGCGCAATAAAAGGAAAAAGTGACAAGAGGCTCACCTGAGGAACTTATGTTTTGAGTTTGTATCTGATACAGTGAAACTTCGATGAGTCAAACACCCATGGCTCGTTTATCAGGGCGGTTTCGAATCCATCCTCATTTGTGTGTTTTGGAGTTTAACGGCCCAGTCAACACCTGAAATTCCTTCTCGAGTCCCTAGGAAAATGTTTCTTAAATTGCAGATATTAACCCTAATCCTGCTGTTCACGACAACCCCGACCTTTGCAAACAGTGTAGATCCAGATCAGATGGAAACAATCTGATACTGCCTTTGACTCTTACCGCATGGTATACATTATCGCATGTATTAACACAGACCGGCCTGAGCAATCAGTGTAGACCCAGATGAGACACCACAGTATACAACATCTTATCAGGGTCTGCACTGTTTGCTACTCATCCAGCTATTTGGTTAGTAAATTATACTTATCATGCAATTGAATATTATCAATCAGTAATAATAATTGTTTTTGTGGAATTTTTCGATCGATTAATCGATTATCCGATAAATGGTGCCAGCTTTATCTACTTACATAAACTCTGTGAGGCTCCACAGTGATAATATTTGCCCTGCACCAGGCCTGGTCCTTGGAGTAGTAGGCCACCACGCCCTGACCCTGAATCCATTCCTGTTGGTCTGTATGTGGGGCAGAATCCTTGAACTTCTCAAACATGCCATCACATAGCTTCTGAAACTCATCATCTGAAAGATAAACATACACAGTAGCAGATTTAGAGGGCCTCATTCATGCCCCTCCCCACACTTCATGTCCAAATTATTGTATTTTCATGGGGGTTATTAACCCTTTCAACCATACAGACTCATACAGCAAGCCTTTGGTAAAGACATAACTTACAAATCAAATGATAGCAAGTGTTAGATTCTGTTTATCATATGACAATTTCAAATTGGATTTTATTGCTAAGAAGTTCAAAAGAATTTCAACAGAAAACAGAACGAGTACAGTTGACCTGCTGGAGTTAACTCTACTAACGTCAAGAAATGTCAACAAAAACCAACAGAGTTGACTCTTGAGTAGATCGAAAGTATAAACAACACGGTGGATGCAAATAGCATACCTGTAACACTGAATAACATGTTTTCAAGTGGGACGTGAGTTAAAAAAAAAAAAGTGTGCACATTACAGCTCCTGACCTGACACTATGATTAACCCATTTCAGACTGGAAACCCCTAAACAGGTACCCTGGGAAACAGTGCAGGCCCAGATCAGACGCCGCAGAACGCGGCGTCTGATCAGGGCCTCCACTGTTTGCTAAAAAATCAGTCATTTTCCAAATAAATTTTGATGAAACACGACCTGACACCCCTAAATTTTGAAATGGACTCATGCTATATATAAGGAGGAAGATTCCATTTGGAACAATCAAAGTACTGAAAGTACTGAGGAAAGTTGATTTATGAGGAATAATTATGATGATAACAATGTCAGTCGTATATCAAGCTATTATCTAGATATTTTGTTAACAAGGTCCCAGAAGGTTAAAAAAATTCGACGAAGAAATAAATGATTCATCGATTGTTTAGAGTTTGAATGGAAGTGTAGAAAAAGAAGAAACAACAACAACCCCACCCCTCCCCCACCTACCGTTACCTGCTGCAAGGACAACAGGCCTTGCCCAAATGTAAGTCAATATCAGCTGGACTCCCCAATGGCACAAGATACACATCACCTTTGCCTTATCCAACCAACCCAACGAAAAACGGAAGAAAGGAAGAAATATAAACGTGTCTGCTGGTAAAACCATAAATTTATAGATTAGCTCAGTGAGTGAGTGTTTGAGTTTTACGTTCCACCAACAGCTAAGGACATACGGAGACAGGACCTTGGTTTAAAGACTCATCCGAAAGTCTGGAGAAGCCTTGTAAACCCGGGATCAATCCTGCGACCCCTGGTTTACAAGGCGAGTAGCGAAACCACTACACCACAGAGTCTTGTACATTCTGTGCTTGTCTCATCTGCTAATAATCTAACAGAGACTTCTAGAAGTTCTCCTAGCGGGTACATTACATCTTAGCAATGTCGCATCAACATCGCGTTGATACGAAGAGGCACATACATTGTGCAGCCGCTCGGAGCTATATTCCTTCTGGCGTTGGGAGAATAACTTGACAGAAAAAAGACCATTTTTAAACCATTTCATTTAGACATTATAACCCTGATCAGACGCCACCTTCAGCAAAGGCGAACTAAAATACGTTTATTCCAACCTGTACGGAACCATTAACCCATAAATGCCAATTGTTTCAATACTTTGGCATTCGGAAACAGTTAAGGCAGATTAGAAGCCACAGAATGTAGCGTCTGATCGGAGTCCTCACTATTTACTTAAAGTACGGAACTTGATTTAAAACTCACAGCTTAAAGCCTTAAACGGAGCTTAAACGACACATATTTTGTAATAAGAGCTCTCGAAAGCATGCAGGTAAATAACTGTATTCGATGTCGGTCAGTAAAGGGTTGTATAGTCACAGAGAAGCGAGTTTACCCTTTTAACCATGTAGACCGGTGCAGACGCCGAGGTAGAAATACACTGTATCTATGCAAACCTTGCAGATCCTGATAAGACGGCACGTAGCTAGCACGTCTCGCCAGAATCTACATTAACACTGTTTGCCATCATGTCAATGAACTACTCAGAAATCCCTTTCTTTTAGAATATATTTAAAGCGAGAAGAGTCTTGTTCAGAAACTCAGGAATGAAAGAGTAAATTCTCAAACCAGTTGCATAAACGCGTAGAAAATTAGTCCCAGAGTATTGTTTTCTTTTCAGAATTAGTCTTTCTGTGCCAATTTATAGTCAATCCGTATAAAGTCTCGAAATAGGAAATATTTTGAAAGACGTTCCGTGCCTGCAAAATTAATTTTCAATAGTTCATTTGGACTATTTTATGCAGCGAACGAACAGCGGAAGTGGAATAAGGCGGTCCAGTACCGGAAGTAGAAATGTAATGACAAAGAAACTTGATTTTAAAAATCAACTTTCAAAAAGGGTTAACCCTCAGTTACATAGCTCCAGATAAGGTCCTTTTTTCATCCCATGGTTCTCATGGAGGCACTTCTAATGAGTATGTTGTGGGTGCCTCACGGAGGCGCTTCTAATGCCGTGAGGTGCTTCTAATGAGTACCCACAGCATATGCTTTCGTGAAGAAATAATAAAAAAAAATGTTCAGATACTCCCTCTTATCTCGTGGCTAGAACTATCCCTGTCTCAAACACATTTTTATGGCCTCAAAGGTGTTAGATTGACTGAAGGTTGACAATACTTACCGTATTCACCCTATTTACCACACATGTTCCTATAAGCGCACATCCGAGCAATTTTTGGAAAGAAAATACACAAGTGCACACTTTACAAAAAGTAACCTCCCCATGATTTCATATTGGGTTGTGGTGCATTTTTGACCCAGACAATCATATGTAAATGTGGTGAACCCCTCTCAGGATTCATACAGAAGTAGGGAAATAGAATTCAAGGACTTTTCAAGGATTTTCTTTTTCAGGATTCCCTTTCATTTGCAGTTTTACTCACCTTTCAACTTTGGTGAGCCAAAGAAGGCTGTTATTTTAGAGAAGACTCAGCCTTCTCTTTCTGGGATGTACGGGAAAGGTGTTTATGATTTAAGGGCTGAATCCCCCTTGTTTCCAATTGCTGTAAAGAGAGCTTTCAGCTTGTCACCCTTTAAGGATTCAATCCATTCACTATATGCAGGATTACATTTCCATTTGTTTTTGTAAGTACCCTACATTTTCCCTTCAAGCTCATTCTTGGTTGTTTTCAACTCCCCACTAAACTTGCTTTTCTGTGTTTCCTCTTTGCAAGCAGTTCGCATCCACTTAAATTTGATTTTTTCTACCAGGATGCTGTGGGTGGCGGTGATAACTGCCATTGAATCTTAATATGGTGCTGCCTATTTAACTAATTTAGCAATTCTCTTCATATTTTGTGTATCGAATCCTCAAGAATCCTTAATCAAGGACCTATCATAATTTTCAAGGAGAATTTTCCAAAATTCCAGAACAATTTGCAATTTTTTAGAATTCCAGCACTTTCCAGGACCCAGGTCAAATTCCAGGGCTTTTCAAGGTCTGTGCAAACACAGCCTCTGCTGAAATTGAACTGATCTGGAATGGCCTTACTATTTTTTTTCCGTATCAAGTGTGCGCTTATTAGGTAGATTTTTCACCACAATTGCGCTCGGTGTGGTAAATAGGTCGAATACGGTAGGTTTTATTTGTTTACTTTTGATTTTTAAGGCCCAGTCAACACTATTAAGGTTACAACAAGCCAGTCAGTTAACCTAACCACACTATTTCAAAGCAAGCTTATACAAAGCAGTTAACCAACACATAGCACATTTTTCACCAGTAATTTAAAACTGCCCTTCTTAAATCAGCATAAGAAGCCGGCCTCGGTAGCTCAGTCCGATGCGCATCTGACTGGAGGTGTGGAATAGAGTGATAGCTCAGTTGTTAGCGCACTTGCCTCTGATGCTAGAGGTCCCAGGTTCGATTCCCAGCAGCGGGGATAAAATTTCGGTGTCCGAACATGCTCCATTGGCATCATTTGCAGGGATGAATGTCATAAAGTGCACCGTCCTTCAAACTGGGACGTTAACTGGAGGCCTCCTGTGCAGGGGGTGTCATGCCCTATGCAGTTTAAAGACCCCTACCGTAATTACATGATTACTGTGAAGGCTTTCATCCTGCAAACCTGATGTGTATGTAATGTTCACCTGCGAGTAATGGTCATATGTGCAGGCTTTCAAGTGACTCATGAAAAAAAAAGTAGGAGAAAAGTAGGAGCCTGAGATATCAAAAAGTAGGAGAAAAGTAGGAAAAAAGTAGGAACCTGATATAAAAAGTAGGAGCTAATGGACACAAACATACCTCAATATGTCTCACATTTTATCAGTTTTTCATTTTGGGCAGTTTTATTTGTGCATTAGAGTCTAATGTTTTTACATCAAAGTTAGCAGGCACCTGTAAAATGTAAGTGGCTAACCCATCTAGTACAGTTATTCATGCCTGCAGCCTGTACTTCCAATGCTTTTGTCAAGAGATTGCCACTGGCAGATATATATACCTAGATATTGACATATGTCAAAATATTAATTCAAAAGAATTGATGAATTTGAAAACTTAAATTTGTGAGAAGCATCAGCTACAAGATGTCCAGGTGAAGGCATCATAGCACTGCTACAATGAATTCCTGTCATGCAAAATAAGACACCATTTTAGTTGCTCACTGAAGTCAAGGCTTTAAAGCATTGCTACAATGCATTCCTGTCATGCTAAACAAGACAGATCTCTAGTTGGTCACTTCAGTCATCACAGCATTGCTGCAATGAATTTCTGTCATGCCAAAACAAGACAGAGCTCTAGTTCGTCACTTCAGTCATCACAGCATTGCTGCAATGAATTTCTGTCATGCTAAACAAGACAGAGCTCTAGTTGGTCACTTCAGTCATCACAGCATTGCTGCAATGAATTTCTGCCATGCCAAAACAAGACAATAGCTCTAGTTGATCACTTCAGTCATCACAGCATTGCTGCAATGAATTTCTGTCAGAGCTCTAGTTGGTCACTCCAGCCATCACAGCATTGCTGCAATGAATTTCTGTCATGCTAAACAAGACAGGGCACTAGTTAGTCACTTCAGTCATCACAGCATTGCTGCAATGAATCTCTTTCATGCTGAACAAGACAGATCTCTAGTTGGTCACCTCAGTCAACACAGCATTGCTGCAATGAATTTCTGTCAGAGCTCTAGTTGGTCACTCCAGTCATCACAGCATTGCTGCAATGAATTTCTGTCATGCTAAACAAGACAGGGCACTAGTTAGTCACTCCAGTCATCACAGCATTGCTGCAATGAATTTCTGTCATGCTAAACAAGACAGAGCTCTAGTTGGTTATTTAAGTCATCACAGCATTGCTGCAATGAATTTCTGTCATGCCAGACAAGGAAGATCTGCTGGCAAATCACTGCAGTTAAGATATTGCATTACTGCTGCTTTGAATCCCTGTCATCCTCCATAAGACAGATCTCAGATATTTCACTGCAGTTAAGGCATCCTAGCACTGTTTCAATGGTGCTAAACAAGACACAGCTCTAGTTGAACACAGCACTGTTGCAATGAATTCCTTTCATGCTCAAGAAGATGGAACTCTAGTTGGTCACTTCAATTAAGGCAACACAGCATGGCTGCAATGAATTCCTGTCATGCTCAGTAAGACAGAACTCTAGTTGGTAACTTCAATTAAGGCAACACAGCACTGCTGCAATGAATTTCTGTCATACTCAACAAGACTGAACTCTAAATGGTCATTGCAGTTAAATGCATCAAAGCATGGCAACAATGAATTACTTTCATACTTATCAAGACAATAATTCTAGTTGGTCACTACATTTAAGGCAAATTTAAGCAGCACTGCTTCAATGAATTTCTGTCATGTCAAAAAATCAGAGCTATAGTTGGTTACTCAGTTAAGGCACAACAGAAGTGCTGCAATAACTTGCTGCCATGCTCAAGACAGAACCCTAGTGGGTAACTGCAGTTAAGGCATCACAGTACTGCTGCAGTGTATCCCTTTCATGCTCATGACAGAACTCTAGTTGATCACTGCAGGCAAGGCCTCCCAGCATTGCTGCAATGAATTTCTGTCTTGCTCAACAAGACTGAGCTCCAGTGGGTCTCTGCAGTTTAGTCATCAGAGCACTGCTGTAATGTATTTCTGTCATGCTCAACAGGACATAGCTCTAGATGGTCACCACAGTTAAGGCATCAGAGCATGGCAGCTACAATGAATTTCTATCAAGCTAAATAAGACAGAACTTAATTTGTCACTGCAGTTAAGGCATCATAGCACTGCTGAAATGAATTCCTCTTGTGCTAAAGACAGGGATCCAGTTGATAACTGCAGTTAAGGTGTCAAAGCAACTAAACAAGACAGAGCTCTAGTAAGGCATCAAAGCCATGGGATCAAAGCATTGCTACTATGAACTCCTGCCATGCTTAACCCTTATCTTGCTGAATATTCATTTAAGCCACACCCGTTTCAGTCTATCAACCAATCAAATTACTTGATGTAATTTATTGCTACAAATTCATAAAGTTAATGCTAAACAGTGTAGATCCTGATCAGATGGCTTCTTCAGAAGCCATCTGATCTGGATCTACACTGTTTGCAAAGATAGAGGTTGTCGTGAACAGCAAGATAAGGGTTAACAAGACAGCTCTAGCTGGGCAATGCTGTTGAGGCATCAAAGCATTGCTGCAATGAATTTTTGTCATGCTAAACAAGACAAAGCTCAAGCTGGTTGCTGCAGTTAAGGCATCACTGCACTGCTGAAGTGAATGTTTGTCATGCTAATAAGACAGAGTTATAGCTGGCCACTGCAAGTTAAGGCATCATTGGACTGCTACAATGAATTTCTGTAATGCTAAACAAGACAGAACAGTTTGTCACAGCAGTTCTAAAGGGCATCAAAGCATTGCTGTAGTGAATTTTCTACCATTCTCAACAAGACAGAGCTCCATTTGGTCATTTAGTTAAAGCTTCACTACACTACTGACTGCAAAAATTCTTGTCATGTTCAGCAAGACAAAACTGTAGATGGTCATTGGAGTTTTGCTTTTACATCAACATATTCCAATTAGTGGTACAGCTAAAAACAGCAGATGAATGTCGAGGATCATCAGTACATATGTCATATAACAAGATGCATTCTACAAATAGTTTGAGATACATGTTATATTTTTAAATGCTTTATTTGTTTATCTATTTATTTGGGATCTTAGTGTTTGAACAAATCAAAAAAGTAGGAGAAGTAGGAGTTTTTCTGGAAAAAGTAGGAACAAAGTAGAAAGAGACCAAAAAAGTAGGAAAAGTAGGACTACTTGAAAGCCTGTATGTGACCAATCGCAGTATAAGTAGAAAGAAAGGAAAGAAAGTCGGTTCGATACCTGCCAGGGTCGACAACAGTCTTTCGTGGAGATTGATCATGAAATCTTTTCTACGGTCATTCTCTCCCTTCTGCTGATTCAAGAAGGGTAGTTGTCAGCTTCTGGCGAAAGAATGTACACTGTGATGGTGAACCGCTTACGTACAAGCATGCCCAGGAAAAGTGTGGATACGTAAGCTGTCTGTTAAACTCCAATGCAAACAAACAAACAAATCAGCGTAAGGAAAAGAATGACCAGAGAAACTAGAACTGTCAGAGGATCTGACTATAGCCCCGCTATAGCCCTGTCAGAGGAGAAAGACTCATGAATTAAAGGTAAAGACTTGTGAGAGGGTTAAATCCCTAACACGGTACCTACGCCTTGTCTAAGTTAAAAAATAAGTTTTGGATAATGGAAAAAGCACATGCACATCTTCAGACCTATATGAAAACACCTGTTAAGTTTCAAAAGGATTGACCTAGAACTGTAAGTGGAGTTGCGATCACAAGGTAGCTACACCCTATACATTTTAACATTAGTAGATCTCAAAAATTGTCTAAGTTAAAAAAGGTGAAATAAGTGAAAAAAATTATTTAAGGATAATGAAACAAGAGGACCAAGCTAGCTTGGTCCTGTATCGCTCACCTGAGCTAACAGATTCAAAGTTTAAGGAAGTGCCAACCTTTACTGAAGGCTTTGTAGGAGGACATGGTGATGACAGGGTAAGCATTTTCTGAAAATCAAGTAGAATGTAACTCTATGATAAACAGGCTGACCTCACCGGTTTTCAAACTCATTCAAGCTTTTATTCCTGACTTGCTAAGAAGATCCAATCTAAACTGAAGTGGCTATGGTGATGACCAGGGCTCGAGAAACTGAAGAATCAAAATCGGTCCGGCATGATTTTCGGCAAAAAAAAACCCGGAAATTGCCGAACCGATTTTCGGTCATTTCCGTAAAGGTCATTTGTTTCCATTCATTATTATTTTTCAATTTCAAAATACAGGGTGTTAGGTGTCCGAAAACTTACGAAAATGTTAAAAAAAAAATGTCTCGAACCTGTTTTATTTCAGAAAATTCCCTCGTTTACACTTCGCTGGCGGCCGCCATTTTGGTTTAGTTTATATAAAGTCCGCCTATGTAGGTTCACCCTCCACACATGGGTACCGGTATATATGTATGCGAGTGTATGATTGTTTCTCTGTTTTTTTTTTTATCGTTTTCTTGTTATCTATTTACAAAATAAATACCAATTCTACTGATTTTGAGCGTTGTCCTTTAACTACAAATGGCGACCGAAATTGCCGCCACGTGGTCGGAAATGACGTCATACGGTTTTAGCTTACGCAATGCACATTTTTTCATTAAAGAACGTTAAACAAACATGTTTTATGTCATAGATTTAAATTGTGGCTGTTTCTTAAATAAAAAATCATTTGCTGTCGTTAAAGAAAAAAGAAAAAAAAAAAAGGTTAAATCTCGAACCAAAACGTGGGTTTACTAGAGTCACTGAAAATCTTATAGGGCCGAACCGAACTTCTTAATATTCTAAATAAATGTTATTTCATAATTACTAATGTCTACTACCCTTATCTTAAAAAAAAAAAAAAAAAAAAAAAACTTATCAAAAAAAAAAAAAAAAAAAACACGAAACCACGTGATCGGAAAAATGTCGTCATTCAGTTTCATTTTATACAATACACATTAAATTACACTAGGACGTAATACCACGTGTTTTATGTTATTGTTTCAATTTTGGAGCGAAGATCTATTTCTTATTTCTTTTTTTTTCTTTTTCCATGATTACACGCAACAGATGTGGTTTTTGAATTGCGCCCTGTGGAAAACCACTTTTTATGTTTAAATATCCGTTCAACATAGGCAGTCATAAATTAATGACATAAACACTTGTGTAAACAAATAAGCGTCTGTCCTGCATTATTTGACCCAAATTTCACACCTTTTCCAATTGTTTGACAGCTTACCTACTGATAACGCCAGGGGATTACAGGTTAGTAGCGGAATAATCCATTTGAATAGTAGTGCCTAATTAATTCCTTTGTAATAGTTCAACAACTTGACCTTTTCTCACTGATAAATTGTTTCAATTAAACGTGTATTCAATTACCCTTCGTGTGTCTCCTATAGATCTCCTATAGATATAAAAACAACAGAAAAAAGAATGACTTTTTTCAATGTACTTGCTGTCTAACCTGTCTGGAAAATGGTTCGGCTGTGTGGACAAATCCGATTTACCTATACCAATAATGAGCCGGTCCAATAACTGGCCCTCGAGGTGTTTTATCAATACACGCTTGGATTATCTGTGGCAAAAGGTCAGTTCGTTTACACAATTTAGCGACTTGGCGAAAATTTTCGAACCGATTTTTTGAAAATATCATTGAATACTGGACCGATTTTTTAACATCCTTTGTAAGTCAAAATCGGTTCAGAAATACCAAAATCGGTCCAGAACCGAAAAACCGATATTTTCTCAAGCCCTGGTGATGACAAGTTCAAAAACAAGTTTTCAAACTCCTCCAAGCTTTCTGCCTGACTTCCTTGTTTGTAAGTTTCATCAAGATCCATTCAAAACTAAAGGGGCAGCAGTGATGACAATGTCGAAAATAGGCATTTTCAGCAATCAAAGGCACGTCACTCTATTATAAATGTGCCGACTTGGCCGGTATTCCAACTCACTTGAGGTTTTATTCCCAGCCACCTTACATGTAAGTTTCAGAAAGATCCGATCAGACTTGGCCAGTATTCAAACTCATCCAAGATTTTATTCCCAGCCACCCTACATATAAGTTTCAGAAAAATCCGATCAAAACTGAAGGGGCTACGGTGATGACAAGGTCAAAATTTGGCATTTTTAGCAATCAAAGGGATGTTACTCTAAAATAAATCAGCCGCCCTGGCCAGTTTTCGAACTCATCCGAGGTTTCATCCCCAGCCACCTTACATATAAGTTTCAGAAAAATCTGATCAAAACTGAAGGGGCTACGGTATTGACAAGGTCAAAAATCAACATTTTCAGCCATCAAAGGGACATAACTCTACGATAAATGGGCTGACTTGGCCTGTTTTCGAACTCATCCAAGATTTTATCACCAGCCACCTTACATATAAGTTTCAGAAAGATCCGATCAAAACTGAAGGGGCTACCGTGATGACAAGGTCAAAAATCGGCATTTTCAGCAATCAAAGGGACGTAACTCTATGATAAATGGGCCAACTTGGCCGGTATTCCAACTCATCCTAGGTTTTATCTCCATTCACCTTACATATAGGTTTCAGAAAGATTAGATCAAAACTGCAGCTTCGGTGATGACAAGGTAAAGAATCAACATTTTCAGCCATCAAAGGGACATAACTATATAGTAAATGGGGCAACTTGGCCGGTTTTTGAACTCATCCGAGGTTTTATCCCCAGCCACCTTAAATATAAGTTTCAGAAAGATCTGATCAAAACTGAAGGGGCTACAGTGATGACAAGGTCAAAAATCAACATTTTCAGCAATCAAAGGGACGTTACTCTACGATAAATGGGCCGACTTGGTCAGTTTTCGAACTCATCCGAGATTTTATCCCCAGCCACCTTACATATAAGTTTCAGAAAGATCCGATCAAAACTGAAGGCGCTACGGTGATGACAAGGTAAAAAATCGGCATTTTCAGCAATCAAAGGGACGTTACTCTGTGATAAATGGACCAACTTTGCTGGCTTTCGAACTCATCCGAGATTTTATCCTCAGCCACTTTACATATAAGTTTCAAAAAGATTCGATCAAAACTGAAAGGGCTACAGTGATGACAAGGTCAAAAATCAGCATTTTCAGCAATCAAAGGGACGTTACTCTAAGATAAATGGGCCGACTTGGTCAGTTTTCGAACTCATCCGAGATTTTATCCCCAGCCACCTTACATATAAGTTTCAGAAAGATCCAATCAAAACTGAAGGGGCTACGGTGATGACAAGGTCAAAAAAGGGCATTTTCAGCAATCAAAGGGACATAACTCTATGATAAATGGGCCGACTTGGCCGGTTTTCGAACTCATCCGAGTTTTTATCCCCAGTCACCTTACATATAAGTTTCAGAAAGATCCGATCAAAACTGAAGGCGCTACGGTGATGACAAGCATTTTCCCATAGTAAGTCTATGGGACCTTGTGGTTACCATAGGAACCAAAGTTTTAGAGCGATTTCGAAAAAAAGTTTATGTCATCAATGCCCCACCAGAGGCATGCTACAGATGAGAAATGATTGAGATCAGCCTGCAGGATACAGAGATATAGCTGCTCAAAAGTGTGGACGGACGACGGACGGACGACGGACGACCCACTATACTATAAGCTCCCCTGGAGCCTTCGGCCCAGATGAGCTAAAAAGAATATGCACATCTTCAGACCTATATGAAAACACCTATAAAGTTTCAAAAGGATTGACCTAGAACTGTAAGAGGAGTTGCGGTAACAAGGTAGCTACTCCCTATACATTTTAACATTAGTAGATCTCAAAAATTGTCTAAGTTAAAAAAGGTGAAATAAGTGAAAAAAATTATTTAAGGATAATGAAAAAAGAATATGCACATCTTCAGACCTATATGAAAACACCTGTAAAGTTTCAAAAGGAATGACCTAGAACTGTAAGAGGAGTTGCGGTAACAAGGTAGCTACTCCCTATACATTTTAACATTAGTAGATCTCAAAAATTGTCTAAGTTAAAAAAGGTGAAATAAGTGAAAAAAATTATTTAAGGATAATGAAAAAAAAATATGCACATCTTCAGACCTATATGAAAACACCTGTAAAGTTTCAAAAGGATTGACCTAGAACTGTAAGAGGAGTTGCGGTAACAAGGTAGCTACTCCCTATACATTTTAACATTAGTAGATCTCAAAAATTGTCTAAGTTAAAAAAGGTGATATAAGTGAAAAAAATTATTTAAGGATAATGAAAAAAGAATATGCACATCTTCAGACCTATATGAAAACACCTGTGAAGTTTCAAAAGGATTGACCTAGAACTGTAAGAGGAGTTGCGGTAACAAGGTAGCTACTCCCTATACATTTTAACATTAGTAGATCTCAAAAATTGTCTAAGTCAAAAAAGGTGAAATAAGTAAAAAAAAATATTTAAGGATAATGAAAAAAGAATATGCACATCTTCAGACCTATATGAAAACACCTGTAAAGTTTCAAAAGGATTGACCTAGAACTGTAAGAGGAGTTGCGGTAACAAGGTAGCTACTCCCTATACATTTTAACATTAATAGATCTCAAAAATTGTCTAAGTTAAAAAAGGTGAAATAAGTGAAAAAAATTATTTAAGGATAATGAAAAAAGAATATGCACATCTTCAGACCTATATGAAAACACCTATAAAGTTTCAAAAGGATTGACCTAGAACTGTAAGAGGAGTTGCGGTAACAAGGTAGCTACTCCCTATACATTTTAACATTAGTAGATCTCAAAAATTGTCTAAGTTAAAAAGGGTGAAATAAGTGAAAAAAATTATTTAAGGATAATGAAAAAAGAATATGCACATCTTCAGACCTATATGAAAACACCTGTAAAGTTTCAAAAGGATTGACCTAGAACTGTAAGAGGAGTTGCGGTAACAAGGTACCCACTATCAAATATTACAGACAGACGGAATTCCGGACAAGATTACAGACACAGACAGACAGACGGAATTCCGGACAAGCCAAATCCAATATAGCCCCCACTTTTTCAAAGCGGGGCTATAAATATTTCACGATCAATCTCCATAAAATTTTGCCGACCCAGACAGTCGACCTGTTAACCAGTCAGACACGCATCAGTTTGTTTGAGGTTTAACGTCCCCTTCAACACTGTAAAGGTCATTCTGGAGACGTTGCTTCCAATTTTGTGGGATTTTTACCTGACATTGAGATGAAATGACATCTCAAGCCCTGCTGCCAAATGAAAGCAATAGGGCTTATAAGCATGGACGGTCCCACTCACACCGCTTTGCCTGGGCAGGCTTAGATCCTATAAATGGTTTACCAGTACTCGCACACAGTACTCGTGGGCGAGTCAGTTTCAGCTCGGCATGGAAGCATCATGCAGCCCATCTATTTCTTCAAGCACCAATGGGCGGGGCCGCAACACGCATCAGTGAGCTTCTGAAGTCAGCAACTTCACTTACCATAATGATTCGAAGTCTTGGGACAGAAAGGCCAAAGCAAACAGTGTTGACCCAGATCAGACTGCTCCTGTCTGATCTGGGTCTACACTGTTTGCCATTCCTCTGCACCTTTTGGACTCCTTGCTGGATCGTGTAACACATTTGTCAAAATTCTAGGAGATATACAGGAAGTCCTCACTGTGTGCCAATTTGTAGGATTTTCAAGTTAGCCTTGCACGGAGCAAGAATAAAACAATGGAAATGCAGAGTCTGGATGTACAGAGCTAACAATGGTGTCAGTAAATGTACTGTTAAAATCATGATATGTCACTTTCACAATTTAATTTTCTTCCTGAAAAAAAAAATGCTTTGAAGAACTGGGGCCAAGGCTATCATAGAATACTGGCTGTAAGATAAAATCTAACAATTTTAAATGAGGGACTGGTATACCATTACAGTGAGCAATGGGGGCTGTCATAGGATACTGGCTGTAAGATAAAATCTAACAATTTTAAATGAGGGACTGGTATACCATTACAGTGAGCAATGGGGGCTGTCATAGAATACTGGCTGTAAGATAAAATCTAACAATTTTAAATGAGGTACTGGTATACCATTACAGTGAGCAATGGGGGCTGTCATAGGATACTGGCTGTAACACAAAATCTAACAATTTCAAATGAGGGACTGATATACCATTACAGTGAACAATGAGGGTTGTCATAGAATACTGGCTGTAACACAAAATCTAACAATTTTAAATGAGGGACTGGAATACCATTACAGGGAACAATGGGGGCTGTCATAGAATACTGGCTGTAAGATAAAATCTAACAATTTTAAATGAGGTACTGGTATACCATTACAGTGAGCAATGGGGGCTGTCATAGAATACTGGCTGTAACACAAAATCTAACAATTTTAAATGAGGGACTGGAATACCATTACAGGGAACAATGGGGGCTGTCATAGAATACTGGCTGTAACACAAAATCTAACAATTTTAAATTAGGGACTGATATACCATTACAGGGAACAATGGGGGCTGTCATAGAATACTGGCTGTAACACAAAATCTAACAATTTTAAATTAGGGACTGATATACCATTACAGGGAACAATGGGGGCTGTCATAGAATACTGGCTGTAACACAAAATCTAACAATTTTAAATGAGGGACTGGTTTACCATTATAGTGAACAATGTCAAACATTCAAGTCCAGTGTCAGTTGTTCAACACTAGCAATGCTGTGAGGTAACGTATCATTAATCAACTGATCACTGAATATGGTAAATATACTACTTTAACAATGCTTTGAACGACTAAAGAGGACTCTTGCTATAACTATGGCATTTGTTCCCTTTCAATTTATAACAGTAACAAATTTGCTTCTTTGAGGTAATAAAAGACTTTCTCCCTTAACTACTCCAAGAAACAAATGTTACAAATGTTGTGCACATTTGTTAACCCTTGTCCTGCTGAATATTTATATATGCCACACCCACTACCGATTATCAACCAATCAGATCACTTGATGCAAATTATTGCAACAAATTCACAATCTGAATGGCAAACAATGTAGATCCTGATCAGATGGCTTCGTCAGAAGCCATCTGATCTGGATCTACATTGTTTCAAAGATAAGGCATATCCGGGCTCAGCAGGACAAGGGTTAATAAACTGACCATTGAATATGGTAAATATACTACTTTAACAATGCTTTGAACAACTAAAGAGGAACCTTGCTATAACTACGACATTTGTTCCCTTTCAATTTATAACAGTAACAAATTTGCTGCTTTAAGGTAATAAAAGACTTTCTCCCTTAATTACTCCAAGAAACAAACGTTGTGCACATTTGTTAAAACCGCCTCGCGATTCTAGCAAGTATCCACAACATTTATTTCTTAATTTTGTTTTGGTTTGGGTTTTACAGCCCTTTCAAGATTATTTCACTCATATCGAGCCGATCGTAAATAATAGGTGGGCGACAACCGGAGTACCCGGATAACACCACCTGACCTTCCGTTGCAGAACATGGCGTCTCACATGTGACCCGAGCGAGGCTCAAACCCACGGCGGTGAGAGACCTAATGACTAAGAGTCAGCGCTCTTATCCATTAGGCCACGGAGGCCCTTTTATTTCTTAATAGTATTAAACAATACCAATATTCTTGAATGTCTGTATTAATTGTCTCATCTTGAGTTGAGGATTTGCTCCACTGAAATTGTTGTTACAAAAAGTTTTGTCATTATAACGAATGTCAGTATAAAGAGGGTGGACTGTACATTTAGGCCTAGAACAGCTTCCAAATTAGCCCTTATCTTGCTGTTCACGACAACCCCTATCTTTGCAAACAGCGTAGATCCAGATCAGATGGCTTCTGAAGAAGCCATCTGATCAGGATCTACACTGTTTGGCATTCTATCTATCTATCTATCTACTGATACTGCGTCGGTCACTTTTGACCATTACCGCAGGTGTATATTACATACACTCCAGGTTTTGCAGGATGAAAGCCTACACAGTAATCATGTAATTACGGTAGGGATCTTTAACCTGCACAGGGGATGGTTCTCCCTGCACAGTGCACAGGGGGCCTCCAGTTAAAGTCCCGATCCGAAGGACGGTGCACTTTATGACATTCAGCCCTGCAATTGATGCCAATGGAGCGTGTTCGGACACCGAAATCTTATCGCTGCTGCCGGGGATCGAACCCGGGATTTCTAGCACCAGAGGCAAGTGCACTAACCACTGAGCTATCACGCTCCACTTCAGTTTATGAATTTGTAGCAATAAATTACATCAAGTAATTTGATTGGTTGATAGACAGAAATGGGTGTGGCTTAAATGGATATTCAGCAAGAGAAGGGTTAAGTTAGTTAAGCCATCTTGTGAGGCAATATGTTTTGTTCAGGATGTAAATAGCCCAGACAAACCAGTAAGGCTATGCCATCACGAAAAAACGCCTATATAATTCTGACCCCCTTGAACCCCACATTTATATAGTAAAACTGGGGTTTACAGGGGTAAACCTTATTTTTCTTATTTCTGCTCTAAAATATAGATTGTAGGTACTGGTTAGAACCACCTCGATGAGGCGGTTCTAACGAGTACCCACAATCCATATTTTGAGCAGAAATAAGAAAAAAATCACAATTTTTCATCTAAACATTTGCATTTTTTCGACGATAACGGTTACACTGTATTTGTATAGGTGTGTTTTCGTAATGGCCAAGCAAGTCAATTAACCTAACCAGACTTTTCCTTTGCAGGCTAAATCTTCATAGTGGTTAACCAGTGCGGTACATGCTTTTTTGGCAGTTAGTGTGTGTGTGTGTGTGTTTGTGTGTGTGAATTCGGGTTTAACGTCGCTTTCAACAATTTTTCAGTCGGTGTCTGGTTGCGACAGGGAGCTCAATGCTCACTTTTATAGTGCTGCCTCACTGAAGTATCATGTCCCAGACACATTACATGATACCACACCCAGTCACATTATCCTGACACTGGGTCGACCAGTCCTAACTCTACCCCGTAAATCTGAGTGCCAAGCGAGGAGCAGCTAGTACCATTCTTAACGACTTTGGTATGTCGCGGCCCGGGATCGAACCTGTGACCTCCCGTTCCCCGGAGCGGACACTCTACCAACTGAGCTATCGGGGCCGGTGGCAGTTAGTGGCAACTGCCCTTCTTATAGCACTGGACAAGAGATAATTACCATAGAAAATGAAATCTGGAAACCTGGCTATCACAAAGAAACAAGAACCAAAAATCTATAATAACCAATACCAGTGGCTCGAGATTACAATGAAGCTGCTTTACAAAGCTACTCATTATAACGTTTCTCATTAGAGGCAGTACTGTCATGCCATGCCTCTAGAAAGTTTTTTTTTCACTATATTCACCCCCAGAATTTAAACACCACTATTGTTTGAGTCCAAGGCTGAAACTGTGTTAATTCATTAAACAATTGTGAATTATCAAAATAAACACATGTACAGCTTATACAAGAAAATGGTCTTTTTTCTATATAATCTATACATTTTTGGGATCTATCTTTCAACAGTGTTGTATACATAATCATGTTATAATAAACAGTGATATATTAAGGCTTGGTATTTTCTATTATGGATATATCATAACTGTCTCATTATAACATGGTATTTTATACAACACCCAACAGTAGTGTTATAAAGATCCTTGTCTGTTCTGAGAACAACAGAAAGGAGAGATCGGCAACCAAGCTTATGTTTCATATCGTTTTCCCTCATAAAAATGGACTCACAGGAGAAAGTGACAGTTTCTCACCATTTTAATATGGACAACTGTTGGGACTGCTTTGCAAAACAGTAATGATCCTAAATATTTAGCCAGATAAGCAAACAATGTAGACCCAGATCAGCCTGCTCCTCAGGGAGCAGTCTGATCTGGGTCTAGACTGTTTGCCATTCTGTCAGCTTTTGGACTCCTTGCTGGATCATGAAACAAATTTGTTAAAATTTTAGGAGATCTCCAATTACAGCAAGTCCTCAAGGTGTCCAAATTTTTAGAATTTTTACAGTGCATTGTGCTTCTCTGAAAAATCAGTCTACTCTGAAAGGAAAGAAAGTGCTCCTTAAGAGCAAATTCTTTCCATCAAGAGGCCTCTACTACTGAAAAGGCAAGACAATAATATTTTGGGAACCAGTTGCTCCTCCTGAAAGTGAAGCCATTCTCCTTAATGTAATAAACTTTAAGCCTTCAAGCACCGCAGAAATTTTTTAGAGCAGACGGCAAATTTTCCTTTCCCCACTTTTTTTTTTTTTTAAATCATTTTCAAACAAAAATATGGTTAGATTTTTCATATGACTGCACAGCTGACAACTGACATGTAATGTCAAGCCTTATTTTCACTAAAAAAAACACACACAAAAAAACGAAAATATATTCTGAAAATGCTGTCTGCTAAACATACTTAGTGCTTGAAGGGTAAAACATGTAACCTATCCTTACCCAGCAATCCTCTATCTGAATAAGACAATCATAGCTCCAGGTAAGGCTTTTCTTTCATCCGAAAATTACTGGTTATTTTTTCTTATTTCTGCATGAAAACTTAAGTTGTGGGCACTCATAAGAAGCACCTCACTGAGTTCCCAAAACATATTTTCATGCAGAAATAAGAACATAGATTCAACTTCGGTGAAGTTGATGTCGCACCTGCCCCCTACTACATCCTCCGCCCAACCCCGAGCCTCCCCAACAATGAAAAAGTAAAGCTTATTTCAAGTAGAAGAAATAAATATGCTACATAAAAAAAATGCTGATATGTTACATTAAAAAAATATGTAAGCTTTTAAAACTAATAGAAAAAAAAAAATGACTAAGTTCACAATGTGGAAAAAGTGACAAAAATTGATCCGAGAATTATGTTCAAACCACATGCACATCCTCATACCATAAATTTGGTTGGTTGATTTGAGGTTTAACGTCCCCGTCAACACTGTAAAGGTCATTTTGGAGACGTTGCTTCCAATTTTGTGGGACTTTTACCCGACACTGAGATGAAATGACATCTCAAGCCCTGTCGCCCAATGAAACCAATAGGGTTTATTAGCATTGACAGTCCGACTCACACCGCGGTTCCAGGACAGGCTTGGATCCTCTAAGTGGTTTACCAGTACTAGTGTGTTGGCCGGATTCAGCTCTGCGTGGAAGCATCATGCAGCCCATATATTTCTTCAAGCCCCTATGGGCGGGGGCCTCTCATACCATAGAGAAAATAAAAGCAAAATTTCACAACGATTTCTATAAAACTGTAAGGAGTTGCGATGAAAAGACACCCAGTGTAAAATGTTGACAGAAAGACGGACAGACAGACAGACGGAAACTTGCAGGCCTATGTCGTCCTGCTAAAGATGGTGCGATAAAAATTATACGTGGATACTCCCTCTAATCTGGGGCTATGACAACCAAGAGAAGTACCCAAATAATAGAACCCAGTTTTTCAAAGCCCATAACGTTGTTTGCAAACATGGATGGTTGGCTTGTTTGTAGCTTACAGGCCCTGTCAACAATATGGTCATATTCAGCTGGTCACCTAGCTAACTTTTCCTGGGCAGGCTTAGACCTAAGCTTAAGTGGTTAACCACTATACGGCACATTCTGCTGCCAGAAACTGACCAGTGTTTTTTCTGGCCAGGAAAAAGCACATTTCATGCAGAAACTGAATTTTATTAACCCATTTTGTACCAAATGAAATCTCCCACCTTATATACAGCACAAGTCCATTCCAAATTTAGGGGTGTCAGGTTGTTTTTCTTAAAAAACTATTCGGAAATTGGCTGGAAATTTTGCAAATTGTGTAGGCCCTGATCAGATGCCGCATTCTGCAGCATCTGATCTGGGCCTGCACTGTTTGCCATCTACCCGTTTTGGGGTTTCCGGTACAGAATGGGTTCGAGATGGGTGGGTCGGTGTTTTTTTTTTTGTAGTTGTTGTTTGTTTGCTACTGAGGTTTTATGTCTCTGATAACACTTTTTAGGACATTTTGGAGAGTGCTTTTAATTTGTGGGACTTTTACCCAACATTGAGATGAAATGACATCTCAAGCTCTGCGGACCATAGAAACCATAGGGGGTCCAACGAAACTACCTAGTTTGACCCACAAAAAAATCTTGTATACTCGTAGATTTTAGTTCAGAATGTTCTGTGCTGTAGTCTTTGCTTCCAAAGGATTACCCTTTTTCCAGAACAGTTATAAGCAGGGATATTCCGACTTGCATCACTCTGCCTATCGCCCACCCCCATCAGGGCTTGGAGAAATAGATTGGGCTGCATGGTGCTTCCATGCAGAACTGAAACTGACCAGACATGAGTACTGGTAAACTGCTCAGAAGGACTAAGCCTGCCCAGGTAAAGTGGAGTGAGTCAGACCGCTCAATGCATATACGCCTTTTGGTTTCATTGGGTGGCAGGGCTTGAGAAGTCATTTCATCTCAATGTCGGATAAAAGTCCCACTAAATAGGAAGCAGTGTCTCCAAAATGACCTAAATAGTGTTGACGGGGATGTTAATTGTCAATTCAAACAAACAAAAACCACTTTGCCTAGGCAGGCTAACGCCATCTAAACAGTTTACTAGTACTCATGTTTGGTCCGTTTTAGTTTTGCACAGAAGCACCATGCAGCCCAATCTATTTCTCCCAAGCCCCGATGGGCGGGTGGGGGGTTTGGGGGGATGTTATGTTTACAGCAACATGTACGTATGTATACAGGTAATCTCAATCCAATAGTCTGTGTCTCTGAAATTGAACTTTCTTTTTTCCTAAATGGGTGGCAAAAGTGGTGTAATTGACATGGGACAAATCCTAAACCTGAAGATTTGTCCATTTTTCAAAGGGAGACAACTTTCGAAACTTCCTGTTCACTTTTCTATAAGTTCTTTCCCACAGAAAAAGGGATCAACTCTTAAAGGAAAGAATTTGCTCCTGCGGAGCAAATTCTTTCCTTTAAGAGTTGACTCCTATTGACATGGGAGATTAAAAATACTTTTGCAAGAGTTGCCTCCTCTGAAGGTGTTCCCATTCCCCTTAAACTGGCAGCTTTTATTTAACCCTTTATTCTGCTGTTCACGACAACCCATACCTTTTCATACAGTGCAGATCCAGATCAGATGGCTTCTGAAGAATCCATCTGATCAGGATCTACACTGTTTGTCATTCAGTGTGTGAATTTGAACAAAAACACAATATCATGTAATCTGATTGGCTGATGGACAGGAGTGGGTGTGGCTAATTAAATTATATTGTTCTGAAGAACTGGATTCTAAATGAGCCACATCATGAGAAAGCCTGTGGTTTGCCATTCGTGACCACCAAAGCTGCAGATGAACCTCTGACAAACATGATAACACTTGTGTGACATAGTGCAATTTTTCACATCTCCAAAACGGCTACTTTCTGATGAAAATCTGTGATATTTTTCTTATTTATACTGCAAACATAGCTTGTGGGTGCTCGTTACAACCGCCTCATTGAGGCAGTTCTAACGAGAACCCACAACCTATGTCTTGGAGAAGAAATAAGGAAAATAATGTATACCCCCTAAACCCCAGTTTTCTCTACATATAAAGTGTGGTATAGAGGGGATGTTCATTTCACGGACTTGTTCAAGTGATGCATGCAGTCTGATCACGCTAGCAGATAAGGAGCGTTTTTTTTTTTTCATCCGAAAAATACTTATATTTTTCTTATTTCTACATGGAAACATACATTGCGGGTACTCATTAGAAGTGGCCAAAAATGTTAACTGTTGTAGCTAGTACCATATCTAATACAATAGAACTTTTGATGAAAATATGTTAGTAGATTTTTACATTTGCAAATGCTGATTTACATTTTTTTCACCAAAAATAATTAGTGTAAAGCTATAGTATTGTGCCATTTTTATGATCATCGCGATAATAAGTCTGTGAAATGTACACCCCTCTAAACCACACTTTATATAAAGAAAACCGAGGTTTCCAGGGATATACATTATTTTCCTTATTTCTTCTTCAAGACATAGGTAGTGGGTACTCTTTAGAACCGCCTCAACAAGGCAATTCTAACGAGCACCCACAACTTATGTTCGGAATATAAATAAGAAAAATATCACAAATTTTCATCAGCAAAGTAGCCATTTTGGAGATATGAAAGAATGCACTATGTCACACGGGTGTGTTATCATAATGTTACCTGGAGCAAGCTCACCTGCTAAATATATCACAACATTTCATCGGAAGAGTAGCCATTTAGGAGATATGAAACAATGCACTAGTGGCTATGGCACATGGGTATGTTATTGTAACGCTTATGTTCTAACAATATCTTAAGTTCTTAACTTTTAATGTCAATTGTTTTGAACAACTGGGCGTTAGTCACAAACCTCAATGACAGGTTTTTCCATGACGGGCTAAAATACGACATACAGATAAGAAAATAGATGACTTAAACCAAAGCAGAACCCGCAATATTTGTCTATATTTATGCATGCCAAAGATACATACACTTCAAATCATCCACTGTAAGTTTAAAAGGAAAAAAAAAGTTTTCATGTAACGTGATATGAATACCCCTGTTTACAACCCAGAGAAAAGTGGTGTTAATAAGGATTTACATAATTTTCTTTCTGTGTGCTGAAAAGCATAGATTGTCTCAATGAAGCGGTTGGTGTAAAAAAGGGTATGTCTCAGTGAGGGGGTTGGTGTAAATAAGGGTAAACATTATTTTCTTTATGTGTGCTGAAAAGCAAAGATTATCTCAATGAAGCAGTTGGTGTAAATAAGGGTATTCATTATTTTCTTTATGTGTGCTGAAAAAAAGCATAGATTATCTTCATGAAGCGGTTGGTGTAAATAAGGGTATTCATTATTTTCTGTATGTGTGCTGAAAAGCATAGATTGTCTCAATGAAGCAGTTGGTGTAAAAAAGGGTATACATTATTGTCTTTATGTGTGCTGAAATGCATAGACTGTCTCAATGAAATGGTTGGTGTAAATAAGGGTATTCACAATTTTCTTTATGTGTGCTGAAAAGCATAGATTATCTCAACGAAATGGTTGGTGTAAATAAGGGTATTCATTATTTTCTTTATGTGTGATGAAAAGCATAGATTATCTCAATGAAATGGTTGGTGTAAATAAGGGTATTCACAATTTTCTTTATGTGTGCTGAATTGCATAGATTATCTCAACGAAATGGTTGGTGTAAATAAGGGTATTCACAATTTTCTTTATGTGTGATGAAAAGCATAGATTATCTCAATGAAATGGTTGGTGTAAATAAGGGCAGTCATTATTTTCTTTATGTGTGCTGAAAAGCATAGATTATCTCAATGAAATAGTTGGTGTAAATAAGGCTAGTCATTATTTTCTTTATGTGTGCTGAAAAGCACAGATTATCTCAATGAAATGGTTGGTGTAAATAAGGGTAGTCATTATTCTTTATGTGTGCTGAAAAGCATAGATTATCTCAATGAAGCAGTTGGTGTAAATAAGGGTAGTCATTATTCTTTATGTATGCTGAAAAGCATAGATGATCTCAATGAAATGGTTGATGTAAATAAGGGTAGTCATTATTTTCCTTATGTGTGCTGAAAAGCATAGATTATCTCAATGAAGCAGTTGGTGTAAATATGGGTATTCATTATTGTCTTTATGTGTGCTGAAAAGCATAGACTGGCTCAATGAGGTGGTTCTAACCAGAACTTACAATCTTTATTTGGGGCAGTAATAACATCACGTGAACAAGTCCGTGAAATGAACACCCCCTAAACTCAACTTTATATAAAGAAAACTGGGGTTTACTGGGGTATACATTTTTTTCCTTACTTCTGCTCCAAGACATAGGTTGTGGGCACTCGTTAGAACCGCCTCAGTGAGCACCCTCAACCTATGTTTTGAACATTTATAACAAAAATATCAAGGATTCTCATCAGAAAAGTAGCCATTTTGGAGATGTGAAAAATGCACTGTCTCACTGGTGAGTTATCGTACTGTAACTTATAAAAAGAGTTCATCTGGAAATGCTATTTCTAAAGATATAAAAGATGCTATTGTAGCAAACAGATATATATGTTTGTGTTATCTTAATATAAAGGTTTCTTATTTCTGCTCAAAACAAAGATTTAGGGGATAACTGTATTGAAAATTGTCATTTTAGGAGGTAAATTGGCAGTTTTGCAGTCAGAAATTTCGTTTTAAAGCGACTCGAAAAAAAATTCACATATTTTCCATTGCGATAAAACACTCCTACGACAAAGTACTATTTTCACATCCCCAAAATGGCTACTTTTCTGATGAAAACCTTAATGAGGCGGTTCTAACGAGTTCCTCCAACCTATGTATTGCAGTAGAAATAAGAAAAAATAATGTATATTCCTGTAAACCCAGTTTTCTCAGTATGAACTAATGTTTAGGGGGTCTTCATTTCACGGACTTGTTCACATGATGCATCAGAAAAAGGTCAGTTTTTAGGATCATCAAAGAATGTGCTGAGTTCCATGGGTGTGTTACGAAAACACGCCTATACAAATGCATAGTAAATTATACAGCCAAAAGTAAATAAATAAAAAAAAAAAAATTAAGATGAAAATCTGTGATATTTTTCTTATTTCTGCTCAAAATATAGATTGTGGATACCCCAAGGCCGTTCTAACGAGTACCCACAATCTATATTAATTAAGCTTTAACCCTGTAAACCCCAGTTTCACTATATAAAAGTGGGGTTCAAGGGGGTCAGACTTACATAGGCATGTTTTCGTGATGCCTAATGAGAAGAAAATCCAGGTGCTTAACCCTTGTCCTGCTGAATATTTTAATCTGCCACACCCACTACCGATTATCAACCTATCAGATTCCTTGATGCAAATTATTGCAACAAATTCACAATCTGAATGGCAAACAATGTAGATCCTGATCAGATGGCTTCGTTAGAAGCCATCTGATCTGAATCTTCATTGTTTGGAAAATAAGGCATATCCGGGCTCAGCAGGACAAGGGTTAAAACATTTGATATTGTACATACCTCCACCCATTGTGTAGAAGTGGATAGTGGCATTGAAATCAACATATACTGGTAGCACAAGGTTCCCACAGTTCAATTTACATTCTGCTTTTCTGTACTTTAACACAGGACAGACAGGAGACACGGCTATTTTCGGACTCTCTGTCGGTGACTCTGAACCAGACTTCCTAAAATAAATGCAAAGCTATCCCTTTTTATTCATTTTTTATCCCCACGCTTTTCGAAGAAAAAGTGGGGATATTGTAATGGTCTGTCGTCCGTATGTCCGTCTTACCGGATAACTCCTCCTAGACGGTTATAGATAGAAACTTGATACTTTGGAAACTGATAGATCTTTGGTCTGGGGAGTGCATGACACTTTTGGAATTTTGATCACACCCCTACGGGTGGGCCCATGGGGTGGGGCCCGCGGGGGTCAAAAATAAAAATTTCCAGAACATGGTCTGTAATATATCAAAGCGAATGGCATGATGAGTAGAAAACATTACAGCCAAAATTTGACCCCTGGGGTCAATTTTGAGGTCACCAGAGGTCAAAAACTGATTTTGACCCCTTTACCAACTCCTCCTAGACGGTTATAGATAGAAACTTGAAACTTTGGGAACTGATAAAACTTTGGTCTGGGGAGTGCATAACACTTTCGGAATTTTTATCCTACCCCTGGGAGTGTGGCCAGGGGTGGGGCACCTTGGGGATAAAAATCAAAGTTTTCAGAACATGGACATGTAGCATATTAAATCGAACGGCATGATGAGTAGAATACATCACAATCATAATTTTACCCCTCGGGTCAAACACCCCTAGGGGATGGCCCAGGGGGTGGGGCCCGCGGGGAAGCTAGGGATATGCGATGGCTTGCCATCGACTGCGTGATTCTAGTTTAAGTTCATTTTACCACCCTATAAAGATTTCAGTGATAGTGATCAAAGCGGGGCTATAAATACACAAAAATTTCCATATACTCTAGTGCGCAGACACCTACTTTTTGAGTGGTATGGCCAATCCTTTCTCTTTAATCATATTGATAAGACTGTGGTATATTTTGTGCCCGGGCTCCAGGGCTGTCTCTTCAACATACTCCTCTATGATCAGGTCCACGGGAAGGGAGTTGTTCTCCGTATTTCCCTGAAATCAAGACAGTAAGTCAGGGTCACAAGATCTACAGCCCAAGATAAGAGTGGGTGTCCACATATTATTTATCTTATTTCAGCACAAAAACATATGTTGTGGGTATTCATTAGAAGCACCTCAGCAAGGCACTTCTAATGAGTACCCACAACTTATGTTTTTTGTGCAGAAATAAGAGAATCATTGGTACTTTTCGGATGAAACAAGAGAGCCATGATGGCCCTGGATCTTTCACCTGATCCATACTGTACCAATGAAATTGTAGGTGATATGGTAAGAGTAGAGGGTTTCAGCAAATTTGGTTCACCCAAGGAACATTTCTGTGATATGATTTCAAAACCAGTCTGGCTGTTTAAGAGTAGAAGTCATTTTGAGGTTTGTATTTTGAGGTTTAAGATTTTTAGCTCTGGTAGCCATCATGGTTAGTCAAGCGAAATATTTTGAGCATTTTTGTTATAGGGTCACCCATGGAACATTTCTATAAAATTGCTTCCTTTTAGAGAAATAAGCCTTTTAAAAGGTTTTCTATTTTTTGGCTCTGGTGGCTATCTGGTTCAATTTTGGTAGAGAGTTACTCAAGGAACATTCCTTTGGAATTATTTAAAAATCCATCAACTCGTTACAGAGAAGTCTTTTTAAGGTTTTTCTATGTTTAGCTCTGATGGCCATCTTGTTCATTCAAGAAGAATGGTTTGAGCAAATCTGGTAGAGGGTAACCCAAGTTTGTTTGTTTGTTTGATTTGAGGTTTAACGTCCCCGTCAACACTGTAAAGGTCATTTTGGAGACGTTGCTTCCAATTTTGTGGGACTTTTACCCGACATTGAGATAAAATGACATCTCAAGCCCTGTCGCCCAATGAAACCAATAGGGTCTATTAGCATGGACGGTCCGCCTCGCACCGTGGTTCCTGGACAGGCTTAGATCCTTTAAGCGGTTTACCAGTACTAGTGTGCGACCGAATTCAGCTCTGCGTGGAAGCATCATGCAGCCCATATATTTCTTCAAGCCCCTATGGGCGGGGCGAAAGGGTAACCCAAGGAAAATTCCTGTAAAATTATTTCAAAATCCATCCACTGGTTAAGCAGGTGAAGCCATTTAAAGGTTCTTCTAATTTTAGGTCTAGCGGCCATCTTGTTGAACCGAGCAGAACGGTTTGAGCAATTTTATAGAGCGTCACCCAAGGAACATTCCTGTGAAATAATTTCAAAATCTGTTCACTGGTTAAGGAGCAGATCCAAGATTGTTGTCACTGAATGTGTCTTATCATAAGGACCAAGAATATATATGGTTTAGGGCGTGGAGATCTGAACAGTTTCTAAGATATATGGCCTTTTATAAAGCCCGGGGTGGTGCATGACACAGGACATGACCCGGGGGACCCCCAGGTGGGTGTCACTGACTGCGTCTATTCATAAGGAACATGTATATATATGGTTTAGGGATGAGGCTCTGACCAGTTTCTCAGATATTTGGCCTTTTGTGGAGTGGAGGCATCACTGGGAGACCTCTTGATTGGTATCACTGGATGTGTCTTATCATAAGGAACAAGAATATATGTATTAAGGGTGGGAATCTTAATGGTTTCTGAAATATTGGGTCTTTTACGAAGTGGAGGGGGTGGGGGTTAAGGCCCCTGCACACCCAGAGGACTCCCAGGTTGGTGTCAGTGAATGTGACTTATCAATCACAAGAACAGGAATATATATATATATATGTGGTTTAGGGGTGGGGATCTGAATGGTTTCTAGAGTATATGGCCTTTTATGATATGGAGGGGGGTGGGGCATCGCCCTGGCACACTCTGGGGGACATTATAAGTCAATGGAAAACATCTGCAAAGGCTTGGCAATAAATGCCATGAAGTGGAGGGGGTGGGGCATGGCCCCAGCACACCCAGAGGACCCCCAGATTGGTGTCAGTGAATGTGACTTATCACAAGAACAGGAATATATATGTGGTTTAGGGTGGGGATCTGAATGGTTTCTAGAGGATATGGCCTTTTATGATATGGAGGGGGTGGGGCATGGCCCTGGCACACCCTGGGGGACTCCCCAGTTGGCAAAAAAGCATATGGTTGAAAGAACATTTCATTAAAAACACAAACTTTCAATCCCCCAGCTCAAAGATGCTACAGATAAAATTTAGGCCAACTGTCCCGGAGATTTCAGAGGAGATGTCGTTTGAAAGTGTTGAAGCCATATGACGTCATATGATGATGACAGACAACTGCCTATCCTATAAGCTCCGCCGGAACCAAAGGCTCTGGTGAGGTAAAAATATCAGAATTTTTTATCTGAAAACTTTCATTTTTTGGTGGTAAAATTTTCAATATATTTGAATAGGCATGATATGGTAATGAATGGTTGAGCCATTGATACTTTCTTGTATATACATTTTTCAAAAGTTAAACTTACCTTTCTCTTTATATAAATTTTGTTGTTTTTAATTTGTTCTTCCATGAATTCACTTGCCGTCCTCGACCAGGTGTTACTTCCGCCAGCAGGTGTCACCTCCGAAAGGTGGCAACAAAAAGCGAAGCAACGCTGCTCTCGGAAACGCTTCAATATAGGCCGCAGACTCGAAGCACTGACAGTCTCTTTAAAACCAAAGTCTAACATCAGCAACTGAAAGGTACAATGTAAATGATATCAAGGTTTGTTTGCCTAGTCAATACCATTTTAGTAATATTGAGTCGGTCCGTTACCTTTGCAGAATTATATACAAGCTGTTTTAACCCTTCTCTTGCTGAATATTCAATTTAGCGAAACCCATTTCTGATTTTGAACCAGTCAGATTACTTGATGTAATTTATTCCTACAAATTCATAATCTGAATGTCAAACAGTGTAGATCCAGATCAGATGGATTCTTCAGAAGCCATCTGATCTGGATCTACACTGTTTGCAAAGATAGGGGTTGTCGTGAACAGCAGGATAAGAGTTAACACATTTTCTGATAAGAAATAACCAGAAATTCAACTTCGGTGAAGTTGATGTCGCACCTGCTCCCCACCTGCCCCACACAAAAAAATAAAAGTTTATTTAAGGCAGAAGAAATGAATATAGGGCTTTGAGAAGAATCCATAGCCTATATATGTGAGGTAAAAAACTGACTAAGTTCACAATGTGGAAAAAGTGATAAAAATTGATCCCAAGATAAAGTCAAAACCACATGCACATCCTCATACCATAGGTAAAAACACACACAAAGTTTTAAAATGATCAATATAAAACTGTAAGAGAAGTTGCGATGACAAGAGGTACCTATTGTATATCAACTAAAGCTTAAAATTGGCTAAGTTCACAATGTGCAAAAGTGAAAAAAAAATATTCTGAGAATTATGTCGAAATCACATGCACAACCTCATACCATGGCGAAAGCACACGCAAAGTTTCAAAATGATCGGTATAAAACTGCAAGAGGAGTTGCGATGACAAGAGGTACCTATCATATATCAATCGAAGGTTAAAAATGACTAAGTTCACAATGTGGAAAAAGTGAAAAAAAATGATCTGAGGATAAAGTCCAAACCACATGCGCACCCTCATACCATTGTGAAAGCACACGCAAAGTTTCAAAATGATCGGTATAAAACTGCAAGAGGAGATGCGATGACGAGGTACCTATCATATATCAATCGAAGGTTAAAAATGACTAAGTTCACAATGTGGAAAAAGTGACAAAAATTTATCCGAAGATAAAGTCCAAACCACATGCGCATCCTCATAGCATGGCAAAATCACACACAAAGTTTCAAAATAATCGGTATGAAACTGTAGGAGGAGTTGCGATGACAAGAGGTACCTATCGTATATCAAATGAAGCTTAAAAATGGCTAAGTTCATAATGTGCAAAAAGCGGAAAAAAATATTCTGAAAATTATGTCGAAACCACATGCACATCCTCATACCATGGTGAAAGCACATGCAAAGTTTCAAAATGATCGGTACAAAACTGCAAGAGGAGTTGCGATGACAAGAGGTACATATCACATACCTAAAAATGACTAAGTTCACAATATGGAAAAAGTGACAAAAATTGATTCGAAGATTAAGTCCAAACCACATGCGCATCCTCATACCATGGCGAAAGCACATGCAAAGTTTCCAAATGATCGGTCTAAAAGTGTAGGAGGAGTTGCGATGACAAGACATCCAGTGTAAAATGTTGACGGACGGACGGACGGAAACTTGCACGCCTATGTCTTCCTGCTAAAGCAGGTGCGACAAAAACCTTACATGAGTGTGAGGGGTGGATAGAAAAATCTGTCCCTCTGGATCACTGTACGGCATCAAGAGGCTTTCCAGGTGATGCCTGACAGGGAACCCAAGGGATGGATTTTTCTATCAAACCTTCACACCAAAGTTGACCCAAGTAAGGTTCTTTTGAGCATAGCCTCACCTGAGATTAAATAATCTAAAACTTGCCTGAGATTTCTTTAGTCTTGGTTTCAACCTAAACAGATTTTATTAATCTTCTTATAACATTTATCATATAGTGCTATTATTTACTGTATAGCATCATGTCATAAATACCATATGATCGGGCATGTAATAACACAAAACTACTGAAATGTAACATCATGATGCAGTCCATGACAACCCTGTGTTTACCATAGCAACAGTAAGTTGAGTATTTTGTGAAAACTGAAGGATAGTTTTTGTCAAATCACCATATAAACCTATATATTGTGGGTACTTATTAGAACCGCCTCGTCAAGGTGGTTCTAATGAGTACCCACAACATAAGTTTATGTGGACAAACAAGGAAAACTATACTTCAATTTCTATCCCAGGCTAAAACCATCCATTTCCTTATCTGTAGTGCAAGAATAAATAATCTAAAACTCGCTGGAAATTTCTTTCCTAAACATAGATTTTATTAATCTACTTATAATATTTATCATATAACATCGCTATTATTTACTGGATAGCATCATGTCATAAATACAATATGATTGTGCATGTAATAACACACAGCTACTGGCCCGTAACATCATGATGCTATCCATGACAACCCAGTGTTTTCCATAGCAACATATAAGGTAACTATTTTGTGATAATTGAAGGATAGTTTTTGTCAGTTCAACAGTCTAGACCCTGATCAGATTATGAAATCTTTTCTACCAACCCTGTGACAATATCATCAATCAGACGCACAATAGTGTGAGCTACCCAGGCTGGCTAACCCGGAAGGCATCAAACCCATGACCTTTATGATGAGAATCCACTTGAGCTACGAAGGCAGGCCCTTTTCCATGTGGACAGGGAAGGTGTCTTCTGAGTGAATAAGCATACTGACTTTTGTCATCCATGAACACATATTTAGGGGATAACTGTATTGAAAATTGTCATTTTGAGGAGGTAAATAGGCAGTTTTACTGTCGGAAATTTTGTTTTGTGGCGACACCTTAGCGGAACCATGAAACATAATTTGAGACCGTGAAACCTGACAATTTACCTCCCCAAATGACAATTTTCAAAAGAGTTATCCCCAGTCTAATGTAATTATTCAGTTTTCTACTTAAAAATGTTACTATTTTGCTCAAATCAGCAAGCGCTGCGAGCTGTGTAAAACGAAATGCTACCCAATGAATAGCGACGTTACATGACGTCACATTTCCGACAGTATATCGTACCAAATTATTGAAACTATCCAATCGAATGTCACGTTACATACACAAGTGCATTAGACTTTTGCTTATGCTTATTATTTCCACCACAAACGCTTACCTCAATAACATTTTTGTGTATAATGTTAGTAATCCTGGCCCTGTACCATTTCCCGTCTTCTGACCTGGCGGCACAGTGACCTCCCTTCTGCCAAGAGACCCACGTCACCTCACTGTCTTTGTATTCCTCAGCCATGCCTTTCATTAATCTGCAGGTATAAATCATTACGAAAACACCCCTATACAATACATTGTTAACTTTACCGCAGAAAAAAAAATTTAAGATGAAAAATTGTGATATTTTTCTTATTTTTGCTCAAAATATAGATTGTGGGTACTCGTTAGAACCGCTTCATCCCAACAGATGACCTTGTTCCCCCAGCTAGGCACTGTAGAAAGCACCATTCAATGACCTTTCAGACCCTTACTGCAAGAACGGACATTTATAAAGAATCGTTCTTCCCCCGAACCATTAGAGATTGGAATGCCCTTCCCGATTCGATTATTTTGACTGCTGAAGGTGCTGATGATTGTGTAGCTAAGTTTACCTCTTTGGTTAGAGCTAGGGACTAACTTTCCATATCACAGGTCCTGGTGTATGAATGTCATTTGACGTGTCACCAGTAACAATTCTGATTCTGATTCTGAAACCCCAGTTTTACAATATAAAAGTGGGATTCAAGGGGGTCAAAACTATATAGGTGTGTTTTCGTGATGGAATACAGGATTCTTAACCAAAGTGAAAATATCTTAAATTCTTTACTCACTTTACCTATTTTTTCAAACAGTAAATAATGACAATGAAACATAATTTAGCACTACAAATAGAACATACATCATTTTAATCTCTGAGGAACTGCAAAGTCTATATGTGTGTGTGTGTGTGTTCAGAGCTGGAAAATTCTTCAAAATTTCACTTGTCCTGCATGACCAATGTCATGTAGATTTTGGTTAATTTCAAAAGGGCTAGACAAACTTTTTTACTTGTCCTCCAAAATATTTACTTGTCAGGGCGTGCTGAATTTTCCAGCCTTGGTAATGTCACAGACTGTAACTGTTCTGACATAATTAAATGTGTTTGCATGTTCTCCAAACGTAAGTGTCTAACATATACAGTAAGATCATCTTGTATAAGCTTTGTAATAATTACAGTAATGAGTCAAGCTGTCAAAACTGTTCAATATAATTAGTCGATCTTCAATGGCTCGAACACTTTGGGACCTCGAAAATCTGTTCGAGACAGAGGTAGTTGGAGCCACTGAGGTGACTGCCAGGAGGCATAACGAGATACTTTTAGACATCTTTTCGGTGTTCTATAATGAAAATGTATGATGTGTGTACTCATTAGAATCGCCTCATCGAGGCGATTCTAATGAGTACACACAGCATACTTTTGCAAGATAAAAGACTAAAATTTCCTTAATCATTCCCCACTATTTCTTATGTAGAGGATTTCGCTAGGGGCTCAAGAATGGGTTCGACACATCCATGGTAAACGAGCCAACGGTGTTCGAGCCATCGAAGTTCTACTGTAGTCACATTACACGAAAACCTTTTTGTCATTTGTGAGCAAAAAAAGGTGCACTGCTTTCATGTACCTGCAGTGATTCTAAAATTTCAGCAGGACTCTTGCTAGTCTGTGTGTGTAGCTGGCAGATCAGTTAGGTAAATTCATTTGATAGCATGTTCGTGTAATTGACACCCCCGTAAACCTCACTTTATACAGAGAAAACTGGCGTTTACGTGGGTATACATAATTTTTCTTATTTATGCTCCATGATATAGGTTGTTGGTACAAGTCAGTTCTAACGAGCACCTACAACCTGTGTGTTGAGTATAAATAAGCAATATTTAACAAAGTTTCATCAGAAAAGTAACCATTTAGGAGGTATATAAGAATGCCCTTAGTCACATGGGTGTGTTATGCTAGCTCCAGTTCAGGCACTTTTTTCATCCCTCTGCATGAAAACATATGTTGTGTCCATATACTTACTCATCCAGGCCATCTTTCCCAGCTGAGGCGAGCTGAACATGGAATTCTGATGGAGAAACAAAGTATGAAACTGTAACCTCGACATCAACTCTTTTATCTTTCTTTTGCGCTGTTTTAGATTCATCTGATTTCGATGCTCTTGGGGACTTCGGGAGAGATTTTCCTAAACAGATATCAACACTTAAGAAATGTGGAATGATAACTTTCTCCAGTTGGTATAAAAAGAATGAAATCAACCATGCCGGAAACCACATACAAGATTTTAGACAATTATCTAAAAACCCCATCAAGTACACCTAAACCTCTTTATAACACTGTTTATTAAATAGAAAATAGAGGCTCTTACATGAGTGTTCATGTATTATTGAATTTATTAATCGAGTTGAGGAAAAGGAATAAAATGTAAGGCTTTGCCAAGCATTTTATCCCTTTTGTTTCCTCAACGAGTTTCATAAATTTAATAATACATGAAAACGAATGCAAGATTCTATTTATCATATGACATTTAATAACATATTTAAATATTTCGCCATTAGTAAACACAACATCCTTAAGAATGTTGTATGTGTAACGTTATAGGGCCTTTCTAACTAATTTGCATGAATAATCCACAAGTGGATCACTGAATTTATTACAATCTCAGACGCAACATCATATGATAAAACATGGTTTTGGATATGACATGGTTTAAAGATGCATCCAAAAAGTGTACTGACAATATAGAACAAGAATTCCGCCGAAGGTTACGTCACGCCTGTGGAGGCACAAACCATGAAATCTAGGTCAAGGTCAAACATGGATGCTTTCATAAAAGTTGCCATTGCTAGATGCAAGCTTGTACCAAATATCATTAATGAAGCTTTTATAGTTCTTGACATTACCGTGAAAGCTAGGGTTGATGCAATAGTTTATTAAGTCAGCGAACCATAAAATGTAGGCCATGGTGAAATATGAATACTTGCATTATAGTTGTCATTCCTAGATGCAAGTTTCTACCAATTATCACTAACAAATTTCTTATAGTTCTTGTGAAATGAAATTGACCATTTCTGTGAACGCTTGGTTTGACGCAATACTTCACAAAATCTGGGAACCATGATATGTAGGTCAAAGTGAATTATGGATATATGCATTAAAGTTGCCATCTCTAGATACAAGTTTGTACCAAGTATCATTAATGAAGCTGTTACAGTTCTTGCCAAATAAACTTGACCAGTTGCTGTTGGGTGAAATTTAGGATGGTTGCAAATGTAGGTTTGACGAACAGGCGAACAGATGAAAAATGGACCCCTATATCTTGTGCTGCTAATAGCAGGAGTGACAATATTTTATACATAATCTACATTTTTGTTTGCTGTTCTGAGGAATGATTACCGTAATGATGCTTAGTATTGGGACAGATAGGCCTAAGCGATCAGACTGCTTCTGAAGGAGCAGGAGCAGCCTGATCAGGGTCTACACTGTTTGCCAGCTAGTATCCACTTTTTGGACTCATTGCTGGATTATGAAACAAATTTGTTAAAAATTTTGGAGAATTACAGCAAATTCTCAAGGTAGCCAATTTCGAGGATTTTTTTGGGATGTGGAGGCAACTCTCAGCTATTTTTGTCTATTTTTAACCCTTGTCCTGCTGAATAAACTAATTTAGCCACAACCATTTCCAACTTTTGACCACAGCGCCCGCCCATCGGGGCTTGAAGAAATTGATGGGCTGCATGATGCTTCCACGAAGAGCTGAAACCGACCTGCACACAAGTACTAGCAAACCGCTTAGAGGATCTAAGCCTGCCCAGCCAAAGTGGTGCAAGTCGGCCCGTCCATGCTTATAAACCCTATTGGTTGCATTGGGTTTGCAGGATTTGAGATGTCATTCGTCTCAATATCGGGTAAAAGTCCCACAAAATTGGAAGCATCGTCTCCAAAATGACTTTGCAGTGTTGACGGGGACATTAAACTTCAAATCAAACAAACAAACAACTTTTGACCGGTCAGATTACTTGTCATTTATTCCTACAAATTAACAAACTGAATGTCAAACAGTGTAGACACAGATCAGATGGCTTCTGAAGCCATCTGATCTGTTTCTACACTGTTTGCAAAGGTAAGATATATCTTGGTTCAGCTGGATAAGGGTGAAAGAAAATAATTTGCTTCCCTATTTGGAGGGCCTAAGTATATAGGAGAGTAAAGAGGATGTTACATAAGTTGTCAGGCTGGTCTGTTTGAACTGAGGTTTAACATCCTCATCAACACTATTTAGGTCAATTTGGAGACATTGCTTCCAATTTTGCAAGACTAACACCTGATTTTGAGATGAAGTGAATTCTCAAGCCCTGCCGCCCAATGAAACCAATAGAGTTTATAAGCATGAATGGTCTGACTCCCACCAATTGTCCTATGTCATTGTGTTTATTGCACGACCCGCAGAAAAAGCGACCCACTGAAGTCGGTTGATTTTCTAAGAGTGCCCTAATATCACCGTGTCATTCTGTCAGTCTGTCTGTCCATCCGTAACCCGTTTGTGAAAATTGGTGATAGTGACTTAACCGCTTGGAATATTTAAACAATTTTTGGCATACTGATAGATATCAATGAGATCTAACCAATGAACTTGCGAAATATTACATTCCATTTAGTATAGCCTCGCCGAGGCGAAAAATGTGAAAATTTTCGAACTGCTTCTCCTCGGAAACCGTTGGGCCGAAATCAAATTTCATATGGAGCCTCTATGGGATGGGGGAAACCAAAATTTGCTCATGGGGTCCAGGTCACATGACCAAAATGGCCGCCAAGCCATATATGGTCTGTCTGTCTGTCCGTCCGTAACCCGTTTGTGAAAATTGGTGATAGTACTTAACCGCTTGGAATATTTAAACAATTTTTGACATACTGATAGATATCAATGAGATCTAACCAATGAACTTGCGAAATATCACATTCCATTTAGTATAGCTTCGCCGAGGCGAAAAATCCGTAACCCGTTTGTGAAAATTGGTGATAGTGACTTAACCGCTTGGAATATTTAAACAATTTTTGGCATTCTGATAGATATCAATGAGATCTAGCCAATGAACTTGCGAAATATTACATTCCATTTAGTATAGCCTCGCCGAGTTTTGTACATGTATCGATAAGGAAATAAAATATGTTTAAACTGAAGAGGATGTTGCATAAGTTGTCAGGTTTATTTGTTTGTTTGTATTGATGTTTAACATCCTCGTCAACACAATTTAGATCATTTTGGAGACTTTGCCTCAAATTTGGTGGGACTTTTACCCGACACTGAGATGAAATGACATCTCAAGCCCTTCTGCCCAATGAAACCAACAGGGCTTATAAGCATTGGACAGTACGACTCGCACCATTTTTTGTCTGGTCAGGCTTATGTCCTTCTAAACAGTTTACCAGTAAACATGTATGGTCAGTTTATGCTCTGAGTGGAAGCATCATGCAGCCCAATCTATTTCTCCAAGCCCTGATGGGCGGGGGCCCTTGTCAGTCTTGTAGAAAATGGCAGCATAAATCTAAATTACAGGCACTTTTATCCAAAGCTCTGGTGCCCAAGCCAGATTTTGGGCAGCTTAGGTCACTGGGTGCGTATAAATCTGTATCCCTGCTTTTAGGTATGACTTGAAACCGACCACTTACAAGTACTGGGGAACCGCTTAGAGGATCTAAGCCTGCCCAGGCAAAGCGGTGCAAGTCTGACCGTCCATACTTATAAACCCTATTGGTTTCATGGGCGACAGGGCTTGAGATGTCATTTCATCTCAATGTCGAGTAATAGTCCCATAAAATTGGAAGCAACGTCTCCAAAATGACCTAAATAGTGTTGACGGGGATGGTAAACCTCAAATCAAACAAACAAAAACAAATGACTTCTTACGCTTTGCTGTACCTTTCTCAGCAGTAACTTCAGCAGCATCTAACTCATGAATGGGTGATTTTACTCTCACTGTTCTCACTGGCTGTTTAAGTTCATTAGCATTCTGTGTGGGTTTCTCCCGCTCTTTCACAGGAGACATGGGTGGGGTAAGGACGGGCTCCGATCTCCTGCTGTGAATGTTCTTGTGTCTTGTCCTCCAGTAGGTAGGCTGACTTTTTTCCTGTATGAAAGTCAACACGTTACGATAACACATCTATGTGCTTAACCCTTATCCTGCTGTTCACAACAGCCCCTACCTTTGCAAACAGTGTAGATCCAGATCAGATTTTAATCTGAAGAAGCCTTATCCTGCTGTTCACGACAGCCCCTACCTTTGCAAACAGTGTAGATCCTGATCAGATGGCTTCTAAAGAAGCCATCTGATCCGGATTTACACTGTTTGTCATGCAGTTTGTGATTTGAACAAATATATATCAAATAATTTGATTGGTTGATAATCAGCGATGGGAGTGGCTTAATTAAATTATGCAGCTGGATAAGGGTTAAGTGGCATCTCACTTATCACTGGAACAAGGATTTTTCAGACGAAGAATGTTTCACAATTTTCATATTCTTAATTCAAATATAGATTGTTGGTACTCGTTAGAATTGCCTCAATGAGATGGTTCTAACGAGTACACACAATCTATGTTTTTGAGCAAACATAAGGAAAACTAGAGCTGTCAGTGAAACTGACTAGGGCCCCGGCAGCGCTATCAGAGGAGTAAAAATTTGTGGACGGACAGACGGACAGACAGACAGACGGACGGACAGAGTGATTACTATAGGGCACCCACACTTTCAGTGCCGGGCCCTAATAATGAATACCCCTATAAATCCTATTTTCCTCTACATAAAGTAGGGCTTACAACTCAATAACCTGATGAAAACAGGCATATAGTCATTTTGCTCATTGGAGCTGGAAACGTTTTAGCTATTGAGGGTCACCTATTAAAGCAACATTCCTATGGAGTTTGAAGGAAATTGGCCCACAAGGGTAGGAGGAGTTGTTGTTTTTAAAGGTTATTTATTTTAGCTCAAGTGGCCATTTTGTTCATTGGAGTGGAGCCATTTTAGCTATTTTGGTAGAGGGTCATCTACTAAGCAACATTCCTATTGAGCTTGATAAGAGTGAGTGAGTGAGTTTTAGTTTTACGTCCCACCAACAGCTAAGGTCATACGGAGACGGGACCTCGGTTTGAAGACTCATCCGGAAGTCTGGAGAAGCCCGGGATCGATCCCTGGTTTACAAGGCGAGTAGCGTAACCACTGCACCACGGAGGCTTCTACAGGAGCTTGATAGAAATTGGTCCAAAGGTATAGGTGTCATTTAAAGAATTTTCTATTTGTAGTTCTGGAGGCCACCTTGTTCAATGGTGCGGAACAATTTTAGCTATTTTGGTAGGGAGCCACCTAGATTACATTTTTATGAAGTTTGAATCAAATTTGCCCATGGGTATAGGAGTAGTTGGCATTTAAAGCACACTGGTGATGTTTTTTCCATTTTGAGTTTTGGCAACCATTTTTTCATCAGGGCGAAAATGTTTTAGCTACTATGGTAGCGTATCACCTGAACTTAAAATAGTAAAAAGGTGTTTCTATTTTAAGTTCTGGTGGCCATCTTGTTCATCAGAGTGGAAAGATTTTAGCTATTTTGTTAGGGAGCCACCTAAGCAGTATTCCTATGAAATTTGAATCAAATTAGCCCAAGGTTTAGGAGTTGGCATTTAAAGAAAATTGCTCGTGCCACAGGAAGGATAACTGATCACAATAGCTCATCGCAAGCACTTTGTGCTCAGGTGAGCTAATAAACCCTTTGGTTTGTTTAGGCGGCAGGGCTGGAGATGTCATTTCATATCAATTCTGGGTAAAAGCCCCACAAAATTGGAAGCAATGTCTCCAAATTTACCTAAATAGTGTTGATGCAGATGTAAACAAACTGATTAAAAACACATGTTAAAGACAGTATTATCTGTTATTTACCAATTTTACAAAATGAATCAAATCATCAAATGTACTCACACTAATCTGAGGAAATGATGCTCCTTCTTTATATGTTAATCTACCCACTTCGGACGTCAAGTCAGCATCTGACACTTCTATTTTAGATGGAGCAGACCTGAAAATGTCAATAAGTATCATCTTCATCAAGTTCGTAAAATGAACACCCGCCTAAACCCCACTTTATATAAAGAAAACTGGGGTTTATTGGGGGTGTACATTATTTTTCTTATTTCTGCTCCAAGACATAGCTTGTCGGTACTTGTTAGACCCGCCTCATTGAGGCGGTTGTAACGAGCACCCACAACCTATGTTCGGAGTATACATAAGAAAAATATCACAGATTTTCTTCGGAAAAGTAGCCATTTCGGAGAAATGAAAGAATGCACTATGTTACATGGGTGTATTATCGTAATGTTGATCAAAGATCTCTGGGAGGAATAATAGGGCAAACTATAGGAACAGATTTCCACATTCTTAACAAAATATAAAGTAAAATTCCTATATTGAAACCACCTTTGGTACTGTTCGAAAGTGGTCATTTACACCACTTTTGAACATTCCCAAAGGTGGTCTCTGACCAGAGGACACTGTATGCAGAAAACACAAAGAAAGAATAAATGAAATCTACTTAATAAGGATTTCAAAGCAGAATTGGCCTTAACTTTAGGTGGTCTTAATACCAGAATTTCACTGCATTCTGAGAGAATTCTAATACCTACCCACTTTATTTATTTTTTTTTTTCAATTTTGGATTTTATAGTCACTTCAAAATTTCAAGTTACTTTGGTGGGCAAAAACCAGAGTACTTATAGAAAAGCTGGCCCAGTAGCTTGAGTCACATGGGCGTCTGACTGGTGATCAGGAGGTTGCGAGATAGATACCTACTGGTGTTGGCAACATTCTTTCTTTGAGACTGATCAGAAAATATTTTGTAGGATCATTCTCCCATTTCCACTGATTCGGGAAGGAGTTGTCCATTACTGGCAAAACAATGTGCACTGTACTGGTGGTCAGCTAATTAAATGTATAAGCCTGCTCAGAAAGTGTGGCTAGGTAACCTGACTGGCTCAATATGACATAAAATGTGCTGACTGGGCTAATAAACACCAAAACAAACCCTTACTAAAAACACACAACACTCCCCTGCAGAGCACTATTTTTTCAAGATGAAATAAATTACCCAACTATTTCTCCTGATCTGGAGCTGAGCTGGACTGTATCATTTGAGAATATGATATTGGGTTCTGTGGGTGGGCATTTCCGACCCATGGAACCTCGGCTTAGCCTCAGTTCCACTCAGCACGGTCATCCCTCGGATTGGAAACGCCCATAACAGAACCACATATTAGAATTTTTAAACTTTTTATGGTGAGTGTGTGTTTTAGATCCCGCGAACAACTTAGATCATATGAAGTCGAAACCTCAGTTTAAAGACTGATCCAAGTCTTATTGATTTATTGATGGTAAATGCATTTTACAAGTACAGGTGACCCCTGTTATGTCAAAGTCGAAGGGACCAAAGAAATTACTTTGAGTTATCTGCAGTTTGAGATAAACAAGAGGCCCAAGAGGGCCTGTCGCTCCACCGGCTAACTTCAGACAATTGTCATATTTATTACATTAACCAATGGTATACTAGTGGACTCTTCTATTGCTATATGTTGGACCAGTCCATTTGTCATATAAGGGGTGTCAGGCCTATTTTTTTTTCTATTTTTGATGGAAAATTCTGTTAGCAAATAGTGCAGGCCCTGATCAGACATGGTGTTCTGTGGGGTCTGATCTGGGCCAGCACTGTTTGCCAAGGTACCCATTTAGGGTTTTCCCGCATGCAATGGGTAAAAAGGAAACAAGTGATCCACCCAAGGAATGTCCATTCTATATTTTTTGGGACCACAGAGCCATGGTTGGCAGGATTTATGTGAGTGACCATTTGGCATTGCTCCGTTCTAAATATCTAAAGCTCTGGGCCTTATGGTTTCAGAGAAGAAGACTTTTTTTAAGTTTTTCCTATTATAAGTCTATGGGAACTAATATGCCTCTGGGCGTGACCAATTTTTTACCCCAGGGGCATTGTTGGCAGGATTTATTTGAGTGACCACTTGACGTTGCTGCATACTTAATATCTAAGCTCTGGGCACTGATGGTTTCAGAGAAGATTTTTGTCAGTTTTTCCCAGTATAAGTTTATGGGAGCTTATGGGCCTCAGGGTGTGGCCAATTTGGACCCCAGGGGCATAGTTGGCAGGATTTATGCAGATGAATACTTCAAGTTGCTACATACTAAGCTCTTGGCCTTATGGTTTCAGAGGAGAAAAGTTTCAAGATTTTGTCATTATTAGTCTATGGGAGCTACTAAGCACCGGGGCGTTGCCAATTTGGACTCAAGAGTCATAGTTCGCAGGACTTAGTAGGTGACCACATAACTTTGCTACATACTACAGTTCAACCTGTATTAAGCAAGTGCCTAAGGGATAGTCAAAATATGCTTGCTTAAGACAGGTTCTTGCTTAATACAGGTGAAATTTAACACATCTGCCTTTCTTGGGAACTGAATGCCTGCTTGCTTAAGACAGGTTGCTTGCTTAATAGAGGTGGCCACTAAGACAGGTTTTACTGTAAATGTCTTAGCTTTAGGCTTTATGGTTTCAGAGAAGAAGTTTTTCCGTTTATTGGTCTATGGAAGCTAATGAGCCAAAGGAAGGTGGTGGCCATGGCGGCCATGTTTTTTGTCTGATCAAAATTTCTTCAATGAATCTGACAATGGTAGACACAAGGAACATTCATGAAAATTAAGAACGAAATCCATTTAGCGGTTTTGGAGGAGAAGATTAAAAAAAAAAAAAAAAGATCCCTTTATGAGTCTATGGAAGCTAATTAGCCAATGGGCGTGTCCATGGCGGCCATGTTTTTTGTCTGATCAAAATTGCTTCAAGGAATCTGACAGAGGTCCACCCAAGGAACATTCATGCAAAGTAAGAATGAAATCCATTACGTTGAGCGGTTTTGGAGGAAAAGGTTTTTAAAACTTTTCCCCATATAAGTCTTTGAAAGCTAATGAGCCAAGGGGCATGGCCATGGCAGTCATGTGGGGCATGGCCATGGTGGCCATGTTTTTTGCCTGATCCGAATTTCTTCAAGGAATCTGACAGAGGTCCACCCAAGGAACATTCATGCAAAATAAGAATAAAATCCATTGAGCGGTTTTGGAGGAGAAGATTTTTAAATATTTTTTTTTGCTTTCGATGCCATTTTGTTCTGCGTGTAACAAAATTCTTTGAAGGAATTCAGAAGAGGACTATGTGAGAAACATTCCTGTGAAGTTTGGTTACAATCGACCAAGTAGTTAAGGAGGAAATGTTTAAAGAAAAAAGTTAACGCACGGATGCACAACCGCACAGACGCACAACAGACACAGGGCCATAACATATAACATAAGACCCGCCGGTTTTTGGCCAGTGGAGCTAAAAAATGAACAGATTTATGTTTTTATTTCTTTATTTATTTATTTTTTCCTTTCCTCCGTCGGATTCGGTATGCCTCCCTTTTCAACTAAGCCATTTTAACCCTCAGGGATCTGGAGAACTGTTGACACTATAGTATAATTAGGTCTAATAAATCAATCTCCCTCAGTATTTTGAATTTATTTTGAAACATCAAGTCGTATAAATAGAGTTTGTGTATCACCAGTGTGATGGGCATGTGAAATTTCTGATGTTTTGAATTTTAGAATGACAATTTGTAGGTGGACCTCTATAGATATGTGATAGTCAGCAAAATTGGAGGAGATTAATTCAGATACAGGAAGGTACTTTTAAATAAATAAATAAATAAATAAACAAGAACTTTTGAAGAAGAAAAGACTTTTTTAACATTACACTACATGTTATATAGTGAAAATAAACCCCGCCCACTGCAGCCATGTTTTATGTCGGATCAAAATTTCTTCAAGGAATCTGACAGAGGTCCACCCAAGGAACATGCATGCCAAATAACTATGAAATAAAACAAGAACTTTTGCAGAAAATATTTTCAGCATTACACTATATGTTATATAGTGAAAATAAGCCTCGCCCATGGCGGCCATGTTTTTTTGTAAGATCAAATTTTTTTCAAGGAATCTGAGAACAGTCCACCCAAGGACAATTCATGCAAATTACAATGAAATCCCACAAGTACTTTTGCAGAAAATGATTTTTTAGCATTACGTTATATGTTAAATAGTGAAAATAAGCCCCGCCCATGGTGGCCATGTTTTTTGTCTGATCAAAATTTCTTCAAGGAATTTAAAAGAAGTCCACCCAAGGAACATTCATGCAAAATAAAAACAAGGCATCGCATGCGATACAAATCCCCTCGCACTAGACAACTTCGTGTGTGGAAAACACTGAAATGGCAAAAGTCCAACTTGCTTGAGATATTATCATATGCAACATTTGTGTAAAGTTTGTTTAAAAATCCTCCAATAAATGTACATTCTAGAGTGATGACGTTTCTCTAAAAATAGCCATAGTGACCTTGACTTGAGGCCGTGACCACGAAAGTAGATCTTGCTCAAGATATTATCATAAGCATCTTTTGTGTGAAGTTATATTAAAATCTGTTAATAAATGTAGGCGATAGAGCGATGACAAAGTTTTTCTAAAGATAGCCACAGTGACCTTGACTTTGAGGTCATGACCTTGAAAGTCGAAGTAAGTTGAGATATTATCATAAGAAACATTTGTGTGAAGTTCTATTACAATCCATCATTAAATGTAGGCGCTAGAGCGATGACAAAGTTTTTCTAAAAATAGCCACAGTGACCTTGACCTTGAAAGTCTAAATAGCTCGAGATATTGTCATAAGGAACATTTGTGTGAAGTTATATTGAAATTTGTGAAAAAATGTAGTCACTAGAGCAATGACAAAGTTTTTCTAAAAATAGCCACAGTGACCTTGACCTTGAAAGTGAAACTCGCTCGAGGTATTGTCATAAGGAACATTTGTGTGAAGTTATATTGAAATGGATGAAGAAATGTAAGCGCTAGAGCCATGACAAAGTTTTTCTAAAAATAGCCACAGTGACCTTGACCTTGAAAGTGGAACTCACTAGAGATATTGTTATAAGGAACATTTGTGTGAAGTAATATTGAAATTGGTGAAAAAAATGTAAGCGCTAGAGCAATGACAAAGTTTTTCTAAAAATAGCCACAGTGACCTCGACCTTGAAAGTCAAACTCGTTCGAGGTATTGTCATAAGCAACATTTGTGTGAAATTATATTGAAATCAGTGAAGAAATGTAGGCACTAGAGCGATAACAAAGTTTTCAAAAAATAGCCATAGTGACCTTGACCTTAAAAGTCAAAATGGTGAGATATTGTCATAAGGAACATTTGTGTGAAGTTATATTGAAATCGATGAAGAAATGTAAGCGCTAGAGGGATGACAAAGTTTTTCTAAAAATAGACACAGTGACCTTGACCTTGAAAGTGGAACTCGCTAGAGATATTGTCATAAGGAACATTTGTATGAAGTTATATTGAAATTGGTGAAGAAATGTAAACGCTAGAGCGATGACAAAGTTCTTCTAAAAATAGCCACAGTGACCCTGACCTTGAGGCCATGTGTTGGAAAGTCGAACTCGCTGCAGATATTTTTATAAGGAACATTTGTGTGAAGTTATATTGAAATTGGTGAAGAAATGTAGGCGCTAGAGCAATGAAAATGTTTTACTAAAAATAGCCACAGTGACCTTGACCTTGAGGTCATGACCTTGAAAGTCCAACTCGCTCAAGATATTGTCATAAGAAACATTTGTGTGAAGTTATATTGAAATCAGTGAAGAAATGTAGGAGCTAGAGCGATGACAAAGTTTTTCTAAAAATAGCCACTGTGACCTTGACCTTGAAGCCATGACCTTGAAAGTGGAACTCGCTCAAGATATTTTTATAAGGATCATTTGTGTGAAGTTATTTTGAAATTGGTGAAGAAATGTAAGTGCTAGAGCGATGACAATGTTTTTCTAAAAATAGCCACAGTGACCTTGACCTTGACGTCATGACCTTGAAAGTCCAACTCGCTCGAGATATTTTTATAAGGATCATTTGTTTGAAGTTATATTGAAATTGGGGGAGAAATGTAGGCGCTAGAGCCATGACAAAGTTTTTCAAAAAATAGCCAGAGTGACCTTGACCTTGAGGTCATGACCTTGAAAGTCGATCTTGCTCCAGATATTGTCGTAAGGAACATTTGTGTGAAGTTATATTAAAATCGGTCAAGAAATGTAGGCGCTAGAGCGATGACAAAAGTACGTACTTACGTACGTGGCGCTAGAGCGATGACAAAAGTATGTACGTACTTTGCGCTAGAGCGATGACAAAAGTATGTACTTATGTACGTACGTACGTGACAAATGCTATATCCCCCCTCATAACTATGTTGTGCGAGGGGATAATGAAATCCAACAGGTGGGTTTGGAGGAGAAGATGTTTAAAGATTTTTAATTTTTTGTGTGGTTTTGTTGCCATGGCAACCAGAGTTCTGGGTGTAACAAAATTCTTTGAAGGAATTTAGAAGAGGACTAAGTAAGGAACATTCCTGTGAAGTTTGGTTACAATTGGCCCAGTAGTTTAGGAGGAGAGGATGTTTTAGCATTACACTATATGTTAAATAGGGAAAATAAGCCCCGCCCATGGCGGCCATGTTTTTTGTCGGATCAAAATTTCTTCAAGGAATCTGAAAGGGGTCCACCCAAGGAACATTCATGCAAAATAAAAATGAAATCCAACAGGTGGTTTTGGAGGAGAAGATTTCTAAAGATTTTTAATATTTTGTGTTGTTTTGTTGCCATGGCAACCAGAGTTCTGGGTGTAACAAAATTCTTTGAAGGAATTTAGAAGAGGACTAAGTAAGGAACATTCCTGTGAAGTTTGGTTACAATTGGCCCAGTAGTTTAGGAGGAGAAGATGTTTTAGCATTACACTATATGTTAAATAGGGAAAATAAGCCCCGCCCATGGCGGCCATGTTTTTTGTCGGATCAAAATTTCTTCAAGGAATCTGAAAGGGGTCCACCCAAGGAACATTCATGCAAAACAAAAATGAAATCCAACAGGTGGTTTTGGAGGAGAAGATTTTTAAAGATTTTTATTTTTTTTTTGGTTTTGTTGCCATGGCAACCAGAGTTCTGGGTGTAACAAAATTCTTTGAAGGAATTTAGAAGAGGACTATGTAAGGAACATTCCTGTGAAGTTTGGTTACAATTGGCCCAGTAGTTTAGGAGGAGAAGATGTTTAAAGAAAAAGTTAACGCACGGACGCACGACGGACACAGCGCCATGACAATAGCCCAGTGGAGCTAAAAATCATAAACATTGTCCAGGTCTAACGAGTAGTGGACTTTAAAGTGTACCGCTATAAACATCGGTACATGTCGTGATCTGTGGAAGTTTTCAACACAGTGTATATATTGACACATTTCCAAATAAATTTTGAAGAAAACACAACCTGACACCCCTTAATTTTAAAATGGATTCCTGGTATATATAAGGAAGCAGTTTCATTTTGGTACAAAATGGGTTAATACACTTAAGCAAATACTTTGTACAACTGGGCTCAAGTGAATATTTACCATTTGCCAATACTGGTGGCTAGTTCATTCTCCACAATTCTGATATTAACTGAGTCGGTGGGATCAGCATCTAGCTCTCGGAGAACAACACACCATGTAGAGTTAACATCTGTTATCTTCATTGTGAAATTCTTCATGGTGACCACCTCTGACCACCAACGTAAACACTGGAACAAAACCACAGCACTTACATCATTTCTTGTAGTGTAAAAAAAGATCAACCATGCATTAGCCCATTTTGTACGGGAAACCCCAAAACGGGTACCCTGGAAAACTGCAGGCCCAGATCAGATGCCGCAGAATGTGGCATCTGAGCAGGGCCTACACTGTTTGCAAAAAGTTCAGCTAGTTTCCGAATAGTTTTTGAAGGAAACACAACCTGACACCACTTAATTTTTAAATGAACTCCTGCTATATATAAGGTGGAAGATTCCATTTGGTACAAAAAGGGTTAATTGCCGGGTCCCGAGGAACTGTTTGAACACGAGCCAGACTAGGCCAAGTGTTAAAATATCTTCCAAGGCACCAGCAAAATAATAATGCAATGAAAAAACTATGCATGGCTGTTATTCTTGCATAACCTACAATTCAAAAGCAAAATTGTGACAAAAATGCCCCCAAACTCCATATAAACGCTTCATATGCAATAAAACCAACATGGTGGCTAGTTTAGAATGTTGTTAACAATGATGAGGTTCTGAGGTCATCATAAAATTTTTAAATGCTATGTTTGAGCCAAAATGTTTTGTTTCACAAGATAACATAAACAAAGCCAGGCCCATTCTTGTGATATTATAAGAATCTGATATGGGGTTCTGTTGTAGATGAGCGTTTCCAACCCGAGGGATGACCGTGCTGAGCGGAACCGAGGCTGCGCCAAGGTTCCGCTCAGCACGGTCATCCCGAGGGTTGGAAATGTCCATCTACAACAGAACCCCATATTGGATTCTTTTTCTTGCACAACACCTCCGGTTAGTTTTGACAGTTCGCACATGTATATTGTTTACAAAATAAAAGTAGTGCGGAAGTAGTTCCGGCAGTTGAATAGAATTGAAGTGCATTTATGTTAGTTGCCTGGGTCGAAACACCAGGGTCAGAACATAAATTTCTATCCCAGGGCAAAATCACAGATTTCCTTGTCTGGTGTGCAAGAATAAATGTTCTAAACCCATGTTCAAACAGCATGTGAATTTCATGAATTGAATATGGGTTAGCTGTTTGAACATGGCTTCTGGTCCATTCAAGAATAGCTTCCAACAGCTAAGTTCATAGGATTTTATACAGTAATACTACAGGAATGAATTTCATTTTTATTGATTTTATCGATGTGTAAACTCTGGGAATAACTCCCAAACATAGCATGAAGCCCAGGCTTCATGCTATGTTTGGGAGTGATTCACTAGAGTTCAAACGACGATAAAATCCGCAAAAATGATTGTTAATTCCTTTTCGAGCCCATAGGGGCTTGAAGAAATATATGGGCTGCATGATGCTTCCACGCAGAGCTGAATCCGGCCCGCACACTAGTACTGGTAAACCTCTTAGAGGATCTAAGCCTGTCCAGGAACCGCGGTGCGAGGCAGACCGTCCATGCTAATAAACCCTATTAGTTTCATTGGGCGACAGGGCTTGAGATGTCATTTCATCTCAGTGTCGGGTAAAAGTCCCACAAAATTGGAAGCAACGTCTCCAAAATGACCTTTACAGTGTTGACGGGGACGTTAAACCTCAAATCAAACAAAATCATTCCTTTTCGAAAGCATAAGAATAAACTTACCAACGAACAGATTAGAAGCTGCCATCTTTGAAAGGAACCCAAGCAAAAAAAATGTCAAGTCTTTAAATTCAGTTAATTTGTCTTCTCATCACCTGAACAAGTCCATGAAATAAAGACCCCCCTATACCCCATTTTATATAGAGAAAACTGGGGTTTATGGGGGTATAAATTATTGTTCTTATTTTTGCTCCAATACATAGGTTGTGGGTACTCGTTAGAACCGCCTCAATGAGGCGGTTCTAACGAGCACCCCCAACCTATGTTTGCAGTATTTATAAGAAAAATATCACAGATTTTCATCTGAAAAATGGCCATTTTGGAGATGTGAAAAAAATGCACTATGTCGCACGGGTGTGTTATCGTAATGATGATTATTCAATTTATAGAAGCTGCCATCTTTGAATGGAACCCAAGCGAAAAAAAATGTCAAGTCTTTAAATTCAGTTTATTTGTCTTCTAGCATTTACTTCTTCAATAGTTTCCAAACTTTAATGACTTTTCATATACAATGAAAATTTCTCTTTGACGTCATGTTATATTACTAAAATAGTTCTATGATTCTTCCTCATGGAATTTATTGAAGTATAAAACTTTTATTTCAACCAATCAAATCGCTCGAAATGTACATAATGATGGAGAATTGGATTTTTCTTTGTACCTTTATGAATATAGGGATCAACCATGGTTTTTCATGCATTAACACTAGCCGATCCCAAGGAAGCTGTTTGAACATGAGGCCACCAGGCCGAATGTTCAAATATCTTCCGAGGGATCCGGCAAATGTTAATGCAAAGAAATAACCATGGATGATCGTTGTTCTTGCATAACTTACGATTCCGACAGTAAATTTTGACGAAAACGCCCAAAAGCTCCATATAAACTCCATATAAACTCTTCAAATGCGACCGGCCAACCAACATGGCGGCCAGTTCAGAATGTTGTTTACAAAGACATTGTTACGCAGTAACCATATGACGTCATCATAGAACCCTTAAATACTACGTTCAGGGCTATAACCTTACGTCGCTCAACGTAACATAAACAAAGCAAGGCCAGTCTTATGATATCAAAAGCTCAAAAACCGTGTTCAAACAGCACGCAAATAGGATGATTTGAACATGGTTTTTGCAGTTATAGCACAGTTTTCGGTCCATTTGATAATGGCTTCAAACAGCCATGCGCATAGATATTTATGCAAGAAAACTTGTTTGGCTGTTTGCAAACAACAAAGGTGCAAATCAGCCTAAGTTTTGTGCAGACTCATCAGCATCAGTGTTTGCTGCTTGGGCCATCCTAAAAAAATTCTTGGTTTGCTGTGCTCCTACCTACCCACACAGATTGCCCCTATCCAAAAAATTTTATTACTATTATGAGGAAAAGATCATTTTTTTTTTTTTTTTTTTTGAAATCCTGATTAAACTCAAATTTAACACACTAAGCTAAATTTCAAGATGACATTCTTGGTTTTTTTTTTTGCCGTTTTATTTATTTTATTTTTTTTTCAGAGAAAATCAGGCTTGACATTTCATTTGAATGGTCTGCTAATTTCAGAGAAAAACAGGCTTGACATTTCATTTGAATTGTCTGCCATTTCATTTGAATGGTCTGCCTAGCAGACCATTCAAATGAAATTTCAAGCCTGATTTTCTCTGGAAAAATCAGAAAATAAGTATTTGAAATGATGTTTCCGGTTGTTGTATGGTGCTTTAAGGGTCAAATATCTTTTCAGATCTAAATAAAAAAAAGACCTACCTTCCTACCCACCTCACATATGATGGGTAGGAGCACAGCAAACAAATATTTTTAAGGATGGCCTTGGTTATGCATTTTTTTTATATTTCATTTCTGCTTTAAGGTTCACTGAGGTTGTTTCCTACGTCAACATATATGGATGATAGTGCATTTCAGATGAATTTGCCTATCAAAATGATGAAGATCACATGACATTTATAAGGGAAGTCATTCACTTTCAGAGGAGGCAACTATTTTCTTAATTTAAACTGTTTGGAGTTTTAATAAGGGAAGTTATTCACTTTCAGGGGACGCAACTATTTTCCTAATTTAAACTGTTTGGAGTTTTAATAAGGGAAGTTATTCACTTTCAGGGGAGGCAACTATTTTCCTAATTTAAACTGTTTGGAGTTTTACAGCCCGGTCAACATTATTGGTCATATTGACCAAGTCAGTTCCATTAACCGCACCAGTTGTCCTGGGCATGCTTATATCTACATGATTAACCAGCGTAGTGCACATTCTTTCACCAGAAACTGACATATATATGCACTTCTTGAATCAGCAAAAGGGAGAGAATAACCATAGAAAGTATCAATAAAAAAATGTTGCCGAAAAAAATGTTGCCCAAAACAGAACCATCTTTTACATAATAATTGCACAAATGAGTATGAATTCGCAAACAGAAAAGGAAAAAAAAAATCATTTTGTTTCTTATTTGCATGAAACAAGGAACAGCACATAAAACTTACATTTTCTGACCATCCCTCTTCCACATTTAATGGTTCAACATCAGTGAGAGAACAACACAAAGCCTGTGACGGCAGCACCAAAAAAGTATCCAAAATTTTACGACAATTAAATATTGAGACTCTTTCCATGTTTCCGAAGTCAACATATTGGACATCAACCTGTCTGTTACCCGGCAAACTAATTATCCGAGCTCGGTACCACATACTGTCACCACTAAATAGAGCTACACAGATCATACCTGGAAAAGAAAATTATAACATTAACCCATATTACCGTAATGATCCCAAGTATTGGGACAGACAGGCCTATGCAAACAGTGCAGATCCAGATCTGGTGCAGTCTGATCATGGTTTACAGTGTGCATCTTGCTGGATTCTGAAACAAATTGTTATTTTTTTTTTTTTTGAGAATTACAGCAAGTACTCAAGGTGTCTGAACTGTTAGGATTTTTAGGGTACATTATTAATGATTATCGTATATTACACAAGGTCAACCAATATTCAAAAATCATAAATCATGTTTTTAATTGCATCAATTAATAAAATTGTCATTAATCAGGTAATTTCATATTGGCCCAGTTACAGGTCCGAGGTCTGTTGTATTGGCACGAGACCGAAGGCCGAGGCCAATACAGCTGACCGAGGGTCTGTAACTCGGCCAATACGAAATTACTTGATTAATAACATTATATTATTAATTGACTATCCTGTATTGTTCAGAGGTCATCCATATTAACACTGATGTCAAAAATCAATAATCTTGTTTTTAACCCTTTACCACTCAGAAAATTATCCAATACAGCATCTTAACAGAACACTGATATAGGTAAATCAATAACCAATAGTCCATATCTGGCTGATAGGCCTGACAGTCTTATCTGAACAGAGATATTGGCATTGTTGTGTGATTTTCACTCTTATGTTACAAAAATGATTATTTTAGTATTTTCTGTACATTTGACAATATTTATGTAAATGTAAAGTTTCTAGGAAATTAAATTTTCTTTCCAATGGTACTAAATTTATTATAGTTTCTCGTTGCGTTTTGAAAATATGAAGTGTCAAAGTAAGCAAAATATTTTCGTTAGCAAAAATTTCTGTCTTGGGTTGGTCAGAGAAAGTATTTTTAACCACCATTGCCCCAGAAAAGAGGGGGTATCCACGTATTATTTTTCTTATTTCCGCACAAAAACGTATTTGTAGGTAATCATTAGGGCATGTCACTGAGGGTCTTCCAACAAGTTTCCATAACATACTTTTTATGCAGAAATAAGATCATGTTCATAAGTCTGTGAAATGAACATCTTTCTGAACCCGGTATACATTATTTTACTTATTTCTGCACCAAGACCAAGGTTGTGGGTACTCGTTAGAACTGCCTCAATCGGCACCCACGACCTATGTTCTGAGTATAAATAAGAAAAATATAAAAGTTTTCAATGGAAAAGTAGCCATTTTCGAGAAATTAAAGAATGTGCTATGACACATGGGTGTGTTTTGTTTATGAAAAAATCAGTACTTTTGCATAAGATTAAAATAACTATTACAGCCTATCTATCCTTTTTTGGACCCCCATCCCCAACTTTACCATTGTTTTTTTTGTTTTAATAAATGTATCAACCAGCCCATAGCCAGCTCAGCTCACCCCAAAGAGCCGTCTCTGTATTTTTTTTTTTTTTTTTTATAAATAAGATTTGTTTGTTTGATTAGAGGTATAACATCCCCATCAACACTATTTAGGACATTTTGGAGATATTGCTTCCAATTTGGTGGGACTTTTACCCAACACTGAGGTGCAATGACATCTGATGCGCATGGTCATTGTACAGCGTCTGGTCTGGGTCTGTGCCATCGCATGTGCTGTCTACAACCCTGTAGACCCTGATCAGACGCCTTATAATATTTGTCTGGGCTCTGATACCGATCTGCACTGTTTGTACCTTTGTGTTCTGTCTATTGTCATACAGACTAACGGGTGGATGACGTCAGGTTGATAGCTACTGGTCTGGGTCTGTGCCGTCTACAATCCTGTAGACCCTGATCGGATGCCTTATAATAATTTTCTGGGCTCTGATCCCGAACTGCACTGTTTGCACCTTTGTGTTCCGTCTATAGTTATACACACAGACAGGTGGATGATGCCAGGCTGATCGCTATATCCCCCGAACATGTTCAGACTAGGGATAAAAAACACCACCGTCGGCAATGAGTCCATGATCAGACGACGCATTACCTTTGTGCAGCGTCTTGTCCGGGTCTGCGCCGACCCATATGCCGTCTACAAACCTGTAGACCCTCATCAGACGCCGTTTAATAATTGTTAAAGTCTGATTCGAATCTGCATTGCTTGCATCTGTCTGTTGTGTCTACGGACGGACGGACATGTGAACGGACGCCAGACTCAATTTTGTTTGCGGACGGACGGACGCCAGGCTGATTGTTATATCCCCGAACCTATTTGGTCAGGGGATAAAAAATAAAACGTACCGGCTGCGGTCAGACCATGATCAGACGTCGCATGGTCTGTGTCGTCGCATATGCCATCTTCAAACCTGTAGACCCTATCCAGACGCCTTATAATCATTGTATGGCGTCTGATTCAAATCTGCACTGTTTGCACCTTTGTGTTCTGTCTATTGTTATACAGACGGTTGAGTGGATGACGCCAGGCTGATCGCTATATCCCCCGAACATGTTTAGACTAGGGATAAAAACACCACCGTCGGCAATTAGTCCCTGATCAGACGCCGCATTATTGTTGTGTAGCGTCTTGTCCGGGTCTGCGCCGACCCATATGCCGTCTACAAACCTGTAGACCCTCATCAGACGCCGTTTAATAATTGTACAGGTCTGATTCTTATCTGCATTGCTTGCATCTGTCTGTTGTGTCTACGGACGAACGGACGGACATGTGAACGGACGCCAGACTCATAATTTTGTTTGCGGACGGACGGACGGACGCCAGGCTGATAATTATATCCCCGAACCTATTTGGTCAGGGGATAAAAATAAAACGCACCGGCGGCGGTCAGACCATGATCAGACGCCGCATGATCATTGTACAGCGTCTGGTCTGGGTCTGTGCCGTCGTATATTCCGTCTACAAACTTGTAGACCCTATCCAGACGCCGTATTATAATTGTATGGCGTCTGATTCAAATCTGCACTGTTTGCACCTTTGTGTTCTGTCTTTTGTTATACAGACGGTTAGGACGATTTGGCCCGGATGATTTGGCCTAGGACAATTCGGCCTAGGACAATTTGGCCAGCCAAAAATATTGGGTAGGACAATTTGGCCAGATTAATATAATGACTAGTTTAAACTGAAAAATTATTGTTTTAGGTTTGTTTTAATATACAGTAATGTTTGAATTAAAGGAGATTTTAAACAATTAGATTTTTTCATTGTTGTTTTTAAACTCTTATAACTTTTTGCCCGAGATATTCTTTAAGTGCAAATTAAATAAAAATGCTAAACTATAATCCCCCAAACACAAAAATACAATAAAATAAATAAAATAATAAACAAATAAATAAACTTTATGGTGTTGTTTAAATTGGCTGGAAAACAAGATTAATTACATGTTTTTGTATTCATGGTTAATTGGCTAACTGAATTGCTGACTGGTCTAAGTTCCTTGCTTTCTTAATTAGCTATTCCACACTTATTTTGTTTGTGTATGCATTGTGATTTTAGTTAAATTTGTTGGAATACAAGATTAATTGGCATGTTTTCTTGCATGCATGGTTAATTGGCTGATTGATTTTTGACTGGTCTAACGAGTACCCACAACCTATGTCTTGGAGCAGAAATAAGAAAAATAATGTATATTCTCATAAACCATAATTTTCTCTATATAAAGTTCATTTTAAGGACTTGTTCACATGATGCCTGCCTGGTTCAAGAATGTGCACCACACTGGTTAACCACTTGCACTTAGGGAAACTGATCTGCTCAACATGAACTCAATAGTGTTGACTTGGCTCAAATACCATAAATGTGCAGAAAATATGTAATGATGTGTGATAAAAATATTTTGTCAAATTAAGAAACTGCTCAAACTATGCAATTTCCTCTTATGTCAGCATCTGATTTTCACTCATCAAAGCCAAGAAATGACAGATAAAATCACTGAAAAAAACAAAAACATGAAATATTTGATAAAAATATGAAACCAAATGAAGAAAAAAATGCTAATGAAATGATTGGTAGAATAAGAACTGGTAAAACAGCTAGGAGAAATCAGTTTGGCCAAATTGTCCTACCCCGTATTTTTGGCTGGCCAAATTGTCCTAGGCCGAATTGTCCTAGGCCAAATCGTCCGGGCCAAATCGTCCGCTGGCCAAATTGTCCGCCCACCGGGTGAATGACGCCACGCTGATCGCTATATCCCCCGAACCTGTTCAGACTAGGGTTAAAAAAAAACACCACCGTTGGCGATAAGACCCTGATCAGACGCCGCGTCGTTGCGCAACGTCTTGTCCGGGTCTGCGCCGTCTCAGATACCGTCTACATACATGTAGACCATCATCAGACGCCGTTTAATAATTGTACATCTGATCCGGATCTGCATTGTTTTCATATGTCTATTGCGTCTACGGACGGACGTTTGAACGGACGCCAGGCTCCGAACCTGTTCAGACTAGGGATAAAAAACAACACCGTCGCCGATAAGACCCTGATCAGACGCCGCATAACCGTTGCACAGCGTCTTGTCACTCAATTTTGTGTCTACGAACGGGCGAATGAACGGACGCCAGGATCCGAACCTGTTTAGACTAGGGATAAAAACACCAACGTCGCCGATAAGACCCTGATCAGACGCCGCATAACCGTTGCGCAGCGTCTTGTCTGGGTCTGCGCCGTCTCAGATGCCTTCTACAAACATGCTGACCCTCATCAGACGCCGTTCAATAATAGTACGGCGTCTGATCCGAGTCTGCATTGTTTGCATCTGTCTGTTGTGTCTACGGACGGACGGACATTTGGACGGTCGCTATATCCTCCAAACCTATTCGGTCGCGGAAAATAAAATAAAATGAACCGTCGGCGGTTGGAGCTGAATCAGACGTCGCGGCAATAATTGTGGAGGGTCTGATCCGGGTGCCGTAGCATTATAAGGTCCAAAAACCTGAAGACCCTGATCAGGTGCCGCTTAATAATTGCATCTGTTTGTATGTTAACGTGTCGGCGGTGAGACCCTGATCAGACGTCGCATATTTTTTTTTTTTAGAAATTAATATTCATTAAAGGGGCTGAAACTATTGACCAATGAAAGGCCTTCTACCCATCTGTGGGTTTTATTGCCCTTCCGATGACCACCTGGGTACACTTTTGGGTACTGTTACGTAATTTATTGCGGCTCAATGCTCGGCACGCTCCGGGTGGCATCCGCTGTATAAACATTCCTAGGGTATCATAATCCCCAATTAACTAATTATCTTGAACCATAAATCCCTTGAATCTAACTGATTATACAGCGCTAATTGTCTCTACCTAAATCATGCAAATCATGCGCGACCGACACACAAATATTGCGTCATTCAGTAACTCAACCCAGTAATTTTCCATTACGGTTAGGCAAGGTCATCGTGATTCAGTAGAAGAAACCCCTGGTGTGTTTGGTTGTAAATTACACAAAAACTTTGTATAGAAACATATTTGTTTTTTTCGCAAATATTGTTGGCAAAAGACCAAACTTAACATTAATAAACATCCGGCGTTTTTATATTTAGGAAAAAGGTAAAAATGACGTGATTGATTTTGAGACACGGGAAAACACGTATTTGTTCAAATGGCCGATATACGGGCAAATACGGATCGGAGTGGTAATGGATAGAGACGTAAATATACGGGTCGGTGTGGTAATGGATAGATACGGCGAAACACGGGTCTGAGTGGTAAAGGGTTAATGGTGTCAGTTAATGAAATTGTCATCAATCAAGTTATTTCATATTGGCTCAGTTACAGGTCCAAGGTTTACTGTACTGGTCCCGCAGACCAGACCTGTAACTGGACCTATACAAAATTACTTATTACAAGTAATTTCATATTGTAACTGGACCAATATTATTGTTTGTCTGTATTGGAGCTTAACAGCCCAGTCAACACTATTTAGGTCATTTTTGAGCCGGTCAGTTTTCCTAGCAGGCTTATACGTAAGTGGTTAACCAGTACTGTACACAACTGCCCTTCTTGAATCAGCAGAAGGGAGAAAATTACCCTAGAAAAGATTTCATGATCAATCTCCACGAAAGAATGTTGCCCACCCCGGCAGGTATCAAACCAGCATCATCCTATCACCAGTCAGATGCGCATCCAACTGAGCTACTGAGGCCGGCTAGGACCAATACGAAATTACTTGATCATTTATAACCTTATATTATGGTGACTGGTGACTGAGCAGGGGTATTTGAGCATATGCTCTTAACAACCAGTCTATTTATGATGAAACTGAGAGGTAGGGCTGGCTAATCGGTTCTGTAAAGATAATCGATTATCAGTCCTGTCATCGCGATCGATAATCGATTAGTAATCGCTAAGGTTTTTGTCATAATTTTACCTGTCTGAGCATAATTCTTACCATATGTTGCACTTTACCATATGTATATTTGAACAGACAGGCCTGAGCAAACAGTGTAGACCCAGATGAGACGCCGCATAATGCGGCGTCTCATCAGGGTCTGCACTGTTTGCCACTCATCCAGCTATTTTAGGCATAACTTTGAGTAATAAATTGTACCTATCAAGTAATCGATTAAAAGCAAATCAGAAATGATAATCATTTTTGTGGAATTTATCGATCGATTATATGATTAATCGTGTCAGCCTTACTGACAGGTAGCCATGTAGCACACAGTGAAGACTTTGATCAAACTATGCATATGCACATGATTCAAGAGCCCTTTTTGCGTGGCCATGGAGGCCCACAGAAAATGTTGTCGGATGTTCCTGAATATTTCTGCTTTTGAAATGCTTTACCATAACCATCAACATGCTGAACCTGACAATATCCTCAGAAGCCAGCAAATCAGGATCTACACTGTTTTCCAGTCTGCTTAAGAATCCCTGGTAAAAAAATTAAAATCATGCAACACGAATGGCAGCAAATCAGGAGAGAGTAGCATACGGAGGGGAACAGGAAATAAGTCATGTCATGAGAGGTGTAAGCAAATGTGTTACCTATCTGAGGACAGAGTATCTGCCAGCTATCTCTCATATGTTTACTGTAGGTATTCTGCATGTCCTCCATCATCTTAGCCAGGTATAGAGACTCTTCCCCCAACTGGAACAGTCCAAATGGTAAAATATAGATTTATTTTGTTTTACAGCTCCTTAAAGGTTATTTCATTTAACCCTTATCTTGCTGTTCACGACAATCCATATTTTTGCAAACAGTGTAGATCCAGATCAGATGGCTTCTGAAGAAGCCATCTGATCAGGATCTACACTGTTTGGCATTCAGTTTACGAATTTGTTGCAATAAATTACATCAAGTAATTTGATTGGTTGATACAAAGAAATGGGTGTGGCTTAGATGAATATTCAGCAAGATAAGGGTTAGACTGAGCTGATCATTAATCAGAGGAATTAAAGCAAAAATCAGGGTACCAATCAAAAACCACCAGGCCTTCAATTGCAAATCTTTTGTGTCTCACATGACCCAAGCGAGGCTCAAACCCACATTGGTTTGTTTGTTTGAATTGTGGTTAAACATCCCCATCAACACTATTTAGGTCATTTTGGAGACCCAAGCCAGGATCAAACATGCACTTGTTTGTTTGTTTGAATTGAGGCTGAACATTCCCATCAACACTATTTAGGCCATTTTGGAGAGCCAAGCCAGGCTCAAACCTATACTTGTTTGTTTGTTTGAATTGAGGCTGAACATTCCCATCAACACTTTTAAGGTCTCACATGACCCAAGCGAGGCTCAAACCCACATTGGTTTGTTTGTTTGAATTGTGGTTAAACATCCCCATCAACACTATTTAGGTCATTTTGGAGACCCAAGCCAGGATCAAACATGCACTTGTTTGTTTGTTTGAATTGAGGCTGAACATTCCCATCAACACTATTTAGGCCATTTTGGAGAGCCAAGCCAGGCTCAAACCTATACTTGTTTGTTTGTTTGAATTGAGGCTGAACATTCCCATCAACACTTTTAAGGTCATTTTGGAGATGTTGCTTCCAATTTTTTGGAACTTTTACCAGACATAGAAATGAAACCATTAGGCTTATATGAATTGGGCGCTTGCTCCTACTCACATCGCTTTGCCTGTGCAGGCTTAGTCCTTCTAAATGGTTTACCAGTACTTAAGTGTGGTCAAGCTACATACCAAATATCAAAGACCTGAGCTTTAGGGTTTCAGAAGATTTTTTTAGTTTTCAGTGAAAAAATCTATCTTTAGCTCCTGTGACCAAGATGTGCAAGGACCTGGAACCATTTGAACAAACTTGAAAGAGGACCAACTAAGGATCATTCCTGTTAAGTTTGGTCAAAATCCAATCAGTGGTTTAGGAGATGTTGTTCAAAGAAATTGTGGATAGATGGACGAAGAGGACACCACCACCGCCGACCAACGGTGAGAGATCACAATAGCTCCCCCGGAGCCTTCATCTCAGGACACCCCACTGAACTACAGTTTTCTCCACTTAAAGTGGGGTTTAGGGGGTGTTCATTTCATGGACTAGTTCACATGATGTTTAGCAAACAGTGTACAAACTATTCAGAATCTGCATTATGCATCATCTGATCTGGACCTACACTGTTTTACGAGCTTCCAGGTTAGAATGGGTCTGAAGCCATTGCCCCCAATGCCAGGTGCAGTGCAATAAATTTTTTTGCACTTCCATATTGGCAAAAAAAAAAAACAATTCTAACATTAAATAATGTAGATTACCTCCTGGGCATAGAAGCAGTCTGGTTTACCAGCGTATGTGACTGTTACGTTGTATGTCTGTCCCTCTGATGCTGGCTCAGGCTTCAGGTAATTTCTCGCAGGTATGGATAAATCTAGGGAAAAATCATAACATATTTACTGTACGTATTTGGACATGCAGGGTGGGGCAAACAGGGTAAACCCAGATGAGGCATCATATTCTGTGTCATCTCATCAGGGTTTTCAGGCAAACAGTGTAAACCCAGATGAGATGCTGCATTCTGCGGCATCTCATCCGGGTCAACATTCTTTGCCACTCATCCAGCTATTTTTAGACACAACATTTAATAGTAGATTGTACTTGTCAGTATTTTAGAATGTTTTTGTTTGATTTGAGGTTTTATGTCCCCGTCAACAATGTATAGGTCATTTTGGAGACGTTGCTTCCAATTTTGTGGGATTTTTACCAGACATTGCGATGAAATGACATCTCAAGCCCTGTTCCCAATGAAACATATAGGGTTTATAAGCATGGACAGTCCTACTTCCACCACTTTGCCTGGGCAAGCTTAGATCCTCTAAGCAGTTTACCAGTACTCCTGTGCGGTCAGTTTCAGCTCTGCGTCGAAGCATCATGCAGCCCAAGTATTTCTTTAAGCCTGTTGGGCGGGGGCAATCTAATTTTAGAACGAGTATGGTAAGGAGTTGAGATGTCTGAATATTTAGGGTAAATACATGTACAGTAATTACTATATGAATAAGTGCATGTAATGACTACCCTTGTAAATTCCACTTTATCATATGACGTCGTAGGTAAGTAGTTGATAATGCCGTGTAATAAATATCGTATGACCACACATGTAATAACACTTTGGCGGGATTAAGTGACGTCATGACAATGTCCATGTTAGCCATGGATGCATTTTGTGTGGAAAAAATGTCAAATTTAAAGATGATAAAATCCAATTTAAAGTGGTCATATGATAAACAGAATCTTACACTCGTGGTCATTCCATATGGAATTATGAAACTCGCCGAAGGCTCGTTTCATAAATATCATATGAAATGACCACTCATGTAAGATCCTCTATTTATACAACAGAAAGTGGGGTTTACAAGGGTATACATGATTTTCCTTATACTGCTCATAATTCCTTATGCAGATGCTATATTTTAATTTTCAGAATCCTAGCTCTTACTGTTTCTGGCCATATGCAAAGTGTAACAAACAAACATACAAAAGACCCTACAGTTTCAAACTGATCAGTGTAATACTGCATGAGGAGTTGAGTACACAAAGTACCCAACATCTGCCTTAGTCAAAACAAGAGCTGTCGAGTACCCAACATCTGCCTTAGTCAAAACAAGAGCTGTCGTATGACAGCATAGCTCGTCTGTTTCGCGCCTTAAAGATGTAAGGTAAAACTGCTGAACCATGAAATGTAGGTCACATTCACCTACATATATTTTGAGGTCAATGATCAGGTCACATGGAACATATATTCCAGATATTACATTTCAGAATCAAATACTGTCTGAATTTTAAGGCAAAATCATTGAACCATGAAAATAGGTCATACTGACCTAGATATATTTCTATGTCAATCGTCTGGTCATATGGAAGTTATAATTCAGGGTTGAAGTTTCTCCAAGAAATTATGTTCAAAATATATGGCAGAATCACTGAATCATGAAATATAGGTCACACCGACCTAGATATATTTGTATGTCATTCATCGGGTCACATGGAACTGATTTGTTTGTTTGTTTGATTTGAGGTTTAACGTCCCTGTCAAAACTGTAAAGGTCATTATGGAGACGTTGCTTCCAATTTTGTGGGACTTTTACCCTATACGGAGATGAAATGACATCTCAAGCCCTGTCATCCGATGAAACCAATAGGGTTTATAAGCACCGCTTTGCCTGTGCAGGCTTAGGTCCTCTAAGAGGTTTACCGGTACTCGAGTGCGGGTCGGTTTCAGCTCTGTGATAAGTGACTGTTGTGAAAAACATTTGAAAAACATGAACACAGTGTGTCGGAAACGCACACGCAAATGCAAACGCACATGGCCGAGGTGACAACAACAGCTCTTCATGTACTTCGTACAGGCGAGCTAAAACTGACACAGGTCAAGACTTTTTGTTTGAGTAGGAAGCCCTTGACACAAGGAACCTACATGCCAAATATGAAGGCTCTATCTTAAACGGTTCAAAAGTTATGAACAATAACATTTTTTTCTTCCAAGTAGGTCATAGGGCAAGGTGACAGGACAAAAATGTTTGCAAGAATGTAAAGCTCTTGTCACAAGGAACCTACTGCCAAATATGAAAAGTAGAAGTAAAACAAAGATCAGGAATTGATACAATTAACTTACTCCACCCATAAAAGACACCAAAGGGAAAGAAATACAAACATTAAGCAACAAGACCATAATGGAAACCTAAACAAAGGAAGGCCATAAGGACAGTTACTTTCCCACAAAATGGCCATATGGCCATCCAAAATAAAAAGACAAAAGTGATACACACAGTAAGTAACAAACAACATAAATAAATCGCCACAGAAGTGCCGCCTTGGAACGGTCAGTGGAAGATTTCCACTGGGGGGCTTAAATCGGTTTTTACGTGGCCACAATCCTCGCCCTATCTTGAAGGCTCTTTGTTTGAGTAGGAAGCCCTTGACACAAGGAACCTACATGCCAAAAATGAAGGCTCTATCTTGAACGGTTCAAAAGTTATGAACAATTTTGTTTTTTTCTTTTACGGTCAAAGGTGAAGGTCACGGTCAAATTTTTTGCATGAATGTAAAGCTCTTCAGCTTGAATTCTTGCAAATGATATCCATCATCTCATATTCATTTCTCTCATACTACTACATTTTTTTAACCCTTGTCCTGCTGAGCCCGGATATGCTTTATCTTTCAAACAATGTAGATCCAGATCAGATGGCTTCTGTTTGCCATTCAGAATGTGAATTTGTTGCAATGATTTTTTTTTTGTTTGGGTTTTACGGCCCTTTCAAGATTATTTCACTCATATCGAGCCGATCGTTAATCAGAGGTGGGCGAAAACCGGAGTACCCAGAGAAAAACCACCTGACCTTCCGTTGCAGAACTTGACGTCTCACACATGGCCCGAGCGAGGCTCGAACCTACGGCGTGAGAGACCTAATGACTAAGAGTCAGCACTCTTATCCACTAGGCCACGGAGGCCCGTGTTGCAATGATTTGCATCAAGTAATCTGATTGGTTGATGATAATCAGTGGCTGGTGTGACAGATTTAAATATTCAGCAGGTCAAGGGTTAACAGAAAACTAACCTGCAATGCCAGGAACAGAATGTTCAGACTCCAAGTTAGCAAGTTCAAGAAAGACCAGGGCATCTCTAACTGACACTGGTCGGTCGTCAACAATATCTTCATCTGGAGGTTTACTAAGATCTACTTGAAGAATATTATTCTCATCTTGTACAACCTAAAAAACAACAACAACAAAAAGTTGACCCATATTTGCCATGATGACAAGTACAAAGATGAGCATAGATTTTGGACTAGAGAAAGTGACCAGTGGGTCACGCATACCCCCGGCCAGTGCCACCCTCCGATATATCTTTCGAGCTTGTATGTAACATGAATGAAGAAGTCAAGAAGCTATAAGAATCTATATTGTGCTTATAAAATCTAAACCAAACATAATCTTTCTAAATGGACCAAGGAAGTGAGAGCATCAAAGTTACTGAAGGGGTGGGGGCATCAATGTTACTGAAGCAGCAGGGCGGGGTATGCATCAATGAAATCTTTGAACTGGTATGCAAAATTGATGCAAGTATCAATTGAATTTGTTTTAGAGATTAGAACATACAGGCATCTATAAACTTTGTCATAAAACTTGAACCGAACGTAAAATTTCTAAGTCTGTGACCTTGACCTCAAGGTCATTGTGGGGGGTGGGACATGCATCAATGAAATCTTTAGACCAGTATGTAACTTCAGTGTAAGTATCAACTAAATCTATGAAAGGGTTCAGAAGATACAACCTCTTAGAAACTTTAACGCAAAACTTTAACCAAGATGTATAATTTCTAAGTCTGTGACCTTGACCTCAAGGTCACTGGGGGGGGGGGGGAGGAGGGGGACATGCATCAATGAAATCTTTAGACCAGTATGTAACTTCAGGGTAAGTATCAACTAAATATACGAAAGGGTTCAGAAGATACAACCTCTTAGAAACATTAACGCAAAACTTTAACCAAAATGTAAAATTTCTAAGTCTGTTACCTTAACCTCAAGGTCACTGTGGGGGGTGGGACATGCATCAATATAATCTTTAGACCAGTATGTAACTTCAGTGTAAGTATCAACTAAATCTATCAAAGGATTCAGAAGATACAATCTCTTAGAAACTTTAACGCAAAACTTTAACCAAAATGTTAACGGACGGACGGACAGACGAGGGACGGAAACACGGACGGACGGACGAACGGCAGGACGAAAACTATATACCCCCATAGCATACTTCGTATGCCGGGGGTATAAAAATACGAGTTTCTTTTAAACTTATAACACACCCTGAAGCTGGGAAACGCTGAGTTACTGAGCTACCGAGGCTGGCTTGAAATAACTAGATCCTAATCAGAGGCACATCCGACTGAGCTACCGAGGCTGGCTTGAAATAACTAGACCCTAATGGAAACATCAATAGTGGAAAGCCAAAAGGACAGATACTTTCCCACAAATTGGCCAATAGGCTATCCAAAACAAAAAGATATTAACAATACATACATTTAAAGACGAACTATAACAAAAATAAACCATGACAGATGAAACGCCTTGTAAAGGTCAGTGTAAAGTAATGAATTTGGTTCAATGGCCCAGTCAACATTTTTCTTGTCATGATGAGCCAGTCAGTTTACTTAAAATTTTCCCTGGGCAGGCATGTATAAGCAGTTAACCAGTACACTATTCTTTCCGCAGAAGCTGACAACTGCTTCTCTAAAATCAGCAGAAATGAGAGAATTAGAAACTATGTCATTATCAATCTCACTGCATTACGAAAACATGTATATAAAAATTGTAGATTTTACCGCCGAAAAAACGAACATTTTAAGATGAAAAATTGAGATTTTTTTCTTATTTCTGCTCAAAATATGGATTGTGGGTACTCGTTAGAACCACCTCGATGAGGCGGTTCGAACTTGTACCCACAATCTCTATTTTGAGCGGAAATAAGATAAAATAATGTTTACCCCTTTAAACCCCAGTTTTACTATATAAACATGGGGTTCAAAATTATATAGGCATGTTTTCGTGATGGAAACAATATTGCCATCCAAGCGGGGGATTTACCCTGCACCTTCTGGATCACAGACTCGGCCATAAGGATAAATAAAATATTTTCAAATATATATTGCAACCTCTGTTAAGCAGCCAACAGGGCCCATCAGAGTCTAATTTTGGGTCTTTTTTTGCTCCAGCATTTCAGTGGTTTCTTGCTGTTGAGTCCTCACCATTGTTTCATCTGTCGTTGTTTGATTTTTGTGTTCACGGAGACGTTGCACTGATGAGATAGGAGGCCTTCATGCAGACTGAACAAATTATTTGTCTAAATTGCGATTGAAATAAGGGCGAGGATTGTGGCCATGTAAAATCGATTTAAGCCCCCCAGTGGAATTCGTTTCACTGACCATTCCAAGGCGGTTCTTCTGTTGTGGATTATTTTTGTTATGGTTTGTTTTTGAGTGTGTGTATCTCTTATATTATTTTGTTTTGGATAGCCAATTGGCTATTTTGTGGGAAAGTAAATGTCGTTTTTGCTTTCCGATATCGATGTTTCTGTTAGGATCTAGTTGTTTCATGTTTGTACTTCTTTCCCTTTGGTATCTCTGATGGGAGCTGTGGTTTAATTGTTTCGATTCCTGATCATTGCCTTCACTTCTATTTTCTATATCTGACTGCTTAACTCTTTATCATGCTGTTCACGACAACCCCTGTCTTTGGAAACAGTGTAGATCCAGATCAGATGGCTTCTGAAGAAGCCATCTGATCAGGATCTTCACTGTTTGGCATTCAGTTTATGAATTTGTAGCAATAAAATACATCAAGTAATTTGATTGGTTGATAGACAGAAATGGGTGTGGCTTAAATGAATATTCAGCAAGATAAGGGTTAAAGGAGGCCACGTGGCTGTTACAGATCCAAAGCCCCAGATAAGAGGGGTATCTACATATCATTTTTCTTATTTCTGCATGAAAACATGCTCATTAGAAGCGCTTCTACTGAGAACCATAATATATGTTTTTGTGCAGAAATAGGCACAAAGTCTGTCAACTTACTGTTAGAAGCAAAGGCTTATTCTCTACCATCTTGGCAAAGGTTTTAACAGCATCTAGGGACCAGCCACTCTGAAATAGAAAACAAAAGATTATTAACCTTTCATGTGCAATAATAACAGTTAACTATTATTTTCCCTGCTATACTTTCTAACAAAGTTAAGAGGACAACTGCTCTAATCTTGAATTTTTCAACAAGTAATTTGTTGTAAACTAATATTTTGTTTGTTTTGAAGTCATAAGGCAAAGTCAACATCATTAAAGTCATTTAATGCACAAAAAACAAAAAATGTCTCTGGATGAGGCAGTTCTAAAAAAAAACCCACAGCATAGGTCTATCTGTATAAATTAGAAAAACTATCCTTCAATTATCACAAAATACTCACCTTGTCTGTTGCAATGAATACCATCACGTTAACAAGCCTGTGAAATGAACACCCCCTTAAACCCCACTTTATATAGAGAAAAATGGGGTTTAAGGGGGTAAACATTATTTTTCTTATTTCTGCTCCAAGACATAGGTTGTGGGTACTCGTTAGAACCGCCTCAATGAGGCGGTTCTAACGAATACCCACAACCTATGTTTGAAGTACAAATAAGAAGAATATAACAAATTTTCATCGGAAAAGTCGCCATTTTGGAGATATGAAAGAATGCACTATGTCGCACGGGTGTGTTATCGTAATGCAGTAATCATGTGATAACAGAAGGGATCTTTAACCTGCACAAGGAATCTCCTTGCATCAGGGGTCTTGACAAACATCCCAATCTGACGAATGGCACACTATTGCACTGTTAGGCAGCCGTCTTTCAAAGATGCTAAAAGAGCATGTTTAGACACTGAAAATTTATAAACGGTTGCAGGGGATCAAACCTGGGACCTCTAGAATCTGAGGTCACTGCACAACCCACTGAGATACCAGTTTTCTTCTTTAAGTAATTTAACCCACTGCATGCTGGTGGACTCTTCCATTGCTATATTTTGGACAAGTCCATTTGGGATATAAGGAGTGTCAAGCCTGTTTTTTTTTTTCATTTTCATTCTATTTTTGGCGGAAAATTCTGTTAGTAATTAGTGCAGACCCTGATCAAATGCCACATTCTGTGGCCTCAGATCTGGGCCTGCACTGTTTGCCAAGGTACAACTTTAGGGATTTCCCACATACAATGGGTTAATTAATAATAAGAAAAGTCCTTAGACTTATAATTTTGGTAAACTGTTTCTGTGCTGCTATTTTTATCTACCTTGTCATATGGTACAATGTTGAAGAGGGAACATTCCATGGAAAATTGTGGATGCTTCATATATTTGGGCTGGATTCTTCTACACCTGAATGATAAATAAAAGTGTAACTCTTTCATATTCTTCAATATTTCTAAAGATAGGTTATTTTTAGCATTAAGGGGAATTGGGAACACCTGGCAGATTTTTCTGCCATTTTTCAAAGGGTGACAACTTTTGGGCCTTTGTGTTCAGTTTTCTATAAGCCCTGTCCCACTGAAAAAGGAGTCTACTCTTAAAGGAAAGAATTTGCTCCTCAGGAGCAAATTCTTTCCTTTAAGTTTTGGTTTGATTTGAGGTTTAACGTCCCCGTCAACACTGTAAAGGTCATTTTGTAGATGTTGCTTCCAATTTTGTGGGACTTTTACCTAACATTGAGATGTAATGACATCTCAAGCCCTGCCCCCAATGAAACCAATAGGGTTTATTAGCATGGACAGGCCGACTCGCACCGCTCTGCCTGGGCAGGCTTAGATCCTCTACGCGGTTTACCAGCACTCGTGTGCAGGTGGGTTTCAGCTCTGCGTGGAAGCATCATGCAGCCCATCTATTTCTTCAAGCCCCGATGGGCGGGGGCCGGTTTCCTTTAAGAGTTGACCCCTGTTGACCTGGGAGACAAAAAAACTTTTGCAGGAGTTACCTCCCCTGAAGGTGTTTCCATTCCCCTTAAGACTTAAATACTTTTTGAGTCAACTTCAAAGAAGTATATGTCTAATATGATTATTTTAAATACTGGGACAAAAATATCTTGGCACATAGTGTAGTAAGCCAGCCTTATTGGCTCAACTGCTGATCCAGAGGTTGCGGATTCAATCCCTGACAGGCTGGCAACATTCTTACATGGTGATTTCTCTCCCTACTGCTGATTCAAGAAGGGGAGTTGTCAGCTTCTGGAGAAAGATTGAGCAACCACTTATATATTAGCTTTTATCATATGATGTCACATACAAGAGCGTAATAATGTCATGTAATAAATTCGGTAATCCACTAGTGCATTAAATATATGCAAATTAGTTAGTTATGTCCCGGCAAATGACCTCAGAGTTGCCATAATCAATGAATACAACCTCACTAGAATGCTGCAATGTTTTCAACATCATCATCTGTCAAGACCACTTACCTATCTAGGCCTATGACCTCTGTGTTTCCATAATCAATGTACACGACCTCTACTATAACTGCCCCTATGTCTTCATCATTATCTGTCAAGACCACTTACCTATCTAGGCCTATGACCTCTGTGTTTCCATAATCAATGTACACGACCTCCACTTTAACAGCCCCTATGTCTTCATCATCATCTGTCAAGACCACTTACCTATCTAGGCCTATGACCTCTGTGTTTCCATAATCAATGTACACGACCTCCACTTTAACTGCCCCTATGTCTTCATCATTATCTGTCAAGACCACTTACCTATCTAGGCCTATGACCTCTGTGTTTCCATAATCAATGTACACGACCTCCACTTTAACTGCCCCTATGTCTTCGTCATTATCTGTCAAGACCACTTACCTATCTAGGCCTATGACCTCTGTGTTTCCATAATCAATGTACACGACCTCCACTTTAACTGCCCCGATGTCTTCATCATCATCTGTCAAGATCACGTTCTTGATTCGTGCCCTGTACCACTGTTTGTCCTGGGTATAGTTGGCCAAGACAATGTCACCTGAAACCAGTGTGAGCATTACATGAACAAGTCCGTGAAATAATCTTCCCCCTCAAACCCCACTTTATATAGAGAAAACTGGTGTTTTCGGGGTATACATTATTTTTCTTATTTCTGTCCCAAGACATAGATTGTGGGTACTTGTTAGCACAGCCTCAATGAGGCGGTTCTAACCAGCACCAGCAACCTATGTGTATGTTATAAAGAAGAAAAGTATGTCGGATTTTAATAGTAAAGTAGCCATTTTAAAGATGTGAAAAATGCACTATGCCGCATGGGTGTGTTATCATAATGAGGAAATCTTACTTGCCTGTAGTACATTTTTGGATTTGGTTTTAGGGCCCTTTCAAGACTATTTCACTCATATCGAGCCGATCGTCAATCAGTGGTGGGCAAAAACCGGAGTACCCGGAGAAAAACCACCTAAACTTCTGTTGCAGAACTTGGCGACTCATGTGACCTGAGCCAGGCTTGAAACACAGCGGTGAGAGACCCAATGATTAAGAGTCTGCGCTTTTATCCACTAGGCTACAGAGGCCTGTGCCTCTAGAACATACAAGTTCTGTATGTTCTGGAGTTTAACACTGATACTTCAGTGGTTAGTGCACTTGCCTCTGACACTAGAGGCCCCCGGTTCGATCCCCGGAGGCAGTGATTATTTCGGTGTCCTAACACGCTCCATTGTCATCATTTGCAGGGATGAATGCCAAAAAGTGCACCGTCCTTTGGATTAGGATGTTAACTGGAGGCCCCCTGTGCAGGAAGAGTCACCTCCTGTGCAGGTTAAAGACCCCTACCATAATTACATGATTACTGTGTAGGCTTTCAACCCTGCAACCTAGGGTGTATATAATGTACACCTGCGAGTAATGGTCAAATGAGACCGATCGCAGTAGAAGTAGAAAGAAAGAAACATTCCACTTAATACTATTTAGGTCATATCGAGACAGTCCGTTTAATACCTAAACACTTCTCCTAGTCAATCTTTTATAAGGTGATGGCCAGACCTGGGGTAGTTGTATTCTGTATTCTTATTTGAATACTATTCGAATACATTTTCTGAGTATTCATCAAGTATTCTGTATTTGTAGATTTTTTAGAATAAAAGTATTTGTATTCGAATATATTTCATAAGTCAGGTATTCATGAATAGTTTTCCGAATACATTATGAATACTTTTGCTCTTTACAGGAAAGAAATATATGAAATAATCCATAAATGTTTTAATTATTGTGACTAAAGTCCTTGACTGCTCATGTAGGAACTTCTGAAATTAATATTAGATGGTTAAATACAATACATAACAGCTCAAGATCCAAGAATATTAATTGATTCATTTGGTTACTGTGATGCAAATAAAAGCTTTCAAGATGACAAACATTTTATTATTATTAATATGTTACTTTCAAAGTGACGGACATTATAATTTGTTGACTGGGAAAGGTGTGAAAAACAGAGGAAAACCAGTGCTTCAGCTGAAGTGCACGACCCGCCGGATGCTTTTAGCTTGATGAGTGTTACCATATATGGGTATGGCGGCCATTTTGGTCATGTAATCTGGACCTAAAATGGTTCCCCCAATAAATGCGCCTTATCGTAAGGAGCAAAAATATATCTTATACTTAAGTACTGTATTCTGAATCGTTTGCAGGATAAAATGCATTCTCACTTTTCCAATACAAAAGCATATGTGTCAAAGTTTGACCTAGCCTCAAGGAAGGTCAAGGTAAACCCAGGGTCACCATTTTAGCAATTTATGATGGGCCTACTTCCCAGATGCTACTTATCAAGTTTCGTGGTAATCTGCCCAGTGGTTCTGGAGAAGACTATTTTTGAAGGGTTTTTACCATATATGGCTTGGCGGCCATTTTGGTCATGTGACCTGGACCCCATTAGCAAATTTTGGTTTCCCCCATCCCATAGAGGCTCCATATGAAATTGGACTTCAATCGGCCCAACGGTTTCCGAGGAGAAGCAGTTCAAAAATTTTCACATTTTTCGCCTCGGCGAGGCTATACTAAATGGAATGTAATATTTCGCAAGTTCATTGGTTAGATCTCATTGATATCTATCAGTATGCCAAAAATTGTTTAAATATTCCAAGCGGTTAAGTCACTATCACCAATTTTCACAAACGGGTTGCGGACGGACGGACAGACAGACTGACAGAATGACATGGTGATTTTAGGGCACTCTTAGAAATCAACCGACTTCAGTCGGTCGCTTTTTCTGCGGGTTGTGCAATATACATCTGTTCTCAATTAGATATTTTTTTTTTTTATTAAGAGACACTTCAATCACAAATAACTCTCAATCATGGCCCACTACTGTTAGGGCACATGGCTATTTCTAGTCTATTCTTACAAAAGTATACATTTATCAATATATGGTGTTTTAGGCTGATTTGTGCTGATTGCATAAATAATTTCTGCTACCCATTCATGTCAAATGAACTCTTCAAATTTGTATTATTAGACAGGTCCATTTCAATTTAAGAGATGTCTGCTTACTTTATTACTTTTACAAAATTTTATGATCTTTAGAAAGTACTGTACACTTTGATCAGACACTATATTCTGTGACAAATGATCCATATATATACACGGCCAAGGTCCCTTTTTAAGGGACTGTAGGCATTGATCTGTTAATCTGTGAAGATACCAAATACAATACCTGTATGTCATCTTCCAATAGATTGCCTCAGGATAGAGAGATAGGGGCAAGACCTAGTGTTTTACAACTGAGCCATGCCAAAGCAAAACCTTCAAATTACCCACATGTTTCACAGTTTGTAATTCCAAATACTGGTAAATTGAGTTTTGTTTGATAAAAACAGTCTCCCTGTTGATAACATTTTGAAGATCATACACAAAAAAAAAAAAAAAAAATGTATAGGTAGTAAAATGAAAGTGACGGCAATCTGAAAACTGAAATCCCAAAAGTAGAAATAGGGGGAAATGGGCAAACTGATTATTTTATTATGTGCTGGTTAATTTTGACACTTGTTTCTCACAAGAAACTCAATAATGACCCTTACTTAGTTTCAGCAGTATATGAATTGATAATACGAAAATATGCCCATACAAGTACATCGTAAATTTTATTGCTGAAAAAATGCTAATTTTCAGATGAAAAATTGTGATATTTTTCTTATTTCTACTAAAACTATAGATTGTGGGTACTCGTTATAACCAGTTCTAACAACTTAACAACTACAAAACTATAGATTGCGGGTAGTCTTTATAACCACCTCAATGAGGTGGTTCTAATGAGTACCCACAATCTGTATTTTAGAGCTGAGAAATTGTGTTTACTTCTGTAAACCCCAGTTTTACTGTATAAAAGTGAGGTTGAAGGAGAATTATGTAGGTGTGCTTACCTGATGTAATCATTAGCTTTTGATTGACCAGACACTACAAATGACCTGTTTCATACAAGATCCTGCACACCTTCATTGATTGTGTCATAATTGTTCCAGAGAAAACCCAAACATATTTACAGTCACCAGGTGTTTCATACATGTATAATTCCTCCATTTACTATATATATATTTCCACTGATATAATTTCCATTTTGATAGAAATATATTCAAAAGTATTCTAAAAGTATTCAAATACATTTGCAAAGTATTTGTATTTTCATTTGAATACATTCATAGACAAGAGCATCGGTGAAACCGAGGGATGCTCCCCGAAGATGCGCAGTAGTAGGAGGGTTAGTTTAGTGAAATGATCGTATACACTTTGAAGTTTGATAAGATTTGTTTGAAGACAAATGTTATGGGTACTCGTTAGAACCGTCTGAATGAGGAGGTTCTAATGAGTACCCTCAGCTGATGTTTGGAGTACAAATATAGAAACTAGGTAGTGATTTTCAACAAGGAATGCAAAAAAATGAGAAATGTAAGGCCCCTTCCCTGCACATCTTAAACCATAAGGCTAAGAAACTCAATTTTGTGTTTCCTAGTAAGTGGTTTTCAATGGAAAATGTCACAAGGAATACACATGTGAAACATGAAAGCCCTATCACCCATGGTTATGAAATAACAGGAGATATTTTTTTTGAAAAAGGGGAAATGATTAGTGAAAATAAGCAATATAGTTATGGCCCTTTGTCAGAATGTAGGTTTTTGTAATGTAAGTATGTGTATGAAGTTTCATGAGAGTAGGACAAATACTTTTAAAATTTTGACCGGAGTTTAAGTTGTTTGGGTATGGCCTGACAAACACACACCCAAATGCAATTTGTCAGGATGTAGGTCTTGTGATGGTAATTATGTGTGTGATGTTTGATGAGAGTAGACAAAATACTTTTGAAGTTATCACCGAGGTTAAGGTTTTTGGTTTAGGTGTGACAAACACACGAGTTATTCTCCTTTGTCAGAATGTAGGTCTTGTGATGGTAAGTATGTGTGTAAAGTTTCATAAGAGTAGGGCCAGGTTAAGGTGTGACAAACACGAGTTTCGTGGCGTCTGATCTGGGCCTGCACTGTTTGCCACTTACCCCTTTTGGGGTTTCCGGTACCAAATGGGTTTAACCAAAAGTCTAAGAATTCCCTAGTTATTGATTATTTAACAAAGACTGCAAAAATAAGGAGAAATGTTAGGCCCCTTCCATGCAAGGGCATGTAAATCTTAAACCATAAGACAAAGAAACTCAGTTTTGTGTTCCCTAGTAAGTGATTTTCAATGAAGAATGTCACAAGGAATACATAAGTGAATATGAAAGCCCTATTACCCATGGTTATGAAACAACAGGAGATATTTTTTGAAAAAGGGGAGATAATTCAGTGAAAATAAGCAACATAATTATGGCCCTTTGTCAGAATGTAGGTTTTGTGAAGGTAAGTATGTGTGTGAAGTTTCATGAGAGTAGGATAAAAACTTTTTTAAAATTTTGACAGAGTTTAAGTTGTTTGGTTATGGCCTGACAAACACACACTGAAAAGCAATATAGTTATGGCCTTTTGTCAGAATGTAGGTCTTGTGATAGTAAGTAAGTGTGTGCAGTTTCATGAGAGTAAGGCAAATACTTTTGAAGTTATGACCGAGGTTAAGTTTTTTGGTTAAGGCGTGACAAACACATGGACAAAAGCAATATGGTTTGTCAGAATGTAGGTCTTTTGATTGTTAGTATGAGTGTGAAGTTTCATGGGAGTAGGGATAATAATTTTGAAGTTATCACCGGTTAAATGTTTTGGTTTAGATTTGAAACTGACTGACATGGAGATTACTATAGGGCATCCAAAATACTGTGTGGGGCCTTAATTAAGAAGGGAAGTAACTCCTTAAATACTGTTGGTAGGGATATGCTTCTTGCATTCTGCGATTTCTCTCATAGCCCCCTATCAGTGTATCAAGTTTCACTAAATTACCTTTAAAACTTTTAGAGATATGATCCGGACAAGCTTAATATAGCAAAAACTAAAAAGGGAAATAACTCTGTAATTACTTGTGATAGAGTTACAGTTCTTGCACTCTGCACTTCCTCTGATGGTCATCTATCAATGTATCAAGTTTCACTTAAATCCCTTCAATACTTTCAGAGATATGCTCCGAACAATTTTTTCATTGAAATAGTTAAGAAGGGAAGTAACTCCATAAATACTGGTGACACGGTTATGGTTCTTGTATTTTACGATTCCCCTCATCGCCCTCTATCATTATATCAAGTTTCACTTAAATACCTTTAATACTTTTAGAGATATAGAGCGTGACGGACGGACAGATGCACGGTCGGACGGACAAAGCAGGGACTATATGGCTCCCCCTTCGGGGAGCATAAAAATGTATTTTTATTTGTATTCTGTATTCGTGAAATGCAAAGTATTTGTATTTGTATTCGAATACTTTTGAAAGTATTCGACCCCAGGCCTGGTGATGGCAAGCTTATACGTACAAGTAGTTAATCAGTACAGTGCACAAACAGTGCAGAAAATTTGCTTTTGCCAGAAACTGCCAACTGCCCTTCTTCAAGTTCTTGAATTAAGAGCATACTAGTAGTATTTAGCCAACAATTTTGCAATCTGCCCTCTTCGGGATCCTTCTATCAGGCAAAGCACAGACCAGTATGACAAGGTTTAGTGCCAACAGAAGCCTAATATTGACAGCACAGGTTCTAATCAGACTGCCCATATGCAGTCTGATCAGAGCCTTTGCTGTCAGCTTCATGTAACATAGTAGATTTTCTTGCATTCACAATTCACATCCAATATGCTCACTACAAAGTTATTTTTCTTTCTTACCCTCTTCCTCTTTTTTTCTTTCTTTCAATTTAAAAGCATACTTTCTTCCTTTCAATTTAAAAGCATACTTTCTTCTTTTCAATTTAAAAGCATACTTTTTATCTTTCCAACAGTTTAAAAAGCATACATTCTTTAAAAGCATACTTTTATTCTTTCTTACAACTTAAGGTGAATGGGAACACCTGGCAGATTTGCCCGCCATTTTTCAAAGGTAGACAACTTTTGCGACTTTCTGTTCGCTTTTCTAAAAGCCCTATACCACTGAAAAAGGGGTCTACTCTTAAAGGAAAGAATTTGTTCCTCAGGAGTCAATTCTTTCCTTTAAGAGTTGACCCCTATTGACATGGGAGACAACTACACTTTTGCAGGAGTTGCCTCCCCTGAAGGTTTTCCCATTCCCCTTAAAATATTACTTTTTGCAGGAGTTGCCTCCCCTGAAAGTGTTCCCATTCCCCTTTAAAAATTACTTTTTGCTCACAGCTTTTCTTTCTTACTTCCTGTATTTCTTTTTTACAATTTAGAAGCCTCCGTGGTGTAGTGGTTATGCTACTTGCCTCATAAACCAGGGGTCCTGAGTTCGATCCCAGACTTCTCCAGACTTTTGAATGAGTCTTTTAAACAAAGGTCCCGTCTCAGTATGACCTCAGCTGTTGGTGGGACGTAAAACTGAAACCCGCACACACACAAAATAGGTTTAAAGCAGAATTTCTTTCTTACTTTCTTACAGCATGCTGTATTTTTTCTTTTTTCTGTACTTTTTTCTTCCCTTCCTTACTTTCTTCCAATTTAACCCATTTTGTACTGGAAACCCCAAAACAGGTAGTTGGCAAGCAGTGCAAGCGCAGATCAGATGCCGCAAAGTTTTGCGGCGTCTGATCTGGGCCTACACTGTTTGCAAAATTTTCAGCCAATTTCCAAATAGATTTTGAAGAAAACATAACCTGTCATCCCTAAATTTCAAAATCGACTCCTGCCAAGTATAAGGAGGAAGATTCCATTTGCTACAAAAAGGGTTAAAAGCATACATACCAATCTGAACAGATGAAACTGTTTGCTTATCTGCAGCTGGACTGTTACACCAGTTGTTGAGAGAGTAAGACATTGTCGTCAACTTGGAATGGTCGGACTTCAGCTGTACCATAAACCTACAGGGATTCTGGATGTGGGTCACAAACACCTTGTCATTATGCCCTGAAAAGATGCAGAATTTGCAGGGACCAGTTGTTCAAAAGCTAACCATGCCATTACAGGGTGGCCACACATTTTTAGCAATCAAATTCCCTGATATTTCCCTGATTTTTCCCTGATTTGATTTGATTTTCCCTGATTAAAAACCTTGATATTATCGCAATGGCCCCTACCTTTAGAAGTCATATACTGATTCAAATGCTGTCAAGTGACATATTTATACACAATGCTGTCACAATATTCTTAATTAAATGAAAATTTATCTAAAATATGATGTAAATGTGCTAATTTATTTTCATGGTAGTCAAAATCAAAACTGGTAAAATATTTCCCCTCCAACCTCCCCTTATAGCCACACCATCACCTCCAATTTATTAAAACAGTAGGTGTTGTTTTTTTTTGTTTTTTTGCTTACATGGTAGACTGTCTAAGGCCATTCTTAAAAATTGCTTGTTTGCAATTACCTATTCAGGTGTTCAAGGAATGGATAGACAGGTTGGGATTTTCTTTTATCGTGTGTTCAAGGGGTGGGTATGAAGACTAGAATTTTCAAATTGGGAACACGTCTTGATGTCGATTGATTATGCAATTACATACTCATCATATGTCAGTTTTACCCTTTTTGTACCAGATGGAATCTTGCTCCTTATATATAAAAGGAGTCCATTTCAAAATTTAGGGGTGTCAGGTTGTATTTTCTTCAAAATTGATTTGGAAAATGGCTGAACTTTTTGCAAATAGTGTAGGCCCTGATCAGACGCCGCATCCTGCGGTGTCTGATCTGGACCTGCACTGTTTGCCACGGTACCCGTTTAGGCGTTTCCAGTCTGAAATGGGTTAAAGCAAATTTTGCTTTATATTAGCTTTTTAATGAAACAGCCATGAAGAAAGAAAACTTTCTTCCGGAAAAGCTATACAATTTGAATATTTTGACCTTACAAAGATAAGATTTTTTGCAATTCCCTGATTTTTCCCTGATTTTCAGCAAAATTTCAAATTCCCTGATTTTTCCCTGCAGGGAATTTTTTTTCACCATTTTCCCTGTTTTCCCTGTTTTCCAGAGTGTGTGGCCACCCTGCATTATTTCTTTTACTTTTATTTTTTTGTTTTGGTTTTACGGCCCTTCAAGATAATTTCACTCATATCAAACGGATCAATATTTAAAGGTGGGTGTAAACCGGAGTACCTGGAGAAAAACCACCTGACCTTCCATTGCAGAACTTGGCGTCTCGCATGTGACCCGAGCCAGGCTCGAACCCAGTGGTGAGTCTGCGTTACTCCCGCCGTTTACCCGCGCTGTGGTCTATTGCAGTATGTGTCCAGTGTTCCGTCGTCCGGGCGAGGCTCGAACCCAGTGGTGAGAGACCTTAAAGTCAGCACTCTTATCCACTAGGCCACGGAGTCCCATTAACCATGCCTTTAGTTAATCTGTTTGTTTGATTTGAGGTTTAATGTCTCCCTCAACACTATATAGGTCATTTTGGAGACGTTTGTTCCAATTCTGTAAGACTGTCACCCAACAGTGAGATGAAATGACATCTCAAGTCAAGCCCCCAAGTGAAACCAATAGGGTTTATACGAATCGATGGTCCCACTCGCACCACTTTGCCATGGCAGGCTTAGACCCTCTAGGGACTTTACCAGTACTGATGTGTGGTTGGTTTCAGCTCTGTAAAAGCACCATGCAGCCCAATCTATTTCTCCATGCCTGATAGGCTAGGGCCCAACATTAGCTAAAGTATCATTAAAACTTTGGCTAATAAGCTTGTACTTTTTGCTGAAAAAATGAGAGTAGCTTTTGAAAATGAGCCAGCGCATGACAAAATCTACAAGAAGTCTTGAGCACTAGCAAAGACTCAGATCAGCCTGCACATTTGCGCAGTCTGATCAGAGTCTTCACTGATCGCATGTACCTACTATAGGCTAATATTAATGCAAAAAGACATAAGCATATGGTCTGGTCATAGTGGATGGGTGTGCAGGTTGATTTGAGTCTGTGCTGGTCTCACCTGTCTTATTGCAGGTTTTATTATGTGCCGGCTCAAATGATAAAAGTTTGCAATGATTCTAGTATCCACAAACAAGAAATCAGGAAAATTATCCCTTGATTGTGATCCTCCTAATCTAAAGCTGCGCTTAATGATAAAAGTTTAACACTACATTAAGTATTCTCTTCATAAGCTTGTTTTTTTGGTTTTGGTTTTACATCTCTTTCATCATTATTTCACTTATTTCGAACCAATCCTTTATCAGAAAAGGGTAAAAAACTGATGTACCTGGAGTCAAAAAATTCTGCCTGAGGCTATCAGTATGCCGTGCCTGTGGGGACTCTTACATTAGGGTGAAAGTTAGAGTGGTCGCAAATGTTAATGGCTTGATGGATGGACAAACGAACAGACCATCGGATGGAAAGCCAACTCCCTACATCGTGCCATGCTTAAAAACCACCTGATCTTCCATTGCAGAACTTGGTGTCTCATTAGCTTAGAACAGCTCAGTCCAATGGAAGAGATCCATCATCAAACTACGGAAAGGCCCCAACTTCACCCTCAACATAGAGGACAAAATCATATCTTACATACTGTATTCATCGTAATTACTCCATATGATCAGAAGCCTCCATGGTGTAGTGGATAAGCCACTCACCTCATAAACAAGGGTTATGGGTTTGATCCCGGGCTTCTCCAGACTTTCAGATGAGTCTTTAAACCGTGGTACCATCTCTGTATGACCTTAGCTGTTGGTGGGACATAAAAAACTCAAACACACTCACTCCATATGATCTAACAAGCACATGGCAATGCATTTTCACAAAGAATATTTGACACCAATTAAAAGCACAAGCTTTTGCAGCCACAATGAAAAAAGATCTTTCTTACATATGAAAGCCTCTTTTTCCAGCATCAGTCATAGCAACAGACAAGAGGGCCCTTTTTCCAGCATCAGTCATAGCAACAGACAAGAGGGCCCTGATTCGCTCACCTGAATGTCATTGTCTCTAGTACATTCTATTTTTGGCTCTGGTGACCATCTTGTTCATCAGAGTGCAACGATCTTAGCTATTTTGGTAGGGTGTCACCTAGGCAACATTCCTTTGAAGTTTCAATCAAATTGACCCAAGGGTTTAGGAAGAGTTCGCATTTGAAGCAAATTTACAATGTTTTTCTATTTTTAGCTCTGGTGGCCATATTGTTCATCAGAACAAGACTATTTTAGCTATTTTGGTAGGGTCATTTAAGCAACATTCCTAATAAGTTTGAATGTAATTGGCCCCAGGGTACAGGAGGAGTTGTCGTTTGAAGATTTTTTTAGCCCTGGTGGCCACCTTGTTTATCAGAGCAGAATGATTTTAACTATTTTGTAAGGGAGTCACCTGGGCAACATTCCTGTGAAGTTTAAATCAAATTGGCCTAAGAGTTTAGGAGAAGTTTGCGTTTGAAGCAAATTTATGATTTTTTTCTATTTTTAGCTTTGATGGCCAATTTGTTCATCGGAGCGGGATCATTTTAGCTAATATGGTAGAGGGTCATCTAAGTAACATTCCTATGAAGCTTGAATGAAATTGGCCCAAGGAAACAGGAGTTGTTGTTCAAAGATTTTTTCTATTTTTAGCTTTGGTGGCCATCTTGTTTGTCAGAGTGGAAAGATTTTAGCTATTTTGGTAGGAAGTCACCTAAGTAACATTCCTGTGAAGTTTGAATCAAATCGGCCCAAGCGTTTAGGAGGAGTTCATGTTGGACGCAAATTTACAGTTTTTCTATTTTTAGCTATGGTGGCCATTTTGCTCATCAGAGCAAAATTGTTTAAGCTATTTTGGTAGAGGATCATCTAAGCAACATTCCTATGAAGTTTGAATGAAATTGGCCCAATGGTACAGGAGTTGTCGTTTGAAGAATTTTTCTATTTTTAGCTCTGGCGGCCATCCTGTTGGTCAGAGCAGAACGATTTTAGCTATTTTGGTAGGGAGTCAACTACATAATATTCCTGTGAAGTTTGAATTAAATTGACCCAAGGGGTAAGGAGGAGTTGACGTTTGAAGCAAATTTTCAATGTTTTTCTATTTTTAGCTATGGCGGCAATTTTGCTCATCAGAGCAGAACCTTTTCAGCTATTTCAGTAGATGGTCATCTAAGCAACATCCCTATGAAGTCTGAATAAAATTAGCCCAAGGGTACAGGAGGAGTTGTGGTTTAAACATTTTTTCTATTTTTAGCTCTGGCGGCCATCTTGTTTGTCAGAACAGAACGATTTTATCTATTTTGGTAGGGAGTCACTTGGGCAACATTCCTGTGAAGTTTGAATCAAATTGGCCCCAGGGTTGAGGAGTTTGCGTTTGAAGCAAATTTACGATGTTTTTCTATTTTTAGCTATGGCGGCCATTTTGCTCATCAGAGCAATACTGTTTTAGCTATTTTATTAGAGGGTCCCCTTGAAAGTTGAATTAATTTTGCCCAAGGGTACAGGAGTAGTCATTTAAAGAATTTTCTATTTTTAGCTCTGGCGGCAATTTTGTTCACCGGAGCGGAACCATTTTAGCTGTTTTGGTAGAGGGTCACCTAAGCAACACTCCCATAAAGTTTGAATGAAATTGGCCTAAATGTACAGGAGAAATTGTCATTTAAAGATTTTTAGCTCTGGTGGCCATCTTGTTCAGCGGAGAGAACGATTTTAGCTATTTTTGTAGAGGGTAACCTAAGCAATATTCCTATGAGGTTTTATTGAAACTGGCTCAAGGGTTAAGGAGGAGTTAGCATTTAAAGCAAATTGTTGATGCCGCACGACACACAACGGACATTGACCGATCAAAATATTTCACCAGAAATCGATAACTGAAGAAGGGAATGAAAGACCCTAGAAAAGGTTTTATGATCATCTCCATGTAAGGAAAATTGCAAGACCCTGCGAGGATTGAACCGCCTTACAATCAGTCGGACACCCATACCACTGAGCCACAAAGGCCGGTTTTTTAACATTTTGTTATGTACTACTGAATATCCTAATGATGATGTTACTGCTTACCATTGGTTAATATCATTCACAATGGCCAAACTTTTGCAGTTGACAAACTTTTGTTGTTGACATGAAACTATCCCCATTTGTACCTCAATACCTTGACCTTTGAATTAGGAACTATTTTGGTACCTTTAATTTTTCCTTTAGCAGGTAAATCTTTCTCTGTTTTGTTTCTCTCTGGCTCCCGCTTCTTTTTTACAAGCTTGCTGGAGCGGGTAGAACCATCAGATTTCACCGACGAGGAATCATCTAATATGACAACTTGCTCTTCTACAATGAAATGACAAACATTTTCAAAGATGGCTAATGGGTAAATCTGTATTTGTTTCACAGTCCACTTAACACTATTTAGGTCCTACCAAGCCAGTCAGCAAACCTAAACAAACTTTTCCTTGGGCTTATATGGATGGAAAGACAGAAGGGGCCTACTCTTAAAGGAAAAAAATGCTCCCTTTCCTTTTATCCTTCAGGTGCCGCAGATTTTTTATTTAACATTAGTTGAACAATTTCTTTTCATTACATTTTATTCTCATATTGCCATTTATTATATGTTTGTTTTTCAGATTTGTACATTGTGTTCATAAAAAAAAAAAAAAAAAAAAAAAAAAAAAGTGTTTAAAAAAACTGCGGTTCCGCGGTTTTTAGTGTGGTGTTTCTTTTTCTATTTCTCCAAGCCCCGATGGGGGGGGGGGGGGGGGGGGGCCCGCTGCGCAAATGTATTGAAGTGCTATTCCCATTCTATTTCTCCAAGCCCTGACGGGCGGGGGCCGCTAAGCAAATGTATAAGAATTGATATTCTTAATCTATTTTTTCAGCTCCAATGGGTGGGGGCGGGTGAGGGCGCTGCACAAATGTATTGGAAGTGCTATTCCCAATCTATTTCTCCAAGCCCTGTGGGCGGGGGCCGCTGTGCAAAATGTACATGTGTATTAGAATTGCTATTCCCAATCTATTTCTCCAAGTCCTGATGAGCGGGGGCCGCTGCACCAATGTATTAGAAGTGTTATTTCTCCATAAAGTATGTTGCCGAGGCGATTCTGACAAGTACTAGGGGTGTAACGATACACCTACCTCACGATACGATACGTATCGTGATACTTACCTCACGATACGATACGTATCGTGATACTTTTAAAGAGACAGACATTAAAGAGACAGGTGTGGGGTAGCCCCTATGTGCTTTTAGCGCCCGGTTACCTTACAAAATCTATCAAGTCAAGAGACAGGTGTATGAATGTCATTTGACGTGTCACCAGTAGTAATTCTGATTCTGACAGACTGACACACACACAGCCTAGCCATACTATAAGCTCACCAATGAGCCTACGGCTCGGGTGAGCTAAAAAGTTGGGTTTAAGGGAATATTTGTTGCATAGTTTTGGTAACATGTTGCAAAGCTGTGCCATCATTTGCAAATAAACTGAGATTCTGTTACTGTCCAAGTTACCACCATCTGCCAGCCTATAATGTGTAAAAAGGAAGCTTAAAAGATATTAAGAGCAATGAACAAATTTAATTGTAGCTAAGATAATCCTAAGATAATAGAAACTTTCACTGAACAATGAACATCCCAGATAAGAGGAGAAAATTAATATAGAACCGTGTTAGCGAAGATATAATCATTAAAACAATATTTCTTTCACGAAAATTGAGATATTTTTAGGGGGCCGAACAGTCTATTGTTGCGAGTGTTTATAGCCGAACGGAATATGGTAGTTGTCGTAAGGCGGAAATAGACGCTTACATCGATAATTAGTGCATCAATAAAGCAAAATTAAGTAGGATTCAACATAAAAACAACATTTAAGCAGTTTCTCTGCTATTTTTTTCTTAATTTTGTCTTTTGACGAATTTTTTTTTTGTGAACCGAACCGTCAGCTTCGTACCGCGGTGAACCGTACTTTCGGTGAATCGTTACCCCTCTAACAAGTACCCACAACATAAAAGGAAAAATGTATGTTTCTAACAAGAAACTTACTTGAATATTTCCGACATGAAATTATCCCTTTTTAAATTCTTTGTCTATAACGCTATTCTGAGCAGACTATGTAAATAATAAAAAAAAAAAAAAAAAAAAAAAATTCTTGGCCAGCAGTCACCTTACCTGGCTGGTGTGGCATGTCATTGCTTAACCTTGTAAAGTTGGTGCACTAAACCCCTCGACTATATCTCCAATACACAATAGTGCAGATAAAAAAACCAATAATACACATTTAGCAGTGTCATTCATTTGGACCGATACACACGGTGAATATGGGAAAATGATTCATATGTCTGACAAGGATAATAAACGGGATTAAAAAGATAAACAACCAGTAATATTAGAACACTTTTTGTTGATCTTTCTTTTTCAACAACAAATACACTGAAATTAACATTTTGAAATTTCATACTATTGGTGGGTGGGGTACACATTGCTCGACGACGATATGACGTTTGTCGTTGCCCCCAAATTTATATCGCGGTGATCACCATTTACGCGGTTGGGGTTCTTGGACCCCACCACCTGCGTTATAACGAGGTTGCAGTGTATTTTTCATCAAAAATAATGGCTTACATTAAACGTGAATTGTGTTCCGAGTTTTACAAGTACTCAGTTTTAAAGGCTCATCGGAAAGTCTGGAGAAGCCCGGGATCTATACACCTGAATCTCTGGTCAAGTAAAATAAGGCGGTTCTTCTGTGGTGGTTTATTGGTGTTGTTGGTTGTTACTTACTGTGTGTATCACTTGTGTCTTTTTATTTTGGATGGCAGTTAAGTCAGTTTGGCCATTTTGTGGGAAAGTAACTGTCCTTATGGCCTTCCTTTGTTTAGGTTTCCATTATGGTCTGGTCTCTTCATGTTTGTGTTTCTTTCCCTTTGATGTCTTTGATGGGTGGAATAAGTTAATTGTATTGATTCCAGATCTTTGTTTTACTTCTACTTGACATACATTCAACTTTATTTCAAGCTTTATTTTCATCACAAAATTAACTTTGAAAATGCTGCCTGCTAAATATCCTTAGCATTTGAAGGGTTAACCCTTAAGATGCCAAAATAACTGCATCTGAAAATGAACGTCTGTTTATGTCGTCTGCTGAATCTTCTTGCCAACTTTGTAAACATATTTTGGCATAAAGGCAAACAGTGTTCATAGGGGCATAAATTGTTTTCCTTATTTCTCTCAAACAGATTATGGATACTTTTTAGAACCACCTCAATGAGGCAATTTTAACAAGCACCCACAATCCATGTATGGACTAGAAATAAGAAAAATATGAAAGATATACATCTGAAAAATGCTAGTTCTAGAGATATAGAAGACAAAAGACAGCATTTTAACCCTTCAGACACTGAGAAAAAGTACAACTGAAAATGTCGTCTGCTTATGTCATCTGCTGAATTTTTTTGCAAGCCTTTTAAAAATATTTTTGCACACCGGCAAACAGTGTGGGCCCAGATCAGACTGCTCCAACAGGAGCAGTCTGATCTGGGTCCACACTGTTTGCAAAAAAATTACTTTTAAGGTAACTGGCAGACGGTAAAGCAGACGACTATTGTCATGATTGGCATTTTATGGGTTAAGTCAAGCATGTGTTATTGTAATGATTACCTTCAATGATCACAGCATCAGTGGAGGTGGTAGAAACAACGCTCCTCACGTCATCTGGCGTGGTTGACCTCAGTGACTCTGTGTCTTCTGTGAATTTCTCAGGTTTGTCTCGCATGGAAAACAGGGAGAAACTGAAGATGGAAGGTAACGAAATTATGAGAAATACTGCATTTATCACATGTATTCGGATTGTTAGTCCTTGAAAAACAGATGGAAGATAACGAAACTAGAGCTGTCAGTGAAACTGACTAGGGCCCCGGCAGCGCTATCAGAAATTTGTGGACGGACAGACAGACGGACAGACAGACAGACAGACAGAGTGATTACTATAGGGCACCCACACTTTCAGTGCGGGGCCCTAATTATGAGAAATACTGTATATATCACATGTATTCGGATTGTTGGTCCTAGGAAAACAGTGTAAACCCAGATGAGACGCCGCATAATGCGGCGTCTCATCAGGGTCTACAATGTTTGCCACTCATCCAGACTCTTTACGACACAACATAGAGTAGTAAATTGTACTTTTTCAAATGACAGAACAAACTGAGGTGTCTGAGTATTTTGGGTAAATACGGTAGAATTTCACCCTTAACCCTTTCATGTCAGAGTTTGGCCCCCACCCATCGAGGTCATCTTGAAAACAGTTGGCACTCATAGGTAAGTAGATTCCTAACTTAGAAGAAAAACTATTTCCGAATTTTCTCCCCATGAGAAACTTATTTCCTTCACGACGAGATCCATCCTGAGGAAGGAAACAGAATTATTTCTGAGGCAGTTGCCTCCCCTGAGGGAGAATCCATTCCCCCATAAAACTAGATATTAACTCTTCAACTGCAACATAAATTCCTGAAGCTGACAACAATTTGAATTTTTAACCTTCAAGATGCCAATCACAACAACTGTCTACTGATTTGTTGTCTGCGGGTTAATTTAAAAGTCATTAGTGCAAACTGTGTGGACAAAGATCAGATTGATCTTCGAGGAGCAGTCTGATCAGGGTCCAAAGTGTTTGCCTGTATGCAAAAATATGTTTGAAAATTGCAAGGAGATGCAGCAAACCAGGGCTCTAGAAGTCCGATTTTTCACCGGTCTAGACCGTTTTTTGAAAATGAAAACCGATTTTGCTGAAAAATCGGTCCAAAAAAAAACCCCAATAAGCTAAAATCGAAGTGAAAAAACAGAGAAATTATACCTGGTTAGGTGTCAAACTGTTTATTGTGCCAGTAATATAATCCAATTATCTCTCTCGGGGATGAATTTGAGTTTGACAGTAAACACGTTTTCGAGATCTCGCCAGGTATCGCAGACTCTCGCGGGATTAAGGCTAATGACAGTTAGTCAGCCAAAACGTGATTAAGCGGTGCGTGATTGTGATATCAAAGAAGCCTTGATCGTGTTTGATCTAATGGCAATCAAACATAATTTGTTTATTTCAGGCTTGTGTAATCGTAAAATATGTATTTATATTCTTTAACCCTTATCTTGCTGAATATTCATCTAAGCCACACCCATTTCGTTATATCAACCAATCAAATTACTTGATGTAGTTTATTGCTACAAATTCGTAAACTTAATGCCAAACAGTGTAGATCCTGATCAGATGGCTTCGAAGAAGCCATCTGATCTGGATCTACACTGTTTCCAAAGATATGGGTTGTTGTGAACAGCATGATAAGAGTTAAAACTTGGTTCGGCCATGTAAGATTTTCAATGACTCTCGTTCGGCCATGTATTGGTTCGAGAGTAAAGAAATGTTTTTTCGATTTTTTAACCCGTTCAAAACGTTTTTTTTTAGAAATACGCTCTATTAAAATAAATGACATAAAACAGGTGTGTGTGTGTTACGTCCTTGACTGCATTAATGTGTATTGTGTAAACGGAAACCGTATGACGTCATTTTCCGACCACGTGGCTGCCATATCGGTCGCCATTTGTAAACAAAGCAATTTGGGCAAAATAAAATGCGTGAAATAAGAGAAATATTTTAAAGGTTTTAAAAAGGAAAGAAAATATAGTGACCATCGAACTGGTCTCTGACTGCCCCATGTAGGTTGTTTCCCTTTAGTAGTCTTCAGGTTCGGAGTGACCCGGATATTGGGAAAATGAAAGTAGATGAAATCTGGCGTAGAAAATGAAAGTAGATGAAATATTAACGATGTGAGCAATAATTGCTGTTTATAATCGAGATACTGGTGCTCATATCCGTTTACAAGTGTAAGAGGAACATCGGTATGTCATTCTTTGCGCTAATAACACATTTTGAAATCGCCAATGGCGTTTACGGAAATTACCGAAACCGATCGGCAATTTCCGTAATTTTTGGTCACCTTCTGGACCGATTGGGATTTCAAAATTTCTAGAGCCCTGCAGCAAACGACATACAACATTTTAGATGCAGTTTTTCTTGGCATCTTAACACTGCATGCTGGGTATTTTGCAGCAGATGGCATTTTGAAATATTTTTTTTCTAATTTTCCCAGAAAACAGGATTTGGCATCTCATGAAAATTATCTCCTATCTATGGAGACAATTTGCATGAGATGTCAAGTCCTGTTTTTTTGGGGAAAAATAAGAAAAACAAGAGGGCCATGATGGCCCTGGATCGCTCACCTGATCCATAGAGTAACAAGTGGTCCCCGTGGAGGGCTATTATTGACCCTAGGGTTATAATGTGCATAATGTTGAGGGAGGTCTAAAAAAGGTGAAGCTTCAAACCAAATATCCACAAATGCAATAATTTGAACAATCTTGGCAAAGGTCCACTAGATGAAGCTACACACCAAATATCAAAGACCTGAGCCTTGCGGTTTCAGAGAAGAAGATTTTTTCCCTACAAAAGCCTATGTAAAACCAAATGGCCCCGAGGCGGGGGCATTTTTGGCCTCAGGGCTATAATTTAAACAATCTTGATAAACTTCCACTAGATGAAGCTTCACACCAAATATCAAAGACCTGGGCCTTGCTGTTTCAGAGAAGAAGATTTTCAAAGATTATCTCCATAAAAGTCTATGTAAAACCAAAGGGCCCTGGGTGGGGGCATTTGTGGCCCGAGGGCTATAATTTGTTCAATCTTGGTAGAGGTCCACTAGATGAAGGTCCATACCAAATATCAAAGACATGGGCCTTGCAGTTTCGGAGAAGATTTTTAAAGATTTCCTTATATAAGTCTATGTAAAACCAAAGGGTCTCGGGGCAGGGGCATTTTTGGTCCCAGGGCTTTAATTTGAACAATCTTGATAGAGGTCCACTAGATGAAATTTCACACCAAATATCAAAGACCTAGGCCTTGTGGTTTCATAGAAGAAGATTCTTAAAGATTTACCCTATATAAGTCTATGCAAAACCAAAGGGCCACCAGGCGGGGGGCATTTTTGGTCTCAGGGCTATAATTTGAACAATCTTGGTAGAGGTCCACTAGCTGAAGCTTCATACCAAATATCAAAGACCTAACCCTTGTGGTTTTAGAGAAGAAGATTTTTCAAGATTTTCCCTATATAAGTCTATGTAAAACCAAAGGGCTCCGGGGCAGGGACATTTTTGGCCCCAGCACTTTAATTTGAACAATCTTGGTAGGGGTCCACTAGATAAAGCTTCATACCAAATATCAAAGAATTTGGGCCTTGCAGTTTCAGAGAAGAAGATTTTTAAAGATTTTCCCTATATAAGCCCATGTAAAACCAAAGGGCCCCGGGGCGGAGGCATTTTTGGCCCCAGCAATATAATTTGAACAATCTTGGTAGGGGTCCACTAGATGAAGCTTCATACCAAATATCAAAGACCTGGGACTTGCGGTTTCAGAGAAGAAGATTTTTAAAGATTTTCACTATAAATAAGCTCATGTAAAACCAAAGGGCCCCGGAGGGGGGGGGGGGGGGGGGGGGGGGGCATTTTTGGCCCCAGCACTATAATTTGAACAATCTGGGTAGGGGTCTACTAGATGAAGCTTCATACCAAATATCAAAGACCTGGACCTTGCGGTTTCAGAGAAGAAGAATTTTTAAGTTTTCGGTGAAAAAAATCTATTTTTGGCTCCTGTGACCTATATGTGCAATGGACCGGAACCATTTGAACAATTTTGAAAGGGGACCACCTAAGGATCATTCCTGTGAAGTTTGGTCAAAATCCAATCAGTGGTTTAGGAGGAGATGTCGTTTGAAGAAATTGTTTACGCACGGATGACAGACAAAAAGTGATCCTAATATAAAACACAAGAGGGTCATGATGGCCCTGGATCGCTCACCTGATCCATAGTGTAACAAGTGGGCCCCAGAGAGGGCCATTATTGGCCCCAGGGCTTTAATGTGCATAATGTTGAGGGAGGTCTTAAAGGTGAAGCTTCATACCAAACATCAACAAAGGCTATAATTTGAACAATCTCGGCAAAGGTCCACTAGATGAAGCTACACATCAAATATCAAAGACCTGGGCCTAGCAGTTTCAGAGAAGAAGATTTTTAAAGATTTTCCCTATATAAGCCTATGTAAAACCAAAGGGCCCCGGGACGGGGGCATTTTTTGCCCCAGCACTATAATTTGAACAATCTTGGTAGGGGTCCACTAGATGAAGCTTCATACCAAATATCAAAGTCCTGGGCCTCGGGTTTCAGAGAAGAAGATTTTAAAAGATTTTCCCTATATAAGCCAATGTAAAACCAAAGGGCCCCGTGGCGGGGGCATTTTTTGTCCCAGCACTAAAATTTGAACAATCTTGGTAGGGGTCCACTAGATGAAGCTTCATACCAAATATCAAAGTCCTGGGCCTTGTGGTTTCAGAGAAGAAAATTTTTAAAGATTTTCCCTATATAAGCCTATGTAAAACCAAAGGGCCTTGGGGCGGGGGCATTTTTGGCCCCAGCACTATAATTTGAACAATCTTGGTAGGGGTCCATTAGATGAAGCTTCATACCAAATATCAAAGACCTGGGCCTTGTGGTTTCAGAGAAGAAGACTTTTAAAGATTTTCCCTATATAAGCCTATGTAAAACCAAAGGGCCCCGGGGCGGGGGCATTTTTTGTCCCAGCACTATAATTTGAACAATCTTGGTAGGGGTCCACTAGATGAAGCTTCATACCAAATATCAAAGTCCTGGGCCTTGTGGTTTCAGAGAAGAAGATTTTTAAAGATTTTCCCTATATAAGCCTATGTAAAACCAAAGGGCCGCGGGGCGGGGGCATTTTTGGCCCCAGCACTATAATTTGAACAATCTTGGTAGGGGTCCACTAGATGAAGCTTCATACCAAATATCAAAGACCTGGGCCTTATGTTTTCAGAGAAGAAGATTTTTAAAGATTTTCCCTATATAAGCCAATGTAAAACCAAAGGGCCCTGTGGCGGGGGCATTTTTTGTCCCAGCACTAAACTTTGAACAATCTTGGTAGGGGTCCACTAGATGAAGCTTCATACCAAGTATCAAAGTCCTGGGCCTTGTGGTTTCATAGAAGAAGGTTTTTATAGATTTTCCCTATATAAGCCTATGTAAATCCAAAGGGCCCCGGGGCGGCGGCATTTTTGACCCCAGCACTATAATTTGAACAATCTTGGTAGGGGTCCACTAGCTGAAGCTTCATACCAAATATCAAAGACCTGGGCCTTGTGGTTTCAGAGAAGAAGATTTTTGAAGATTTTCCCAATATAAGCCCATGTAAAACCAAAGGGCCCCGGGGCGGGGGCATTTTTGGCCCCAGCACTATAATTTGAACAATCTTGGTAGGGGTCCACTAGATGAAGCTTCATACCAAATATCAAAGACCTGGGCCTTGCGGTTTCAGAGGAGAAGATTTTTTAAGTTTTCGGTGAAAAAATCTATTTTTGGCTCCTTTGGCCTATATGTGCAACGGACTGGAACCATTTGAACAACTTTGAAAGGGACCACCTAAGGATCATTCCTGTGAAGTTTGGTCCAAATCCGATCAGTGGTTTAGGAGGAGATGTCGTTTGAAGAAATTGTTTATGCACAGATGACAGACAAAAAGTGATCCTAATATAAAACACAAGAGGGCCCAGAGGGCCCTGGTTCGCTCACCTGATCCAATGTATAACAAGTGGGCCCCGGGCAGGGTCAATTTTGGCCCCAGGGCTAGAAAATGAACAATCTTGGTAGACGTCCACAAGATGAAGCTTCATATCGAATATGAAAGACCTGGGCTTTCTGATTTCAGAGAAGAAGATTTTAAAGGTTTACCCTGCATATAGAAGTCTATGTAAAACAAGATTTTCCCTATATAAGTCTATGTTAAAACAAAGGGCCCCGGGCATTTTTGGCCCCAGGGCTATAATTTGAACAATCTTGGTAGAGGTTCACTAGCTGAAGCTTCATAACAAATATCAAAGACCTAAGCCTTGTGTTTCAGAGATGATTTTTAAAGATTTTCCCTATATAAGTCTATGTAAAACCAAAGGGCCACATGGCGGAGGCATTTTTGGTCTCAGGGCTATAATTTGAACAATCTTTATAGAGGTCCACTAGCTGAAGCTTCATTACAAATATCGAAGACCTAAGCCTTGTGGTTTCAAAGAAGAAGATTTTTCAAGATTTTCCCTATATACGTCTATGTAAAACCAAAGGGCCCCGGAGCAGGGGCATTTTTGGCCCCAGGGCTATAATTTGAATAATCTTGGTAGAGGTCCACAAGATGAAGCTTCATACCAAATATCAAAGACCTGGGCCTTGCAGTTTCAGAGAAGAAGATTTTTCAAGATTTTCCCTATATAAGCCTATGTAAAACAAAAGGACCCTGGTGCGGGGGCATTTTTGGCCCCAGCACTATAATTTGAATAATCTTGGTAGGGGTCCACTAGATGAAGCTTCATACCAAATATCAAAGACCTGGGCCTTGCGGTTTCAGAGAAGAAGATTTTTCAAGATTTTCCCTATATAAGCCCATGTAAAACCAAAGGGCCCCCGTGTGGGGGGCATTTTTAGCTCCAGCACTATAATTTGAACAATCTTGGTAGGGGTCCACTAGATGAAGCTTCATACCAAATATCAAAGACCTGGGCCTTGCGGTTTCAGAGAAGAAGATTTTTAAAGATTTTCCCTATATAAGCCTATGTAAAACAAAAGGGCCCCCGTGCGGAGGCATTTTTGGCCCCAGCACTATAATTTGAACAATCTTGGTAGGGGTCCACTAGATGAAGCTTCATACCAAATATCAAAGACCTGGGCCTTGCGGTTTCAGAGAAGAAGATTTTTCAAGATTTTCCCTATATAAGCCTATGTAAAACCAAAGGGCCCCCGTGCGGGGGCATTTTTAGATCCAGCACTATAATTTGAACAATCTTGGTAGGGGTCCACTAGATAAAGCTTCATACCAAATATCAAAGACCTGGGCCTTGCGGTTTCAGAGAAGAAGATTTTTAAAGATTTTCCCTATATAAGCCCATGTAAAACCAAAGGGCCCCCGTGCGGGGGCATTTTTGGCCCCAGCACTATAATTTGAACAATCTTGGTAGGGGTCCACTAGATGAAGCTTCATACCAAATATCAAAGACCTGGGCCTTGCGGTTTCAGAGAAGAAGATTTTTAAAGATTTTCCCTATATAAGCCCATTTAAAAACCAAAGGGCCCCCGTGCGGGGGCATTTTTAGCTCCAGCACTATAATTTGAACAATCTTGGTAGGGGTCCACTAGATGAAGCTTCATACCAAATATCAAAGACCTGGGCCTTGCGGTTTCAGAGAAGAAGATTTTTAAAGATTTTCCCTATATAAGCCCATGTAAAACCAAAGGGCCCCCGTGCGGGGGCATTTTTGGCCCTAGCACTATAATTTGAACAATCTTGGTAGGGGTCCACTAGATGAAGCTGCATACCAAATATCAAAGACCTGGGCCTTGCGGTTTCAGAGAAGAAGATTTTTTAAGTTTGCGGTGAAAAAAATCTATTTTTGGCTACTGTGACCTATATGTGCAACGGACCGGAACCATTTGAACAACTTTGAAAGGGGACCACCTAAGGATCATTCCTGTGAAGTTTGGTCAAAATACGATCAGTGGTTTAGGAGGAGATGTCGTTTGAAGAAAAGTTTACGGACGCACGCACGGACGCACGGACGGACGCACGGACGCACGACGGACGACGGACAAAAAGTGATCCCAAAAGCTCACCTTGTCACTACGTGACAGGTGAGCTAACAAGAGGGCCATGATGGCCCTGGATCGCTCACCTGATCCTTATGGTAGGTAATATAAGGTGGAGTGGAGGGTAAGAGCAATTTTGACTGACAGTGACTCAAGGAACCTTTCAAAATCAATCTAGCTATCATTTTAAGTGTTACACTTTTTTCTGGTGGCTATCATGTTCAGTGGAAAATTGTCAGAGTGTCACTCATGGAACATTCCTTCAAAATTGTTTTCTTTTCTGAGGAAGAAGTCATCCCTTTTTACAATACAGAGCTAACATTTATGTCACTATCTGGGCATCTTGTGGACATTGAGGGTCAGGTCCTAGTGCACCAGACGGAGATGAACACGCTCAGTCTAACAATGGTGACAAAGGGAGTGGGGGCAGGGGAAGGGGTGGCCCTTTGTAAAAGGTACCACTATATTCATAAAATACCCCTCCTGACCAAGGTATTACCAACAAGAGGGCCCAGAGGGCCCTAGTTCGCTCACCTGATCCAATGTATAACAAGTGGGCCCCGGGCAGGGTCAATTTTGGCCCCAGGGCTATAATTTGAACAATCTTGGTAGAGGTCCACAAGATGAAGCTTCATATCGAATATGAAAGACCTGGGCTTTCTGGTTTCAGAGAAGAAGATTTTAAAGGTTTACCCTGCATATAGAAGTCTATGTAAAATAAGATTTTCCCTATATAAGTCTATGTTAAACCAAAGGGCCCCGGAGCAGGGGTATTTTTGGCCCCAGGGCTATAATTTGAACAGTCTTGGTGGAGGTCCACTAGCTGAAGCTTCATAACAAATATCAAAGACATAAGCCTTGTGTTTCAGAGAAGATGATTTTTAAAGATTTTCCCTGTATAAGTGTATGTAAAACCAAAGGGCCACATGGCGGGGGCATTTTTGGTCTCAGGGCTATAATTTGAACAATCTTTATAGAGGTCCACTAGCTGAAGCTTCATAACAAATATTGAAGACCTAAGCCTTGTGGTTTCAGAGAAGAAGATTTTTCAAGATTTTCCCTAAATAAGTCTATGTAAAACCAAAGGGCCCCGGGGCGGGGGCATTTTTTGCCCCAGGGCTATAATTTGAACACTCTTGGTAGAGGTCCACAAGATGAAGCTTCATACCAAATATCAAAGACCTGGGACTTGCAGTTTCAGAGAAGAAGATTTTTAAAGATTTTCCCTATATAAGCCCATGTAAAACCAAAGGGCCCCCGTGCGGGGGCATTTTTGGCCCCAGCACTAAAATTTGAACAATCTTGGTAGGGGTCCACTAGATGAAGCTTCATACCAAATATCAAAGACCTGGGCCTTGCGGTTTCAGAGAAGAAGATTTTTCAAGATTTTCCCTATATAAGCCCATGTAAAACCAAAGGGCCCCCGTGCGGGGGCATTTTTGGCCCCAGCACTATAATTTGAACAATCTTGGTAGGGGTCCACTAGATGAAGCTTCATACCAAATATCAAAGACCTGGGCCTTGCGGTTTCAGAGAAGATTTTTTAAGTTTTCGGAGAAAAAAATTTATTTTTGGCTACTGTGACCTATATGTGCAACGGACCAGAACCATTTGAACAACTTTGAAAGGGGACCACCTAAGGATCATTCCTGTGAAGTTTGGTCAAAATCCGATCAGTGGTTTAGGAGGAGATGTCGTTTGAACAAAAGTTTACGGACGCACGCACGGACGCACGACGGACAAAAAGTGATCCCAAAAGCTCACCTTGTCACTACGTGACAGGTGAGCTAAAAAGAGGACAACTATGAGCAAGTTACAGGATGATTGGACTAAAACTGTGGCCTCTAGAGTGTTAAAAAGGTTTTTCTATGATTTAACCTACTGACCTACTTTTTGTCCCCACATGGCCCATATTCACTTTACCTAGAAGTTGTCAAGATGGTCATTCGGAGCAAGTTTGATGATAATTAGACTAAAATTGCGGTCTCTAGTGTAAACAAGGTTTTTCTATTATTTGACCTACTGACCCAATTTTTGACCCCACATGACCCATATTCGAACATGACCTAGATATTGTAGAGATGATCATTCTGAGCAAGTTTGATGATGATTGGACCAAAACTGTGGCCTCTAGAGTGTAAACAAGGTTTTTCTATGGTTTGACCTATTGACCTACTTTTTGACCCCACATGACCCATATTACTACTTGACCGAGACATTGTCAGGATGATCATTCTGAGCAAGATTGAGGATGCTTGGACCAAAACTGTGGCCTCTAGAGTGTTAACAAGGTTTTTCTATGATTTGACCTACTGACCTACTTTTTGACCTGGTATAACCCATATTGGAATTTGACCCAGATATCATCAAGGCAAACATTCTAGTAAAGTTTCATGAAGATTGAAGCAAAATTGTGGTCTCTAGAGGATGAACAAGGTAAATGTTGACGACGCATGACGCACGTCGCATGACGCACATAGACGGACAAAAGGAGATCACAAAAGCTCACCTTGAGCTTTGCTCAGGTGAGCTAAAAATTAGATGTCAATGAGGAATAAGAAGAAGAAGACAGAGGAGAAATAGACTAGAGTGTAAACAAGGTTTTTTTTTCTATGATTTGACCTACTGACCTACTTTTTGACCCGACATGACACGCATTCAAACTTGACCGAGATATTTTCAGGATGATCATTTTGTGCAAGTTTGAACCAAAACTGTGGTCTCTAGAGTGTTAACAAGGTTTTTCTATGATCTGACCTACTGACCTATTTTTTTTTGGCCATGACCCATAATCGAACTTGACCGAGATATTGTCAGGATGATCATTCTGAGCAAGTTTGAGGATGATTGGACCAAAACTGTGGCCTCTAGAGTGCAAACAAGGTTTTTCTGTGGTTTGACCTACTGACCTACTTTTTGACCCGAAATGACCCATATTCGAACTTGACCGAGATATTGTCAGGATGATCATTCTGAGCAAGTTTGAGGATGACTGGACCAAAACTGTGGCCTCTAGAGTGTTAACAGAAGCCTCCGTGGTGCAGTGGTTACGCTACTCGCCTTGTAAACCAGGGATCGCAGGATCGATCCCGGGCTTCTCCAGACTTTCGGATGAGTCTTTAAACCGAGGTCCCGTCTCCGTATGACCTTAGCTGTTGGTGGGATGTAAAACTTAAACTCACTCACTCACTCTAGAGTGTTAACAAGGTTTTTCTCTGATCTGACCTACTTTTTGACCTGAAATAACCCATATTCAAACTTGACTGAGATATTGTTAGGATGAACATTCTGACCAAGTTTGAGGAAGACTGGACCAAAACTGTGGCCTCTGGAGTGCTAACAAGGGTTTTCTGTGGTTTGACCCACTGACCTACTTTTTGACCACACATGACCCATATTCGAACTTGATGAAGATATTATCAAGCTGATCATCCTGAGCAATTTTCAGGATGATTGGACCAAAATTGTCGCCTCTAGAGTGTTTACAAGGTTTTCCTTTGATTGGACCTGGTGACCTACTTTTTGACCCGACATGACCCATATTCAAACTTGACCGACATATTGTCATGATGATCATCCTGACCAGGGTTGATGATGATTGGATCAAAAATTGTGGCCTCTAGAGGGTTAACAAGAAAAGTTTAAGGACGCACGACGAGCAACGAACGACAACGCCGGACATCTCACAGTCACAAAAGCTCACCATGACCTTCGGTCAGGTGAGCTATAGAGTGTTAACAAGGTTTTCCTTTGATTGGACCTGGTGACCTACTTTTTGACCCGACATGACCCATATTCAAACTTGAACGACATATTGTCATGATGATCATCCTGACCAAGTTTGATGATGATTGGATAAAAAATTGTTGCCTCTAGAGGGTTAAGTTAACAAGAAAAGTTTACGGAAGCACGACGAGCGACGAAAGACAAAGCCGGACATCTCACAGTCACAAAAGCTCACCATGACCTTCTGTCAGGTGAGCTAAAAATATCAACAATTTGTCGTCTGCTGATTTAGCCTAGCGAGTGGTAAAGGCTTATGTCAAAAAAAAAAAAAAAATTCATACTAAATACAGCTTGGCATTACATGTGGATCGGCTGCCAAGTTGACAATTTTCACTGAAAAATAAGAAAAATTAACTTTGAAAATGCCGTCTGCTAGTCGTGATTAGCAACCAAAGGGATGACTCACCTTTCATGAGCAGTTCCCTCCATTTTACCATACTGTAAAATATCTGTATCCAAGGACAGTCCAGGGCAGAAGCTATAAATAGATACACGTAACTGTCATTATCTCAAACACTGATATCTCAAAGTGTTGTGTAAGTCAAAATTAAATATAACCCTTAACCCATTGCTTACTATTGGACTCTACCATTGCTATATGTTGGACAAGTCCATTTGTCATATAAGGGGTGTCAGGCCTATTTTTCTGTTTTAATTCTATTTTTGATATAAAATTCTCTAGCAAACAGTGCAGGCCCAGATCAGACACCGCAGATCTAGGTCTGCAGTGTTTGCTAAGGTACCCCTTTAGGGGTGCCCTGCATGCAATGGATTAAAATGCCAATAGAAACTGCATCTGAAAATGTTGTCTGTTACTCTGTATATGTTGTCTGCTGCATCTTCTTGCAAACATATTTTTGCATAAAGGCAGTGTGGATAATTATCAGATTGCTCCTAGAGAAGCAGTCTGTTCTGAGCCCACACTGTTTTAAAAGAAATTTATGAAACGAGACTTCGGCGAGTTTCATAAATTTTATATGAAATGACCACGAGTGTAAGATTCTCTTTATCATATGACCACTTAAATTGGATTTCATCGCCTTTAGATTTGAAAAATATTCCACAAAAAATGCACAGTTGACATGGACGTCATCAACACATTACTTAATCCCGCCGAAGTGTTATTACACGTGTGGTCATATAATTTTTAATACACGACGTTATCCACTGCTTATCAACGACGTCATATGATAAAATGACTTAAAGTAACCAGAAGACAACAATTGTGGCATATTAAGGTATAAAGCAATGTCTGTTAAGATTAAAGGGGCCAGTTGTTCAAAACTAATGACGTTGTTAGTTAACGAATCATTAAAACTTTGATCATTTCACAAGGCAAATATACAAATATTTTTGCTGAAAACATGTATTAAAGTAGCTTTTTCATTTGCAAAAGCTACTCACATTTTTTCAGCAAAACTACCTAAGTATTTGATATTGTACTTGCTAAAATAGTTAACATTTTGACCAGTAACAAGAACGTTAAGCTAATGATGCTTTGAACAACTGGGCCTGGTTGTTTTCATCTGAAATTAATGTTAACTCAAACCAAATATCACAAGACATTCGCTGTAATAAGTGCACATGCTCGTATATTCAAAGTGCAAGATTATGCAGCCTGCTGAAGTAGGAACTCCTTAAAGGTCACTCTAATATATCCATTATTTTAAAGGATAAATAACGGATATTTTTTTTCTTATTTTGTCACAAAACCGTATGTTGTAGGCACTTGTTAGAATCGCTCCATGAGGCTATTCTAAAAAGTACCCACAACACAGGGCCTCCGCCCATCGAGGCTTGGAGAAATATATTGGGCTGCATGGTGCTTCCACGCAGAGCTGAAACCAACTGCACAAGAGTACTGGTAAACCGCTTAGAAGGTCTAAGCCTGCCCAGTCAAAATTTGTGCAAGTCAGACTGTCCAATGCATATATGCCTTCTGGTTTGTTTGGGGGCAGGGCTCGAGATGTCATTTCATCCCAATGTTGGGTTAACCCACTGCATCCAGGAAACCCCTAAAGGGGTACCTTGGCAAACAGTGCAGGCCCAGATCAGATGCCACAGAATGCAGCTTCAGATCAGAGTCTGCACTATTTCCTAACAGAATTTTCCATCAAAAATAGAATAAGAACGAAAAAACTGGCCTATAACCCCTTATATGACAAATGGACTTGTCCAACTAGTAAGGTCCACTAGTATACAATGGGTTAAAGTCCCACCAAACTGGAAGCAACATCTCCAAAATGACCTAAATAGAGTTGGCAGGATGTTAAACCTGAAATCAAACAAACCCACAACATATACTTCTAACCAGAAAACTATCCCTTAAGGGCAATGGGAACACCTTGCAGATTTTTCGGCCATTTTTCAAAGGGAGACAACTTTCAGTACTTCCTGTTAGCTTTTACATAAGCCCTGTCCCATTGAAAAAGGAGTCTAAAGTCTAACCTGTCTACAAAGACCATTCAAGGGAAAGAAGAAATATGGTCTTTGTCCACAGGTGGTCTTTATTCAGAGGGTCAGTTTTGCATCAACTGCTCTACCTCTTTAGAAGACAAGGATTATTTCACAGCATTTATGCAGATTTGTATTGGATAATCCCAGTTACACCTGTATGATTCACTGATTAAATCCCCTAGAGGTAACATTATGTCAAGTTTTATTAATGAATCACTAAACTAGAAATGCGTGCATAGGACACGCCTGAAAATATCTCTATGTTCGTTTTCATCCATAGAAAGTTATTGACCATGTTCACGTTTTGGACCCTTTTTTCACATTTGACCTCTAAGTATGACCTTGACCTTGGAGGTAAGGACCTTGGTTTTGTGTGAGGCAGATTGTCTCATGATGGCCAACATTTCTGCCAAGTAATTTCAAAATCCATCCAGAGATAAGAAAGTTATTGACTGCGTTTAAGTTTTTTTTTACCTTTGACCTCTAAGTATGACCTTGACCTTGGAGCTACGGACCTGGATTTTGCACGTGACACATCGCCTCATGATGGTTAACATTTCTACAAAGTAACTTCAAAATCCATCTAGAAATAAGAAAGTTATTGACTGCGTTTAAGTTTCGGACCCTTTTTTTTTACCTTTGACCTCTAAGTATGACCTTGACCTTGGAGGTACAGACCTGTGTTTTGCATGTGACACATCGTCTCATGATGGTTAACATTTATGCCGAGTAATTTTAAAATCCATCAAGAAATAAGGAAGTTATTGACTGCGTTTAAGTTTCGGACGCACGGACGGACGCACGGACGGATGCACGGACGGACGGACAGGGGCAACGCTATATGCCCTTTCCACCATTCTTCGAATGGCGGGGGCATAAAAAAATAATTTGGCTCATTAAAGGGTATCCACAAACAATTAATTGCCAAATTAAAACTTTGGTCAATGCTGTTCAAAGCACAAAGTGGTCTTTGTTCAGGGTAAAAATATACATTTGGGAATAATTTTGACTGCCCTCTGGTCCTAGTGCACAGGTGGTCTCTGTTGACAGGTGCATAGTATAGTCATATTGGATGGGAGGAATTGGAAGTGGTCTTTGTAGACAGGTGGTCTTTGTTCACAGATGGTCTTTGAGACAGGTTTGACTGTACTCTTAAAGGTTTAAGAGCTCTTTAAGAGTTGACCCCTCTTTGTTATGGAAAACAAAAATACTTTTGCAAGAGTGTATCCATTCTCCTTAATGATCATTGTTACACCTCGTTTATCTGGAGCTAAATTCCCATGATTACCAGAGTACTTACATGACTTTCTTTGTACTATCCACGTCATTCCTTTCTATGATGCATGATATATCCTTGGCACTTTCCAGCTTCTGTAGGATTTCTTTGGCATTCACAATTACTTCATCATTATTGTTGATAACTTGGTGTGCAGCTGTAATATAGGAGAGAAATGCCACTACAATACAGTTCACTGTCCTTTTCTCAAATTCCAAGAGGCTGTATTTTTCAGTTTATGATTATTAAAGTTTCAGATAAAAGGAGTTGAATTCTAGTGAATAGCAAACCTAAAACAGCCGTGGCCAAACTTTGGCTCCACTTAAGCAGTAGTTTGAAATTTGGTTGGTTTGTTTGTATTGGAGTTTAACGGCCCAGTCAACACTATTTAGGTCATTTTTGAGCCGGTCAGTTTACCTTTCCACACTTTTCTTGGGCAGGCTTATATGTAAGTGGTTAACCAGTACAGCACATTCTTTTGCAAGAAACTGACAACTGCCCTTCTTGAATCAGGGGAAGAGAGAATGACTGTAGAAAAGATTTCATGATCAATCTCCATAAATGAATGTAGTTTGAAATATCAGTGCTTGAGATAACAGTGCCCAAACTTTGGCTTAAGCAGAAGTTTGAGATATCAGTGTTTGAGATAAAGAGTCAACTGAATACTACCAACATTTCATTTTGAAAAAGATTTTGCTTGCTTTGTAATTTAATGGCTTGGTCAACATAACCACAACAGCTTGCATATTATCATTACCTACAACAGTTTAAAGATGGATCCCAAAAATGCAAAGATTATATATATATGATCTATATGTTTTATATGGATGTTTGACTTTAATTTAACACACTGTTCTGCTTTGGACCCTGAGAATAGTGGCATATTCTAACACAGCACGCCTATATAGGCAATGGAAAATAACTGTGTTTTATTCTGCAACAAATCACAGCTCGGAAGAGCGTGACGAGTGACGTCATTAAAACTCCCAATTTATGACGTCACTACTCGATTTCCTTGACGTTAGACGGTGTAACGTCATTTTCTCACATCGAAAACGTAAGAAAAGGATATAAATGCATGTGTTTCAGTCGATAATTTTAGCGGGATTTCTTCTAACAATGGCAAAAGGTTGTGAGATTTTGAAGGAAACAACAACATTATTGTCGATTTTCAGCGTGTTAAAATCGAAATAGATCAGCTCTTGTCTGTGATTTGTTGAGTAATAAACCACAGTTTGTCGGTCAGTTGTAAGTAGACAAATCACGCGCGCTACGCGCTCGTGATTTGTCTACTTTACAACTGACCTCCAAACTGTGATTTATTACTCAACAAATCACAGTTAGAGCTGATCTATTTCTTAAACAATGTACCAAAGTATTGGGACAGACAGGTCAGATCCAGATCAGACTGCTCCTGAAGGAGCCTTCTGGTCAGGGTCTACACTGTTTGCCATTCCAACTGCATCTTTTGGACTCCTTGCTGGATTAAGAAACAAATTTAAAATTTTAGGAGAATTACAGCAGGTCTTTAAGGTGTCTGAATTTTGGGGTGTTTTTACAGTATCAGTGTTCCCACTCATGTCTATTTCTGGGGGTAAACTTACCCCCTGGTTACAAAAACTGAGGGTAAGAATCAAATTCAGGGGGTATGAAATTTTGCAACGAAAAGAAATGTGTGAGAAAACCTGTATACTTGTCCATAATTGTTATCGTATTCGAGTGTGTATTACCGCATTTGCATACTACCCGCACCCCCTTTTTTCCAAAATCTGGGGGAAAACTGTTATTCTGTTGTGTTACCCGCATGGAACATTTGCTGAAATTTTGGTGGATGTGTAAGTGAGAAAAAGTAAGAATTTAGCCAGTTTTTGTAACACACAACGGAACGCGTGATCGTCTTCAAAAGGCGGGAAAATGCACGTGCGTGCGAGTATCACCAGAAAGCATGTATTTTACATTAAAATGTTGAAAAGACTTTACCTGTTCACCATTGTTATTTATTTATTAACCCACATATGCCTGCGGCCCTTTTTGGGACATCGACAAACAGTGCAGTCCCATATCAGACACCTCAGAAAGACGCCGCAGACATCCGATTTGGATTTACACTGTTTGATGATTTATAACGGTTCAATTATGACACTATTGTTAATCCCTGTCATATAATTGCCACCCTGCGGTGTATGTCGATAAGGTGTGAAAATATGGTCAAGTTATGTCTCTAATTTGTGTTTATTCCCCGATCATAAAATTTAATCCGCAATCAATGTGAAAATTATTTAATTGCTCCTAAGACGAGTTGCTACGCCTATTCTACTATCTCGTGAATAATTATGTTTTGGCGCCAAATAGCAGACGCTTGGCGAGAAAAGTTGATTCACGTCTGCGGGTTGTCGAAGATCTATTTCAGCGAATCAGCCGATTCGCCCCCGTCAATTTCGGATGCTCAAAAAAAAATCGACCAGTTTGCCCCAGTAAATTTCGGATGCGCGGAAGCTGTACTATGCGATGGATTCAAGTCTGCAGCTTGTCCCAAATCTATTTCAGCGAATCAGCCGATTCGCCCCCGTCAATTTCGGATGCTTGAAAAAAATCAGCCGGTTCCCCCCAGTCAATTTCAGACGTGCAGAATCTCGCCCGACACAAAAAAATCGTACGCGATTTTTATTTTCTTTGCGTGATTCACGTAAGATTTTGCGTGAGTGGGAATGAGTATTTTGGTCATGTTAAACCAGTTAGAATACCCAACAGTTTTTGTGGCAGACTTATACACAAGCTGCTTACCAGTACAGTGCACATTCATAAATATTTTGCTAGACACTGTTACCGTAAAAATTCGGCTATAAGACGAGGATTTTTCCCTCCAAAATGAGCCCCAAAAAATGACCCCGTCTTATAGCCGAGGTCATGGACTGCAGGCTTTTTTCCGGCAATGTTCGACGAAGACCAGGCATACGGAAAAAGCCGATCGGTGATTTTTGAATTGATATAAATAGCCGCCCACAAACCACCGCTACGATTTTTTGCACGCGATCGGTAAATGACGTAATCCGACGCCATTACCCCCACACATGTTTAATGTCAATGCGTGTATCTCTTTCATAAAAAAAAATGTTTGGAACCGGTAAAAAATATTTTCCCGATAGCTAAGCGGTTGTGAATAGAGGTGGATAGAAAATCAATGCTTTGCACAGCTCCCAAATTATCCCCAGAAGCTCCGTGTCAATAACCAACAACAGCGTTCGACTTTTCCCGCCAACTTCTGCTATTTGGCGCCAAAACATAACCATTCATGAGATCGTAGAATAGTCCGATTTTATAATGCAAACATTTACCGTTAGATGTAGCTAATAGTCTGAGGAGCAATTAAATCATTTTCACATTGATTGTGGATTAAATTTTATGACTGGAGGATAAACGCAAATTAGAGACTTAACTTGACCATATTTTCACACCTTATCGACATGCACCGCAGGGTGGCAATTATACGACAGGGATTAACAATATTGTCATACTTGAACCGTAATAAATACAATTATGGTTTGTCTCTGAATTGACAGCGATTTACTCACTGGTCTAGTTTTACCGTATTTAAGGACTCAAAAAGACTGGCAGTTGTAGACGATTTTTTTTTTTTTGCACTTGTCCCGACCGAGCGTCATACGGTCAAAGTGCACCTGCCTGGCGTGATTTTGGTCTTGTCCCGGACGGCCGGGAAATGGATTTGTCAGCCCCTGTTGTCTATTAAATAGGAGTCTGTATAGCCTAAGCCAGCAAAGCATGTACCGGGCCAACAGCGATACGATGTATCGGCCCGACGTTTGCCGCTATTTTGTGCGGCCAAACAAGCCATGTTAGGGGTAAGTAGAGGGGTTTTCTAACGAAAAAAGGCCGATTTCTCACATCTAACTGGCATCTGGTGGTAGCAGATAGGCCCCGACAGATATGGCAAAAATTTGACCCGTCTTATAAAAGAGTATAAGCAAAATCCCGCCTTAGAAAAGCTGAAAAGGGGGTCCCGTCTTGTAGCCGAATCGCCTTACAGCCGAATTTTTACGGTAATCCATAAAATGCCAATCATGACAACTGACGTCTGCCGGTTACCTTAAAAGTATTTTTTTTTGCAAACTGTGAACCCAGATCAGACTGCTCCTGTAGGAGCAGTCTGATATAAGTCCACACTGTTTGCCTTTATTCAAAAATTTTTTTAAAAAGTTTACAAGAAGATTCAGCAGGCGACATAAGCAGACGACATTTTCAGATGTTGTTTTCTTCTGCAGCTTAAGGGTTAACTGCCCTTGAATTAGCAGAAGGAAGAGAATGGCCATAGAAAGAATAGTCTAGCAGGGATCACAGCCATTTGTCACGCTGTGCTTTGAATGACTGGTCTTTCAGACCATTTGATGTCTTTTGTGTGCACATCTGAAAGCTTAGCTTTTTATCTGACACTTGATGTCCACAAAGAGTTGACCTGTAATCTTTCTTACCTTTTATTGTTAAGCCTAATTCTCGGAATTCTTCCTGTTTTTCTGCTCTCTGGAAATATAGGCACATGATCTTAACTGACAGGGGCCAGTTGTTCAAAACTAACAACAATGTTGATTAACCCTTATCTTGCTGTTCACGACAACCCCTATCTTTGCAAACAGTGTAGATCCAGATCAGATGGCTTCTGAAGAAGCCTTATCTTGCTGTTCACGACAACCCCTATCTTTGCAAACAGTGTAGATCTAGATCAGATGGCTTCTGAAGAAGCCATATGATCAGGATCTACACTGTTTTGCATTCAGTTTATGAATTTGTAGCAATAAATTACATCAAGTAATTTGATTGGTTGATAGACAGAAATGGGTGTGGCTTAAATGAATATTCAGCAAGATAAGGGTAACATACCGTTAAAACTTTGATCATTTAATATGGCAAATATGCTAATATTTTTGCTGAAAAATTGTGAGCTGTTTTTGCAAATACAACAGCTGCTCTCATTTTTTTTCAGCAAAAAGTAACACTATACACCAAAACCTCTACACTATTAGTCGGGTCCAAAGCAGAAACCGTGTTAGTTAAACAACCGTGTTATATTCAAACAAAAATGTATAGATTATATAGAAAAATGACCATTATGGTCATTTTTCTATATAATCTATACATTTTTGGGATCCATCTTGAAACCATGTTATATCCATAACTGTGTTATAACGAACTGTGTTGCAAGAACAGATAACAATTTGACCATTAACAAGCTCATTAAGCTAACGATGCTTTTAACACCGGGCCCCTTGGTCACATAGAAACTAATGAAACAAGAATCTGGCCAGTTTCATATTTCATATGAAATATATGAAATAACCATGAAAGTAAGTTTCTGCTTTGATATGACAACCAAAAAGGATCTTTGATGTCCAAAACATTGCCGTAATTTCTATGTCATCATGGATGGCATCGTCCAATCATAGCTGGTGCAATTGAGTCCCGTTTACTTTCTACAGGAGTTACCGGTCAATATTTTTCCATATTGCCCGTAGTCAAGTTCATATTGCCAGTAGATAAGCAGTCACGTTCACAATAGAACTACTTTCAAATTTGTCCATTTCGATACTAAAAATCTGCAGCCATCTTGTCCGGCGTATCGACTGAAAGAACGTAAAACAAAACGAATACAGGTTCTGACAAAGTGCATAAACCGCATTTTATGCTGTCAAATATGACCTTCCTGCAATCTGTATAGATTTTCAATACTTTCTTCTAAAAAATCAGGAGTATTTTGAAAGAAATATAACCGACGCTTCGGAAAAAATGGCGTCCTGTGTTTGGAAACGTCAATGTTTTTAATGACGTCACATCCACCAACGTTAACGTCGTCTTCACTTTGGCGCCGTTGGGCGTGGTTTTTCAACGCGTAGGGAGACACTTAACGACCTTCATTATTTTTCATTTCAAACCACTTAAAGATGTATAATCGGATTTTACGTTCAGAAATTTATACCAGGCAATCCTGAATTCTAGCCGACATTTGAAATTTTGGGTATATAATAAAAAGGTTATTGACTTTATGTGCATCCGCCATATGAACTTGTGCCGAATATTTCACAATATAAAGTCAATAACCTATAAATCTCACATGTGACCTAGACAAGGATTAAACCTACAGAGACGAGAGTCCTATGCTCTTATCCACTAGGCCACATAGGCCCATCCAGATAATGAAAATATCAAAATAACAAATATGTCTCACTTTTAGGTACCAATGAAAAAAATAACAAGCGCAGCTTACATACTGGTTTCTTTGTGAATGAAACATTTCATGCTTATCGTTTTCTTTTTAAGGATTATGATAGATATCAATTCTCGCATAGGCCCAGATAAGAAAGGTATCCACATATTTCTTAAACTTCTCTTATTTCTGCAAGGAAACCTATGTTGTGGGTACTCATTAGAAGCACCTCGCCGAGGCGCTTCTAATGAATACTCCCAACATATTTTTTTATGTAGAAATAAGAAAAAATCTAGAGCTATGAATTGCTGGTGAGTTTTGCAGTTTAATAGACATTAATTCTGTCTTAGACCCTGTTCTCTGACATAGCAAAAGATAAGGTTGGTATTTTGTGATAACTGAAGGATAGTTTTATTTATTTCTAAATATAAACCTATGTTGTGGATACTCATTAGAACCGCCTGGTCAAGGCGGTTCTAATGAATACCCACAACATAGGTTTTTATGAAGAACTGACAAAAACTATCCTTTGATCGTATTGTCACGAAATACAAACCTTATCTGTTGCTATGCTCTCAGCATTAATTGTGTCTTAGAGCATGTTCTCTCACATAGCAACATCTAAGGTGGGTATTTTGTGATAACTGAAGGATAGTTTTCCTTATTTCTAAATATAAACCTATGTTGTGGATACTCATTAGAACCCCCTGGTCGAGGCGGTTCTAATGAATACCCACAACATAGGTTTTTATGAAGAACTGTCAAAAACTATACTTAAATTATCACAAAAATACAAACCTTATCTGTTGCTATGCTCTCAGCAGTATTTCAAATCTGCCTGCCCATCTAAAGAATGATCGGACTGTGTGGATGTGCTGGCTGATCTGAGTCTTTGCTGGGCACAAATGCGCCAACACTCCATTTCATTTTGCATGGATCAATACTCTTCCAATCTGACTCACCAATTTTGAAATTGGCTCCAAGCTGTTTTTATAAAGTTCTATAATTTGTTTTTCCAACTCCTGTTCTCTGATCTGTAGCAAGCCGTGCAGGTGTTGAAAGTGATTATTTATTGTCTCAAGGGCTGGGAAAAACTCTCGTCGAAAATCTGGCAGTTGCTCCACAATATCCTGAAATGTGCACAACAAAACCTGTCATAGAAAAGCAAACGGGAAGTCCTGAAAGTTGACTCCCTGTTTTTGCTTGAATTGAGTTTTAACAACCTCGTCAACAATATTAAGGTCATTTTGGAGACATTGCTTCCAATTTTGTGGGACTTTTACCTGAATTGAGATAAAATGACATCTCAAGCCCAGCCACCTAATGAAACAACAAGGTTTTTATGCATTGGACGCTTCGACTGACTCCACTTTGCCTGGGCAGGCTTAGTCCTTCTAGGAGGTTTACCAGTACTCGTGTGGTCAGTTGTTTTGTTTGAATTGAGGTTAAAGCACCAGTCAACACTTTTTAGGTCATTTTGGAGATGTTGCTTTCAATTTTGTGGGACTTTTACCCAACAATGAGATGAAATGACATCTTAAGCCCTGCCGCCCAATGAAACCAATACAGTTTATATGCATGGACTGGCCGACTTGCACCACATTTCCTGGGCAGGCTTAGAACTAAGCGGTTTACCAGTACTCATGCGCGGTCGGTTTCAGCTCTAAGTGGAAGCATCATGCAGCCCAATCTATTTCTTCAAGCCCCGATGGACAGGGGCCACAATTATCAGTTCTGTCACTGTGATCGAGCAGCGATTAGTTTACAATGTAATTTTGTTTAGAATTTTACCATACTTTTTCTGGCGAAATTACAGTCCAGGGTGATTCTTACTCAGTTCTATCTTATATTGAGAGGCTCCAAACATTTCCAGATGCAGTTTTCCTTGGCATCTTAATCTTTACCTCCTCTGTCATAGCAGATGACAAATTTTTGATATTTTTCTTATTTCCCCCAAATCAGGATTTGACATCTCGTGCAAATGGTCTCCCTAGGAGACCATTTGGTCTCCCTAGGAGACCATTTGCATGAGATGTCAAATCCTGTTTTCTTGGAAAAATATGAGAAATATTTCAAAATGATGTCCGGTGAAAAAAAAAATACCCAGCATGCAAAGCTTTAAAGATAAAACGTTGAATGTGTAAGATCACAACTTCTCATCATTGTTTCATCATCTCTCCAGTTAACCCTTTTTGTACCAAATGGAATCTTCCTCCTTATATATAGCAGGAGTCCATTTCAAAATTTAGGGGTGTCTGGTTTTGTTTTCTTCAAAATTTATTAGGAAAATGGCTGCACTTTTTGCAAACAGTGTAAGTCCCAATCTGACGCCGCGTACTGCGGCATCTGATCTGGGCCTACACTGTTTGCCAATTACCCGTTTTGGTGTTTCTGGTACGAAATGGGTTAAGTCTAGATAATAAAACCATTTCTATTTTTAAGATTTAGCAATATTAAGTCTTACCTTATCAATTTTCTTCAATCTTCTGTGAACATGGCTTGCAACCTGAAGTGCTGGCTCCATTTCAGATACTATCAGTCGGTTCTGAAATTGTCAAACCAAAGACAAATATACCAATGTATATCAAATATTCTTAGACACCAGACAAGCAAATCCATGATTTTACCCTGGGATAGATATTTATGTTCTGACCCTGGTGTTCCGACCCAAAACAGAATATAATCACATGTTTTATAAATGCACTGGTTGATTAAGACCTCGTATGCGCAGTCGTTAAGGTTGACGTCGCAGCACGTTACTTGACTTCTCTAAATATTCCTGTACTGTCATCATAATATGACGGACGTCGGTACTCGAACTGACTGCAAAATTAAAAATCCGCGCTAAGAATGGAAGATATGCAAGAAAAAGAATCCTATATTGGTGTGAGGGGCGGATACAAAAATCAGTCCTCGGGATCACTGTCCAGCATCACTCGGCAAGCCTCGTGATGCCGGACAGTGACTCTTGGAACAGATTTTTCCATCCAACCCTCACACCCATATAAGATTCTTATAATCCCAACTGGCTTGATCCTGAAATGGAACTGTTCAATAATGAAAGTTTATCCTGCTGAATAAATTAATTTAGCCACATCCATTTCTTACAACCAATCAAATTACTTGATATAATGTATTCATTCAAATTCACAAATGGAATATGTGTGTGTGTTTGAGGTTTATGTTCCATCTAACAACTAAGGTCATATGGAGAGACTACCTCAGTTTAAAGACCCATCCGTGGTGTGGAGAAGCCCAGATAGAATCCCACGACCCCTGGTTTGTGAGGCAGGTAGCTTATCCACTACACCACAGAGGCTTCTGACAAACTGAATGACAGTGTAGATCCTGATCAGATGACTTCAGAAGCCATCTGATCTGGATCTACACTCTTTGCAAAGGTAGGAGTGTTGTTGTGTTCAGCAGGATAAGGATATAATCTATATTTTTCTTGCTTGTGCTCCAAACATAAACCAAATTTTCTGTAATGGAAGATTTGTATTCATAAAGAAAGAAAATATTTTTCAGAGTTGTTGCCCATGGAAGTATTGGTTGCTTAGAAACCAATATATGACCAGAAGAACAGATAAGCTTTTGTATGGAATTGGGTAATACCCACTAAGTTCAACTTCAATTGGGTATTTGAATAGATGACTGGGTATCTGTGTTTCGTTACCAACTTCATTGCAACTACATTTAATTGGCTATAATATGGATTTGAAATAATTGTTTAAGCTTCCCTTATGACTTGACAGAGGCTTAAATTTCATCTTCACAATGTTTTGTTCTTAAACAGTTCTTTTCATCCCTAGTACATTGAAAAACAGCAAGCACCTCAAAGGCAAACAACAATAAAGTATGAATGACAACCTGTACAGTTATTGAGCACAGAAAGTTTAAAACCTATAAAAATTATATGCAAATATTTCAATATGATTTGGGTATCTTAGATTTTTATTTGGGTTTTGATACCCATAAATTTATTTTTTAATTAGGTTTTCTTTCAATTTTATTGGGTATTTACGCAAATACCCTGCTTATCTGCTCCTCTGTATGACAAATCCAATCTCCCTTCTAATAAGTTTGGCATGGTTCATTTCCAATTATAGGGGTGTCAGGCTTGTTTATGTTTGTGGCAAATTTTACAAGAAATTCAGTGAAACCGAAGGATGCTCCCCAAAGATGGGCAGTAGTAGGAGGGTTATGTTAGTGAAAAAGTAAAATATGGTGGTCCTATACACTTTGAAGTTTGGTATGAAATCTGTTTTTTTTATATGACTGAAATAGTGTTGAAAGGGGTGTAAATATAAAAGCATCCATCCACTCTATGTAATGAACTAAATAAATACCAGATGTGAAACAAGAGGACCATGATGGTCCTATATCGCTCACCTGAGCTAAGAGATTAACATGTAGGTCCCAGGGCAGTGAAATTTTTGGACCCAGGTCTATAATAGAACAATCTAACCAGAGGCCCACTGAATGAAGCTTAATATCGCATATCAAAGGCATGGGTCTTCTGGTTTCGGACAAGAAGATTTTTTTAAGTTTTCTCTATATAAGTCTAGGTAAAACCAGTGGGCCCAAGGGTGGGGCCATTTTTGCCCCCCCCCCCCCCCCCATGCTATGATTTGAACGATCATGGCAGAGGTCCATTAGATGAAGCTTCATACTAAATATCAAAGACCTGGGCCTTCTGTAATACTATATCATGTCCTTCGTGTTGTGTAATAAGGAGAAAATCAATACTCGTATAGTGACAAAGTTTTAATGTCTACAACAAACGACTACCCAGGTTCAAAATATGTTTCAATAATTTCTTAGTTGCTTAACCAAAACCAATAACCCAAAGCCCCAACCCAAGGAGCGCAGTGCTCTTTTATATCCTAAGGTCATGTGACCTAATGCTAATTCAAAGATATAGTTTCCATAGTGATTTCGCTTATGCTAAATATACTTTCTACATTACAACTGTGTGATTACCTTATTAGCCAATGGCATATATTTAGCTAGCTATTTCTTGGAAATAATACATGTCTTACTAATAATAATCCTGTAGAACATTTTACGTCATTGCATTAGATTCAGGATTCCAAAATATAATAAGAACTTATTTACAAAAAGGTGCCTTAATAAAAATTACTTAAAATCCAACCAATACTGTTATACTTCTGGTTTCAGAGAAGAAGATTTTTAAAGGTTTTCTCTCTATAAGCCTATGTAAAACCAGTGGGCCCTGGCACGGGGGCATTTTTTTACCCATGGCTATAATTTGAACAATCTTGGTAGAGGTTCACTGGATGAAACTTCATACCAAATATCAAAGACCTGGGCCTTCTGGTTTCAGAGAAGAAGATTTTTAAAAGTTTTCCCTATATGAGCCTATGTAAAACCAGTGGGGCCCGGTGTGGGGGCGTTTTTGGCTCCAGGGCTATAATTTGAACAATCTTGGTAGAGGTCCACTAGATGAAGCTTCACACCAAATATCAAAGATTTGGGCCTTCTGGTTTCAGAGAAGATTTTAAAGGGTTTCCCTATGTAAGCCTATGTCAAACCAGTGGGCCCCAGCGTGGGGACATTATTGGCCCCAGGGCTATAATATGAACAATCTTTGTATAGGTTCATTAGATGAAGCTTCATGCCAAATATTAAAGACCTGGGCCTTCTGGTTTCAGAAGATTTTTTAAAGGTGTTCCCAATATAAGTCTATGTAAAACCAGTTGGCCCCAGGACAGGGTCGTTTTGGGCCCCAGGGCTATAATTTGAACACTCTTGGTAGAGGTCCACTAGATGAAGCTTCATACCAAATATAAAAGACCTGGGTCTTCTGGTTTCAGAGAAGAAGATTTATAAAGGTTTTCCTTATATAAGCCTATGTAAAACCAGTGGGCCCCGGCACAGGGGCCTTTCAGGTCCCAGGGCTATAATTTGAACAATCATGGTAGAGGTTCACTAGATGAAGCTTCATACCAAATATCAAAGACCTGGGCCTTCTGGTTTCAGACAAGAAGATTTTTATATGTTTTCCCTATATAAGCCTATATAAAACCAGTGAGCCCCGGGGCGGGGCCATGTTTGGCCCCAGGGCTATAATTTGAACAATCTTGGTAGAGGAACACCAGATGAAGCTTCATACCAAATATCAAAGACCTGGGCTTTCTGGTTTCAGACAAGAAGATTTTTTAAGGTTTTCCCTATATAAGCTGAAGGTGAGTGATCACAATAGCTCCCCCGGAACCTTCGGCTCAGGTGAGCTAAAAAAGTGGAGACGTCGTTTTCCCCATTATAAGTCTATGGGAAAATTTTTCACGCTCAAGGGGATGTAACTGGAAAACCTCTGGTCAGATTCAAACCAAATTCGAACTCATCCGAGATTTTACGCTTGTCCTCGTTTATGAAAAGTAACAAAAAGATCAGGTCATAAACGGCTGAGAAAAGCTGGAGACACCATTTTGCACTTATATTTATGCTCAAGGGCAGGTTACTCCAAAGCTGTTTGACCCGTGCAGCCCAAATTCGAACTCGACGTAGACTGTAAGCCCCTACTGGTTATCTGCAAGTTTGATGAAGATCGATCAGAAATGGCTGAGAAAAAGTGGAAACGTCGTTTTCCCCATTATAAGTCAATGGGAAAATTTTTTACGCTCAAGGGGAAGTAACTGGAAAACCGCTGGTCAGATTCAAACCAAATTCGAACTCGTCAGAGATTTTATGCTTGTCTTCGTTTACGAAAAGTTACAAAAAGATCAGATCATAAACAGATGCGAAAAGCTGGAGACACCATTTTTCACTAATATTTATGCTCAAGGGCAGGCAACTCCAAAGCTGTGTCCCGTGCAGCCCAAATTCGAACTCGACGTAGACTGTAAGCCCCTCCTGGTTATTTGCAAGTTTGATGAAGATCGGATAAGAAATGGCCGAGAAAAAGTGGAGACGTCGTTTTTTCCCCATTATAAGTCTATGGAACCTTTTTGTTTCCATGGTAACCAGAATTACAATCTGATCCGCCCAAAAACCTTAAAGAGCCTTTCCCCCTACCTGATGATGCTTCTCATGAAATTTGATCAAGATTGGCCAAGGGGTATTAGAGATATACTTATTTGAAATTGTTTAGGGACGCACGCACGACGGACAAAATGTGATCACAAAAGCTCACCTTGTCACTACATGACAGGTGAGTTAAAAACTAAATATAGTAGCTGCCCGCTCTAATTCTTAAACCAAAAGGCTATGAATTCACTAATTAGTGATTTTCAACAAAGAACGCAAAAATAAGGAGAAATGTAAGGCCCCTTTCCTGCAAGGGCCTCTCAATCTTAAACCATAAGACTAAGAAACTCACTTTTGTGTTCTCTAGTAAGTGATTTTCAACAAACAATGTCACAAGGAATACACATGTGAAGTATGAAAGCTCTATTTCCCATGGTTATGAAATAACAGGAGATATTCTTTTGAAAAAGGGGAGATAATTCAGTGAAAATAAGCAATATAGTTATGGCCCTATGTCAAAATGTAGGTTTTATGATGGTAAGAATGTGTGAAGTTTCATGGGAGTAGGACAAATACTTTTAAACTTTTGACTGAGTTAAAGTTGTTTGGTGTGTGTGTGTGTGTGTGTGAAATCGGGTTTAACGTCGCTTTCAACAATTTTTCAGTCATATCACGACGGTGTCTGGTTGCGACAGGGAGCTCAATGCTCACATTTATAGTGCTGCCTCACTGAAGTATCATGTCCCAGACACATTACATGATACCACACCCAGTCACATTATCCTGACACTGGATCGACCAGTCCTAGCTCTACCCCGTAAATCTGAGTGCCAAACGAGGAGCAACTAGTACCACTTTTAACGACTTTGGTATGTCGCGGCCCGGGGTCGAACCCCAGACCTCCCGTTCCCCGGAGCGGACACTCTACCAACTGAGCTATCGGGGCCGGTTAAAGTTGTTTGGTTATGGCCTGTCAAACACACACCCAAAAGCAATATAGTTATGGCCCTTTCAGTCAGAATGTAGGTCTTGTGATGGCAAGTATGTGTGTGATGTTTTATGAGAGTAGGGCAAATACTTTTGAAGTTATGACCGTGGTTAAGTTTTCTGGTTAAGGCATGACAAACACACGGAAAAAAGCAATATAGTTCTGACCCTTTGTCAGAATGTAGGTCTTGTGATGGTAAGTATGTGTAACTACTGTGAGGGGCCCTAATTAAGAAGGAAAGTAACTCCGTAAATACTGTTGGCAGAGTTATTGTTCTTATATCTTGGAGGAGAAATAAGAACAAGAGGCCCATGGGCCACTATGCTCACCAGAGCTCAGGTGGGCACTGCCAAATTGCAGCCATGTATTTTAACATGATATCATTTTAATCTGCCAAATGAACCCCCATATCCAAATGAGCATCAATGTGGACTCAGTATATGAACATTAGGCCTTTTATGAAGTAGAGGGGGTGGGGCATGGACCCAATGGAGCCCTGGTTGGTATCACTAAATGTGTCTTATCACAAAGAACAAGAATATATATGGTTTAGCAGTGGGGATCTGCATGGCTGGAGATACAAGTGGAGGGGTTGGAGCATGCCCTGTCGTTCCCAGGAAAGCCCAAGATTGTTGTCCCTAAATGTGTCTCATCATAAGGACCAAGTATACATGTATATATGGTTTAGGGGTGGGAATCTGAACGGTTTCCAAGATATCCTTTCATGAAGTGGAAAGGAGAGGACTGGCCCCTGCGGACACCCCTACAGTAGGTGTGCTAATAATAAGGAACAAGAACATATATGAATATGGGGTGGGGATTTGAATGGTTTCTGAAATATATGGCCTTTTATGAAGTGGAAGGGCGGGGCACATTGCCTCAGCACAAAGAGACCCCCAAGTTGGTGTGACTGAATGAGTCTTATCATAAGGAACAAGAATATATATGGTTTAGGGGTGGGGATCTGAACTATTTCTGAGATATGTGGCTTTTAATGAAGTCAAGCGGTGGAGCAAGGCCCGGGCACGCCCCGGGGACTCACAAGCTGGTGTCAATGAATGTGCCTTATCATAAGGAAGATGAATATATATGGTTTAGGGGTGGGGCTCTGAACAGTTTCTGAGATATAAGGCCTTTTGTGAAGTGCAGGGGTGGGGCAAGGCCCAGGGAGACCCCCAGGTTGGTGTCAATGAAAGTGTCTTATCATAAGGTACAAGAATATATATGGTTTAGGGGTGGGGATCTGTAAGGTTTCCGAGATATTGTGATATTATGAAATGGAGGGGGTGGGGCATGGCCCCAGCACATCCCTGGGGACCCCCAGGTTGGTGTCACTGAATGTGTCTCATCATAATTAACAAGAACATATATGGTTTAGGGGTGGGGATCTGAACAGTTTCTGAGATATATGGCCTTTTGTGAAGTGAATGGGTGGGGCATGGCTCCGGCGCACCCCGGAAGACCCCCAATTTGGGGTCAATGAATGCGTCATATCATAAGGAGCAAGAATATATATGGTTTAGGGGTGGGGATCTGTAAGGTTTCCGAGATATTGGGCCTTTTATGAAATGGAGGGGCGGGACATGGCCCCGGCGCATCCCGGGGGACCCCCAGTTTGATGTCACTGAATGCGTCTTATCATAAGGAACAAGAGTATATAGGGTTCAGGGGTGGGGATCTGAATGGTTTCCGAGATATTGGGCCTTTTATGAAGTGGAGGGGGTGGGGCATGGCCTCGGCACATCCCGGAGGACCTCCAGGTTGGTGTCACTGAATGCGTCTTATCAATAGGAACAAGAATATATATGGTTTAGGGGTGGGGATCTATAAGGTTTCTGAGATATAAGTCATTTTATGAAGTACTGGGGGCGGGGCATGGCCCCGGCACAACCTACTGGACCCCCAGGTTGACATAAAAGCATATGGCTGAGAGAAGTTTACTAAAGGAACATTTCTATGAACGTTTTGTCAAAATATCTGCAAAGGCTTTGTAGTTAATGCCATTTTTCAATTTTCCCCATTATAAGTCTATGGAAAATCTAAATTGCCATAGCAACCACACTAAAGAGCCGAATTTCATAAAAAACACAAAACCTGTAAAGGCAAATATGGTGAATATTTCCATAAACTTTCAGCCTCATAGAGCATATGGTTCGTGAGGAGATGATTTTTTAAGTATTTTTTTTTTCTATTTTTTCATTTTGGTTTCCATGGCAACCAATACAAATGAGCAGTAGGCCTAAAATCATATGGCAGATAGTAGATTGCCTAAGGAATATTTCTATGAAAGTTTTGTCAAAATATCTGCAGTGACTTGGCAGTAAATGCCATTTTTCAATTTTCCCCATTATAAGTCTATGGGAGCTCTAAGTTGCTATAGCAACCAAACTAATGGGCCAATTTTCATAAACAAGAGGGCCCAATGGCCCTATATCGCTCACCTGTGTACCAGAAAATCATTAGTGTAGGAGACCACTTGACATTGCTACATACTAAATATCTAAGCTCAGGCAAAGCGGTGTCCATGCGTATAAATCCTATTGGTTTCATTGGGCGACAGGGCTTGAGATGTAATTTCATCACAATGTCGAGTAAAAAGTCCCACAAAATTGGAAGAGACATCTCCAAAATGACCTATACAGTGTTGACAGGGATGTAAAACCTCAAATCAAACAAAATCTGCGCCTTATGGTTTTGGAAAAGAAGATTTTTTTTTTTTAAGTTTTTTTTCCAGATTAAGTCTATAGAAGCTAATGAGCCCTGGGGCTTGGCCAATTTTGACCCAAAGGGCATGGTTGGCAGGATTCATGTAGGTGACCATTTTGTGTTGCTATATACTAAATATCTAAGGTCTGTATTTCATGGTTTCAAAGAAGATGTTTGACGCTTTTTCCATTATAAGTTTGTTGGAGTTAAGGGGCCACAGGATTTGGCCAATTTGGACTAAATATCTAGTTCTGTGCTTCACAGTTTCTGAGAAGAAGATTTTTTAAGCTTTCTTCCATTTAGAGTCTATGGGAGCTAAGGGGCACCGGGGCGTGGCCCATTTGGACCCCAGGGGCATGATTAGCAGGAAATATGTAGGTGATCACTTGCCGTTGCTACATGCTAAATATCTAAGCTCTGGGCCCCATGGTTTCAGAGAAGAAGATTTTTGAGGCTTTTCTCCATTTTGAGTCTATGGCAGCTAAAGGGGGTCCCAGGGTGTGGCCCATTTGGACCCCAGGGGCATGATTGGCAGGATTTATGCAGGTGACCACTTGTCATTGCCACATGCTAAATATCTAAGCTCTGGGCCCTGTGGTTTCAGAAAAGAAGATTTTTGAAGCTTTTTTCCATTATGAGCCAGGGGTGTAAAATTCCACTCGCCCGCTCGCATTTGCGAGTAAGTTTTAAGGCAGGGCGAGTAAGGTTTTCAAAACTGACCTTACTTTTTCTTCATTTTTAGCACCTAAATGAGAAGTTTAGACGATAAGGGCGAGTAAGTTTGAGGGAAATTTTACACCTCTGTGAGCCTAGGGGAGCTAAGGGGCCCCGGGGCATGGCCCATTTGGACCCCAGGGGCATGATTGGCAGGATTTATGTAGGTGACCACTTGCCATTGCCACATGCTAATTATCTAAGCTCTGGGCCCTGTGGTTTCAGAGAAAAAGATTTTTGAAGCATTTTTTCCATTATGAGTCTATAGGAGCTAAGGGGCCCCGGGGCGTGGCTCGTTTTGACCACAGGGGCATGATTGGCAGGAATTATGTAGGTGACCACTTGCTGTTGCTACATGCTAAATATCTAAGCTGTGGGCCCTGTGGTTTCAGAGAAAAAGATTTCTGAAGCTTTTTTCTATTATGAGTCAATGGGAGCTAAGGGGCCCGCAGGCGTGGCCAATTTGGACCCCAGGAGCAAAATTGGCAGGAATTATGTAGGTGACCACTTGCCGTTGCTACATGCTAATTACCAAGCTCTGGGCCCTGCAGTTTCAGAGGAGAAGATTTTTGAAGCTTTTTTCCATTTTGAGTCTATGGGAGCGAAGGGGCCTGGGTGCGTGGCCCATTTGGAACCCAGGGGCATGATTGGCAGGAATTATGTAGGTGACCACTTGTCGTTGCTATGTGCTAAATATCTAAGCTCTGGGCCCTGTGGTTTCAGAGAAGAAGATTTTTGAAGCTTTTTTCCATTATGAGTCTATAGGAGCTAAGGGGCCCCAGGGCGTGGCCTGTTTGGACCCCAGGAGCATGATTGGCAGGAATTATGTAGGTGACCACTTGCCGTTGCTATGTGCTAAATATCTAAGCTCTAGGCCCTGTGGTTTCAGAGAAGAAGATTTTTGAAGCTTTTTTCCATTATGAGTCTAAAGGAGCTAAGGGGCCCCAGGGCGTGGCCTGTTTGGACTCCAGGAGCATGATTGGCAGGAATTATGTTGGTGACCACTTGCCCTTGCTACATGCTAAATTTCTAAGCTCTGGGCTCTGTGGTTTCAGAGAAGAAGATTTTTGAAGCTTTTTTTTTTCATTATGAATCTATAGGAGCTAAGGGGCCCCGGGGCATGGCCCATTTGGAACCCAGGGGCATGATTTGCAGGAATTATGTTGGTGACCACTTGCCATTGCTACATGCTAAATATCTAAGCTCTGGGCCCTGCGGTTTCAGAGAAGAAGATTTTTTTAACCTTTTTTTCCATTATGAGTATATAGGAGCTAAGGGGCCCAGGGGTGTGGCCAATTTCGACCCCAGGGGCATGATTGGCAGGAATTATATAGGTTACCACTTGCCATTGCTACATGCTAAATATCTAAGCTCTGGGCCCTGTGGTTTCAGAGAAGAAGATTTTTGAAGCTTTTTTCCATTATGAGTCTATGGGAGCGAAGGCGCCCCGGGGCGTGGACCATTTGGAACCCAGGGGCATGATTGGCAGGAATTATGTAGTTGACCACTTGCCCTTCCTTCATGCTAAATATCTAAGCTCTGGGCCCTATGGTTTCAAGGAAGATTTTTGAAGCTTTTTTCCATTATGAGTCTATAGGAGCTAATGGGCCCCGGGGCGTGGTCCGTTTGGACACCAGGGGCATGATTGGCAGGAATTATGTAGGTGACCACCTGCCATTGCTACATGCTAAATATATAAGCTCTGGGCCCTGTGGTTTCAGAGAAGAAGATTTTTGAAGCTTTTTTTTCCATTATGAGTCTATGGGAGCGAAGGGGCCCCTGGGCGTGGCGCATTTGGAACCCAGGGGCATGATTGGCAGGAATTATGTAGGTGACCACCTGCCATTGCTACATGCTAAATATATAAGCTCTGGGCCCTGTGGTTTCAGAGAAGAAGATTTTTGAAGCTTTTTTTCCATTATGAGTCTATGAGAGCGAAGGGGCCCCGGGGCGTGGCCCATTTGGAACCCAGGGGCATGATTTGCAGGAATTATGTAGGTGACCACCTGCCATTGCTTCATGCTAAATATATAAGCTCTGGGCCCTGTGGTTTAAGAGAAGAAGATTTTTGAAGCTTTTTTTCCATTATGAGTCTATGGGAGCGAAGGGGCCCCGGGGCGTGGCCCTTTTTAAACCCAGGGGCATGATTGGCAGGAATTATGTAGGTGACCACTTGCCATTGCTACATGCTAAATATCTAAGCTCTGGGCCCTGTGGTTTCAGAGAAGAAGATTTTTGAAGCTTTTTTCCATTATGAGTCTATGGGAGCGAAGGGGCCCCAGGGCGGGGCCCATTCTGAACCCAGGGGCATGATTGGCAGGAATTATGTAGGTGACCACCTGCCATTGCTACATGCTAAATATATAAGCTCTGGGCCCTGTGGTTTCAGAGAAGAAGATTTTTGAAGCTTTTTTTCCATTATGAGTCTATGGGAGCGAAGGGGCCCCGGGGCGTGGCCCATTTGGAACCCAGGGGCACGATTGGCAGGAATTATGTAGGTGACCACCTGCCATTGCTACATGCTAAATATATAAGCTCTGGGCCCTGTGGTTTTAGAGAAGAAGATTTTTGAAGCTTTTTTTCCATTATGAGTCTATGGGAGCGAAGGGGCCCCGGGGCGTGGCCCTTTTTGAACCCAGGGGCATGATTGGCAGGAATTATGTAGGTGACCACTTGCCATTGCTACATGCTAAATATCTAAGCTCTGGGCCCTGTGGTTTCAGGGAAGAAGATTTTTGAAGCTTTTTTTCCATTATTAGTCTATGGGAGCGAAGGGGCCCTAGGGTGTGGCCCATTTGGCACCGAGGGGCATGATTGGCAGGAATTATGTAGTTGACCACTTGCCCTTGCTACATGCTTAATATCTAAGCTCTGGGCCATGTAGTTTCAGAGAAGAAGATTTTTAAATGTTTTCCCATTATAAGTCTATGGGAGCTATATGTTGCCATGGCAACCAGAATTCTAACCTGATAAGCCCAAAAACCTTATGCAGCCTTTCCCCCTACCTGATGATGATTCACATGAAATTTGATCAAGATTGGCCATGGGGTATTGGAGATATACTTATTTGAAATTGTTTACGGACGCACGGACGCACTGACGCACGCACGACGGATGACGGACAAAAAGTGATCCCAAAAGCTCACCTCGTCACTACGTGACAGGTGAGCTAAAAACACAAACTTTCAATCCCCCAGCCCAAGGATGCTACAGATAAAATTTGGGCTGAATCGGTCCAGTGGCTTCAGAGAAGAAGATGTTTGAAAGTGTTGACGTCAGACGACGACGACGACAACGACGACGCCGGACAACTGCCTATCCTATAAGCTCCCCCGGAGCCTTCGGCTCTGGTGAGCTAAAAATGTTGTTTACCCCAATGAACCCCAGTTCTCTATATAACGTGGGTTTTTTGTGGCCGGTGGGGGGGGGGTTGTTATTTCACAGACTTGTTCAGGTGATGGTATATGATCAATCAATTTTACAAAAGAATGTAACTGGGACCGAACCAGCACCCTCCTGATTGTCAGTTCATGGCCATCAGGCTGAGCCAACGGGGCTGGTCCCTGAAAGTGTATCCATTCCCATAAAGTCTCATACCTTGTCCTCTATTGAAGAGATGTTATGTCCTTTGTGGCTGCCGACAATGACACATCTCGAACAAATTATCATGTCGTCATCCTCACAGTAGTACTCAATTGGTCGATTATCGTGTATCTTGCACATCTGGGACACCTCCAACTGGCTGTTAATACAAGAATAAAGGTTGACGATCTTCAAAGCTAATTTTTGTTTGTTTGGTTTGCAGATAAATGGCCCTGTCAACTTTATTTAGGTCATACTGAGACAAACTATTTAGGTCATACTGAGATCATCAGTTTACCTGACTACACTTTTCTTGGGCAGGCATGTACATATGCGGTTAACTAATGCAGAACAATATCTTTCCACAGAAACTGACAAGTGCCCCTCTTGAAAAAGCAGAAGGGAGAGTATAACCATTGAAACACGTCCAATCTCCCGAACTAGCAGGTAATGAACCCGCAAACTCCTGATTACCAGCCAGAAGCGCATCCACTGAGCTACCAAAGCGCATCCACCGAGTTACCAAGGCCAGCTTCAAAGCTAATAAAGGCTTTAATCAAGGGAAATTATCTGGGGAGACAACTCTCAAAATATATTTGTCTCCCTTGTTATAAGGGGTCTACTCTTAAAGGAAAGAATTTGCTCCAGAGGAGCAAATTCTTTCCTTTAAAAGTAGACCCTTTTCTCTGAGGGTTTCTGCTATAGAAAGTGAACGGCTCCCCTGTAGAAAATCAAGAGCAATTTTATTTTTCTCCCTTTAAAAGAGGATCCCTTTTTGTAGCGTTTCAGTTCATAAACTGTTATGAACTGAACAGTAACTCTCAAAAGTTGCCATCTTATTTTTCTCCATCATAGCCCATGTATATTTTGCTTTGAAGAGCTAAAAAACAAACTGACAAATGCGTGAGTCCGACTCGGCAGGGATGATTGTCGTACCTGTCATCATCTACTGGTAACTGTGTATGATGCTGAAGAGTATTAGATCTTCTGTGTATCTGTAATAGCGAAAAAAAAAAAATAATGAATATTCCACTATTAAGCTGAGCGAAAATGAAGACAAATTCTGCTTTTTAAGAGCATATTTAAAAGGTTTCAGTCATACTGTAAAAATCCTAAAATTTCAGCCACCTTGAGGACTTACTGTAATTCTCCTAAAATGTTGACAAATTTGTTTCATGATCCAGCAAGGAGCCCAAAAGGTGAAGACATAATGGCAAACAGAGTAGACCCTGATCAGACTGCTTCAGGAGCAATCTGATCTGGATCTTCACTGTTTGCTTAGTCCTATCTGTCCCAATACTTAGGCTCATTACGGTAATTTTTTGTATTTTCTACGACCAGTATGGTCCAGTGAGAGTCCACCTTTGGGCCCATCGTAGCTTGAAGAAATAGATAGGCTGCATGATGCTTCAACGCAGAACTGAAACCGACAGAACACAAGTACTGGTAAACCGCCTAGAGGATCGAAGCCTGTCAAGGTAAAGCGGTTCAAGTCGGTCTGCCCACGCTTATAAACCTTATTGGTTTCATGGGCGGCAGGGCTTTAGATGTCGTTTCATCTCAATGTCAGGTAAAAGTCCCACAAAATTGGAAGCAACGTCTCCAAAATGACCTATACAGTGTTGACTGGGACGTTAAACCTCAAATCAAACAAAATCTGCAAAGGAGATAACACTCTTGAAATTCAAATAGTTGTCCTCCTTTGAAGAAAGGAATACGCTCCTACTGGGACCAAATTCTTTCCCCTAATACTTCCCACTATTTGCTGCAAAAGCAATCAAATATCAAGTAGATAAATTCTCCAAAATTCTTAAGAGATAAGGGGAATGGATACACCTTGTAGGTTTTTCTGCCATTTTTCAAAGGGAGACAACTTTCGGGACTTCCTGTTCACTCTTCTATAAACTCTGCCCCATGAAAAAAGGGGTCTTCTCTTAAAGGAAAGAATTTGCTCATTAGGAGCAAATTCTCTCCTTTAGGAGTTGACCCCCATTAACACAGGAGACAAAAATATTTTTGCAGGAGTTGTCTCCCCTGAAGGTGTAACCATTCCTCTTAACCCTTTCATCTCCAAATGTCTGAAGTGGACTCTTCCATCTCTGAACTTGGACAAGTCTTTTCTTTTACAGGCAAATTTCAATGGGTTGAACCCCTTTGGGCCCTTGAACATTTGTTCTAGAGAATGATAGTTCGAGGCGAGGAGGTTTACTATCAGTGCCACACTAGGAGGCATAATGAAGATAATTGTGGGATATCTTTTTGTGTTCTATATTATAAATGTATGTTGCATGTACTCATTAGAAACGCCTCATCAAGGCGATTCTAATGAGTACACACAACATACATTTACAAGATAAAAGACGAAAATCTCCCTACATTTTCCCCATATCATATTTGGAGAAATTCCCCGCGGACTCAAGAACAGGTATGACTCATCCATGGTAAACGAGCCATCAGGGTTTGAGAATATAAGAATCTTATATGGGTGTGAGGGGTGGATGGAAAAATCCGTCCCGAGGGGCACTGTCCGGCATCACGAGGCTTGCTGAGTGATGCCGGAGAGTGATACCGAGGGACTGATTTTTCCATCCACCCCTCAAACCCATATTGGATTCTTTTTCTTGCATACCTTCCATTTTTATTGCGAATTTTTAATGCTGCTGTCACTTCGGTTACCGACGTTTGCCATTTTATGATGACACAACAGGAATGTTTAGTGACGTCACGCATGACGCCACCGCGCATGAGGTTGTAATCAACCAGTGCATTTATCAAACACGCGATTATATTCGATTTGGGGTCGGAACACCAGGGTCAGAACATAAATTTTTACCGCTTGAGATGTCATTTCATCTCAATGTCGGGTAAAAGTTCCACAAAATTGGAAGCAACGTCTCCAAAATGACCTTTACAGTGTTGACGGGGACGTTAAACCTCAAATCAATCAAAAAAAAATCCCAGGGTAAAATCACGGATTTCCTTGTCTGGTGTGCAAGAAATTGAAGTTCCACTGTATATTAAGAGGGCTTAGTCAAAATAAATATCAGAATGGCAAGCACTGCAGATCCTGATGAGACAACAGACTACGAGTTGCCGCATCAGAATCTACTCTGTTTGCATAGGTATCTGTATTGGCTTACAGGACTGAAAGAGGCAATATGCTTTAATCTCTGCTTTTGTGTGTGTTTGTTTGTTTTTGTTTGATTAGGTTTAACGTCCCTATCAACACCGTAAAGGTCATTTTGGAGATGTGCTTCCAATTTTGTGGGACTTTTACCCGACACTGAGACATCTCAAGCCCTGTCACCCAATGAAACCAATAAGGTTTATAAGCATGGACAGTCCGACTCGCACCCCTTTGCCTCAGCAGGCTTAGATCCTCTTAGCAGTTTACCAGTACTCGTGTGCGGGTCAGTTTCAGCTCTGCGTGGAAGCATTATGCAGCCCATTGTTTGTATGAATTGAGGTTTTTATGTCCCTATCAACGCTATTTAGGTCATTTTGGAGACAGGGCTTGAGGGTGGTGTGGGGACTGGCTGTGTTGTGCCTAGGTATAAAATCTTAAAGGACACATGTGGACCTCTCTTCTTTTCTGATTTTGTTTGTTTGATTTGATGTTTAATGTCCCCGTCAACACTGTAAAGGTCATCTTGGAAACGTTGCTTCCAATTTTGTGGGACTTTTACCCGACAATGAGATTAAATGACATCTCAAGCCCTGTCGCCCCAATGAAACCAATAGCGTTTAATAGCATGGACGGTCCGCCTCGCACCGCGGTTCCTGGACAGGCTTAGATCTTCTAAGCCGTTTACCAGTACTAGTATGCGGCCAGATTCAGCTCTGCGTGGAAGCATCATGCAGCCCATATATTTCTTCAAGCCCCTATGGGCGGGAGCCGTCTTCTTTTCTGAGGGACAGTCAGAAATTTTAGGGGACACAGACTGTTAAAAGACAAAAGATGACCATATAGTTTTGTCAGTAATAGAACAATACTGCCTCAGATGGCATATTATTGGCTGTAAGAGCATATGGGGGATAAACTGTTTGATTAGCAGCTGCCCTTTTGCCATTTTGATGCTTTAGACTAATTTACGAATAAGTCTGAAAATTCAATGGAGTTTACCCTGAAACAGATTTTTCTTTCAGTCCTGTTCTGGTTATCTCCCTTATTATGGTCTTCGAAAGGTCAGAAAAGGAACTAATGGATTACAATGGACCAAATGTTAAAATCTACCAGTTTTTTTTTTTTCCAGAGGGTCACCCAAAAGCCTGCGGCTGTTTATTTCTAGAAGGACATCACTACTAAAATCAAAGAAATGACACAATGGTACGACCTAGGCACAACACTGCACTGGGGAGATAGAACTTTCACTAAATTAAAAACTGACAAGCATTTATCAACAATGTAGAAAATTAATTCAACTACAGTCGAACTTCAATGGCTCGAACCCCTTTGGGACCATGAAAATTTGTTCGAGACAGCGGTAGTTCGAGCCACTGAGGTTACTGTCAGGAGGCATAGCGAGATACTTTTAGACATCTTTTCGGTGTTCTATAATGAATATGTATGCTGTGTGTACTCATTAGAATTGCCTCATCGAGGCGATTCTAATGAGTACACACAGCATACATTTACAAGATAAAAGACAAAAATCTCCTTAATTATCCCGCACTATTTCTTATGTAGAGTATTTCGCTAGGGGCTCAAGAATGGGTTCGACTCATCCATGGTACACGAGCCATCAGTGTTCGAGCCATCGAAGTTCTACTGTAATTTCCTAAATAAATTCCAATGAAGTACTGTGAAACCAAAAGCCCTACAGACCTAGATATCTCCACTAATAATGCTTTATTTTCATCTAATTATTAATGATGAAAAGGACCCTTTCAGGGTTGACAAGTATTAAATTTTAATAAGCATCAGGTTTTGCATGCCATGTAAATCATCTGCTCAAGCCTTATTTTCTGGGAAAAATGCAATTCATCACGTGAACAAGTTCGTGAAATGAAGACCCCCACTAAACCCCACTTTATATAGAGAAAACTGGGGTTTACGGGGGTTTGCATTATTTTTCTTATTTCTGCTCCAAGACATAGGTTGTGGGTACTCGTTGAGGCGGTTCTAACGAGCACCCACAACCTATGTTTGGAGTAAAAATAAGAAGAATATCAAAATTTTTCATGAGAAATTTCACAATTTTGGAGATATGAAAGAATGCATTATTTCGCACGGATGTGTTATCGTAATGAAAACTGTCATCTGTTGAAATTCTAGGATTAAATGAGTACCCAAAACATATGTTTTCGAGCAGAAATAAGATAATTAATATGTGGATACACCCTCTTATCTGCTGTTACTGGGTAAGTATTTGAACCTACCTTATCAAAGCAACTGTGGCACAGGACTGTCGCACATTCTGCACATTTTACTGATGATAACTTCTTTTTACACTCTTGACAATTGTGTTCTGTAAATAAAACAATTATTGTGAACATCTTGAAAACAAAACAAAATGTGCTGTTTTCGTACATTAACAAGAAAAATCTTGAAGGCATTATGGACGTTTTTTTTTCATTTTCTTTTGTAGAAGAGCCCAAATTCAGTCAGTCTCAAACAATTTTCTTCACCGTCGAGCATAAAATTCTCGAACAAAAAGCAACCTTTTTTTCTTCATTATGTTTCAGTGAAAATGATTTTATTTAGTACATGTTGTTTTTAAAAGTTTATATGACTGACTGCATGCATGGTAGTTAACCCAATCACGGTTGATAACTTTGCTTCCCTCTTTAATTGCAATCTGCGGATCAGGCTTCAGATTCTATGAGAGTAGGCTGAAAAGTTCTGAGCCTGACCAAGATCCAATGGTTTGACCATGCTAAATTGCCTTATTTTTCAACATAGTCTCCCTTCCTGTCCACACATTCCTCCAGCGATGCTGGAGTCCTTGGATCCCAGTGGTATAGAAGGTCTCATCTTGGTCCCTGAAAAACTCCTCCACAGCAGCTATCACCTCCTCGTCTGACCGATAATGCTGCCCAGCCAAGTGCTTTTTCATGTTTGGAAACAGGAAATAATCTAATGGAGCTAGATCAGGTAAATACGGAGGGTGATCGACAAGTGTGAAGCCACAGTCATGCACAGTAGCCATTGCGACAACCGATTTATGAGCAGGCACATTGTCCTGATGGAACAAGACCCCTTTTGTCAATTTTCAGGGTCGTTTAGCCTTAATTACTTTTCGCAATTGTTTTAGCAGATCTGCATAATACTCCCCATTAATTGTTCTGCCTTTTTGAAGGTAATCTATGAATATTATGCCCTTGGCATCCCAGAACACTGATGCCATCCCCTTCCCTGCAGAGGAGACGACCTTTGCCTTCTTTGGAGGGGGTGACAAAACAGACAAGACAAGAATTCTGCCGAAGGCTATGTCGTGCCTGTGGGAGTGCAAAGTCACCGAACCATGACATCTAGGCCAAGATCAAAAATAGATGCTTGCATAAAAGGCTTGTACTAAGTATCATTAATGAAGTTCAAATAATTCTTGAGAAATGAACTTAACCATTAGGGTGAATTCTAGGGTGGTGGTAATATTTTGCAAAGTCAGTGAACCATGAAATGTAGGTCAAGGTTGAATATGGATGCTTGCATTTAAGTTGCCATCCCAAGATATAAGTTTGTAAGAAGTATCATTATTGAAGCTCTTATGGTTCTTGAGAAATTAACTTGACCAGTAGGGTGAACGCTAGGGTGGTCGCAATATTTTACAAAGTCAGTGAACCATGAAATTTAGGTCAATGTCAAATATGGATGCTTGCATTGAAGTTGCCATCCACAGATTCAAGTTTGTACCAAATATCATTAAAGAAGCTCTTAAAGTTCTTGAGAAATAAACTTGACCATTAGGGTGAACGCTAGGGTGGTCGCAATATTTTACAAAGTCAGTGAACCATTAAATGTAGGTCAAGGTGAAATATGGATGCTTGCATGTAAGTTGCCACCCCCAGACACAAGTTTGTATGAAGTATCATTAATGAAGCTCTAATAGTTCTTGAGAAATAAACTTGACCATTAGGGTGAACGCTAGGGTGGTTGCAATATTTTACAAAGTCAGTGAACCATGAAATGTAGGTCAAGGTCAAATATGGATGCTTGCATATTAGTTGTCATCCCCAGAGCGCCTATATCGCGCCATGCTAATAGCAGGCGCGACAAAAACCATCTTTGTCTGCTTCAAAAATAGCCTAGTTGGCTTGTGACAGGTTCAGTCTGGTCAACTTTTGGTCAGGCGTCAAAAGCCGTGGCACCCATCTGGCGGAAACCTTCAACATTCCAAATTCACTGTGTAGAATGTTCTCTACTCGTTCACGGGAGATGCCAACAGTGTTAGCTAACTGATTCACAGTTAAACGCCTGTCATCCATCACGGCCCTTTGCACTGGGCTGATGGTTTCCTCAGTTGTTGCCGCTGTGGGTCGTCCACACCGGTCATCATCTTCAAGGCTGTCCTTGCCCATCTTAAAATTTGCTGCCCACCTTTTCACGGTTGCATACGAAGGAGCATCATCCCCTAATGTAGCAACCATATCGGCATATGAATGTCCTTAGGAGCTAACCCCTTTTTATGGAGGTACTTGATGACACCACGATGCCAGATTTGGTCCATTTTCTCAAAAACGTGCTAGTATCAATTTCTACGTTATTGCAGGTAAACTTGACCTCATTTGAGTCAAATCAAGTAATAAAGGTTTGGATTTAATGAATACAAAATTTCATGGCTCTTCGATGCCTGCTTCTTGGTCAGGCTCAGAACTTTTCAGCCTCCCCTGGTATGATGGCTCCAGTGTGAAGGCTTACTTAAATTTTAGGATAGGGTAATGTCAGTTGGCACCTGTTTGGGCCCACCGGAGTCTAACTGTTTTCTTTTGCTCCAGCATTTCAGTTATTTCATGCTTTCAAGTCCTCATCGTTGTTTCATCTATGAAGTCATTTGATTTTTATGATCTCAGGGATGTAGCACTTATGAGTTAGAAAGCCTTCAAGTTATTTGTCTAACCTTTACCCTGCTGTAGGCGACAAGCCCTATCTTTGCAAACAGTGTAGATCCAGATCAGATGGCTTCTGAAGAAGCCATCTGATCAGGATCTACACTGTTTGTCATTCAGATTGTGAATTTGAACGAACTCATTATATCATGTAATCTGATTGGCTGAAAATCAAAAAAAGGTGTGGCTAAGTTAAATATTCATCAGGTTAAAGGTTAAACCACAACAGAACCAAGCCCAGGGTCAGATAAAATAAGATTAAAGCCCCACTAAAGAAATACTTTCTGCTGACCGTTCCAGGGAGGTTCTTCTGTCTTTGTTTGTTTGATTTGAGGTTTAACGTTTCTGTCAACATGGTATAGGTAATTTTGGAGATGTTGCTTCCAATTTTGTGCGACCTTTACCCGACACTGAGATGAAATGACATCTCAAGCCCTGCCACCCAATGAAACCAACAGGGTTTATATGCATGGACGGCCCGACACACACCACTTTTCCTGGATAGGCTTAGAACCCCTGGGCGGTTTACGAGTACAACGTGCAATCCGTTTCAGCTCTGCGTGGAAGCATCATGCAGCTCAATCTATTTCTTCGAGCCCCGATGGGCGGGGGTGGGCGGCTCTACTGTCATGTTAATTATTGTTTCAGTTCATCTTCGCATGTATGTATTGCTTATATCTTTTTCTTTTGGAAAAAAGTTCCTCTTGATTCACTGCTTGTATGAGCGAGCAGCGAGGGTTCTGGCGAGACTGCGCGGATGCGCAGGCTCGCCTGAATCTTCGCTGCTCGCATAGGCGATAAGTACCAAAATCGCTTGACGGGGCCCATATTTCTTTTACCTTTGGTGTTTGGGAAAGTAACTGTCCTTTCAGCTTTCTGCTTGTGATGTTTTCATTATTTCATGTTCATATGAGCCCCGCCAAGCGAATTTGTGTCTTCGAGCATTCCGTCATGACAAATTTTAACTGCGCATGCCCAGTCATTCAGAGGGGCCAGGGATATGGCTTTCTGTCTGAAGGTTCCTCTTGATTCACTGCTTGTATGAGCGAGCAGCGAAGGTTCTGGCGAGCCTGCGCGGATGCGCAGGCTCGCCTGAACCTTTGCTGCTCACATAGGCGATAAGTACCAAAATCGCTTGACGGGGCCCATATTTCTTTTACCTTTGGTGTCTCTGATGGGAGGTGTTGAATAATTGTATTGATTCCTGATCATTGCATTCACATCTATTTGATAGTGAATCATCAGCTAAGCAGACAGTTCATGTCATGTTAAACCTTATTAATTTCAGGTGAATCTTGTGCTGAGCAGACAGTATAATGTTAAGGGGAATGGATACACCTTCAGGGGAGGCAACATCTGCAAAAGTATTTTGTCTCCCATGACAATAGGGATCAACTCTTAAAGCAATTAATTTGCTCTTGTTGAACAAGTCTATCTGTCATATAAGGGGTGTCAGGCCTATTTTTTCGTTTTTATTCTATTTTTGAAGGAAAATTCTGTTAGCAAATAGTGCAGGCCCTGATCAGACGCCGCGTTCTGCGGCGTCTGATCTGGGCCTGCACTGTTTGCCAAGGTACCCCTTTAGGGGTTTCCCGCATAAAATGGGTTAAAGGCATCCACATGTATGACTGATAGAATTGCATACCTGTAATAGCTGTATGCTTTTTAGCTTTCATCATGGCCGCAGGGGAGATCTTGCTCAGCTCGCTGCAAAGAAGAAAACCTTTTGTAAGTACACATTAACCCTTGTCCTGCTGAATATTTAAATGTCACACCCACTACTGATTATCAGCCAATCAGATTACTTGATGCAAACTATTGCAACAAATTCATAAACTGGATGGCAAACAATGAAGATCCTGATCAGATGGCTTCTTCAGAAGCCATCTGATCTGGATCTACATTGTTTCAAAGATAAGGCATATCCGGGCTCAGCAGGACAAGGGTTAACCTCTTATAAAACTATTGACTTCTGTGAAAATATCCTGAAAATTCGGACACCTTCAGGACTTGCCGTAATTCTCCTAAAATGTTGATAAATTTGTTTCAGTGTCTAGCGACGAGTCCAAAAAGTGCAGACCGAATGTCGAACAGGGGAGACCCTGATCAGACCTTCAAGAGCAGTCTGATGTGGGTCTTCAGTGTTTGCTTAGGGCTATCTTTCCCAAAATTTAGGATCATTACTGTGTAACATGGTTTGGGATATAACATGCTATAAAGATGGATCCCAAAAGCGTACAGATTATATCTGCACAAATTCCGCCAAATGTGGGGAACAAAGAAACTGAACCGTGAAATCTAGGTCAAGGACAAACATGGATGTTGCAAAAAAATTGCTATTCCTAGTTGCAAGCTTGTCCCAAGTATCATTATTGAAGCTCTTATAGTTCTTGAGAATGAATTTAAACATTAGGGTGAATGCTAGGTTTGACACAGTAGTTGACCAAGTCAGTTTTGTTTGTTTGTATTGGAGTTTAACAGCCCTGTCAACACTGTTTTAGGTCATTTTTGAGCCGGTCATTTTACCTATCCACACTTTTCCTGGGCAGGCTTATACATAAGCGGTTAAGCAGTAAAGTACACATTCTTTCGCCAGAAACTGACAACTGCCCTTCTTGAATCAGCGGAAGGGAGAGAGTGACCATAGAAAAGATTTCAGATCAATCTCCAAGAAAGAATGTTGCCGACCCCAGCAGGTATCGAACCCAGAGGCACATCCAACTGAGCTACCGAGGCCGGCTCACAAGTCAGTGAACCACGAAATATAGGTAACGGTCAAATATATTTGAATGCATTATAAATAGTTGTTATTCCTAGATGCAAGTTTTTATCAATTATCATCAAGTTTAACCTTTATCCTGCAGTTCATGACAACAACTACTTTTGCAAACAGTGTAGATCCTGGCTTCAGAAGCCAGCTGATCTGGACCTACACTGTTTGACATTCAGTTTGCAAATTTGAAGGAAAAAAATTATATCATGTTATCTGATTGGCTGATAGTCAGAAATTGGGTGTGTCTAATTCAAATATTCAGCAGGTTCAGGTTTACGAGAAGTCCCACTTTTCAAAGTGATTCAAATTCCAAAAGAAGCATATTAGCCCCAAAAATGCCAATCACAACAATTATCTCCTGCTTTACAGTCTGTCAGTTGCCTTAATTTGTGATTTGTGGTTTAACGTCCCCGTCAACACTGTATAGGTCATTTTGGAGACGTTGCTTCCAATTTTGTGGGACTTTTATCCGACACTGAGATGAAATGACATCTCAAGCCCTGTCGCCCGATGAAACCAACAGGGTTTATAAGCCTGGGCAGGGTTAGATCCTCTAAGCGGTTTACCAGTACTCGTGTGGAGTCAGTTTCAGCTCTGCATGGAAGCCTTTTGCAGCCCATCTATTCAATGGGCGGGGGCCAGTCGGTTACCTTAAAGTAATTTTTTGCAAACAGTGTATTGCAAAAATATTTTTAAAAAATTTGCAAAACAATTCAGCAGCCGATGTACGCAGACAACATTTTCAGATGTAGATTTTCTCAGTGTCTTAAGGGTTAGTGTGTGTTTTGTTTTGTTCGATTTGAGGTTTAACGTCCCCGTCAACACTGTAAGGGTCATTTTGGAGAAGTTGCTTCCAATTTTGTGGCTTTTACCCGACATTGAGATGAAATGACATCTCAAGCCCTGCTGCCCAATGAAACCAATAGGGTATGTAAGCATGGACAATTGGACTCGCACCACTTTGCCTGGGCAGGCTTAGATCCTCTAAGCAGTTAACCAGTAGTCGTGTGCGGATTAGTTTCAGCTCAGTGCGTTGAAGCATCATGCAGCCCATCTTTTTCTTCAAGCCCGATGGGCGGGGGCCATAGTGTGTGTTTTAAGTACAACTCTTATAAAGTTGTGTTGAAAAAATAATTTGTGGTGCGACTTACTGTTGAAGTAGAACATTTTGATTGTGAACCATCATTCCTATCAAATATCTGTCAGCATTTAGGAATTTGGTTCCCGATTCGCCTGCAGGAACTGCTGTTTCCTCCTGAAAAATACAACATATCGTGAAATTCCGCTATTAAGACCACCTAAAATTAAGCCTTATTCTGCTAGAGAAAGCTTATTTAGAAGGTTTCAGTACTTCTTTCTTCGAGTTTTCTTCAACCAATGTCCTTTAGTCAGGGACCACCTTTGGGACTGTTCAAAAGTGGTCTTTAAGACCACTTTTGAACAGTCCCAATGGTGGTCTTACTATAGGAATTTTACTGTATTTTGCTATTTGAGACATACCGTGGTGGAAAGGTTACAGCATTTCATGCTGAACATCCTGAGTAAGAGCCTCGCTCAGGCCACTGACCGAAAAACTCGATCTGCTCACGCAGTAGTTAAATGGGTACCGGAGGTTATCAGTGAAAATACAGGACTTGAACTCCACTTTCATCAGGTTAACAAATCCATTACAAAAACACGTCTATACAAATACATTGTAAACTTTACCACTGAAAAAATGACAATTTTAACATCAAAGATTGTGATTGCGTATGCCTCCCGGTGCACATGAATATGGCCTAAGCCGGTGGGTGCACATGAATTTGGCGTAAGCAGTCTGGCGCACATGAATATGCCTTAAGCAGCCCAGCACATACAAGTATACTGAACACTGCCACATGACAAAATCTCGATTTGGTTTTAAACAAGAAAAATGCCTAATGGCATTATGGACGGGTTTTTTTTTTTTCAGTATGGTTAGGATGGTGGTGGCATGGGTGGGGTAGGGTGGGGTGTGCTGGTGTGGGGTAGGGTGGGGTGGAATGGGTTAGGAGTCGGGTGGGATGGGGTGGAATTTGTGGTGGGGTGGGGTGTGGGGTGTGATGGGGTGTGGTGGGGTTGTGGGGTGGGGTGGGCTTGGGTGGGTGGGATGGGGTGAGGTCGGGTAAGGTGGGGAGTGGTGGGATGGGGTTGGGTTGGGGGTGGATTGGGGTTGTTTTGGGATGGGGGTGGGGTGGGGTTGTGGGGTAGGGTAGGGTATGCTAGGGTAGGGTGGGTAGGGTATGTATATAAAACTAAGTATGCATGTATGTACAGAACAAATGCACTATCCTAACCCAGTAACAACTTTTTGTGTGTGTGTGGGGGGGGGGGATTTGTTTATGTGTTTTACGAAGAAAAAAAAATAAAGTTTTTTCTATTTTTAGCTCTATTTTTAGTTCTAGTGGCCACTGATTTTAGCAATTTTGAAAAAGGGTCACCTAATGAACATTTCTGTAAAATAATTTTGAAATCGGGCCATTATCCCAGGAGGAGATGTCGTTTAAAGAAATTGTTGACGGACGACGGACATCAACTCACCTTGAGCACTTCGTGCTCAGGTGAGCTAAAAAAAGAACGAAAAAAAAAAAAAAGAAAAGAAAATTCCATGCCTGTGCATGCATGTATGTATTATTACTAGCAACTATCAGGGGAGGAAGATAATAATTGTTCATATGTGTTTATGGAGAGTGAGTGAGTGCTTGAGTTTTACGTCCCACCAACAGCTATGGTCATATGGAGACGGGACCTCGGTTTAAAGACTCATCCGAAAGTCTGGAGAAGCCTGGGATCGATCCTGCGATCCCTGGTTTACAAGTCGAGTAGCGTAACCACTACACCACGGAGGCTTCTATGTGTGTTTATGGAGAAGAAAAGAAAAATAAAGAAAAACCAGAGGACCAGTGGTCCTGAACCGCTCACCTGTCTGGTGACAATTTTCCTACTTAGATCAGCAGAAAATGTCATTTACCCTGCTCATAAATTTTAAAATGCCATCTCAATATTTGTTGGCATTTTAAAACTTTCTCACCCACAGATCTTCATGTATTCAGTTACTTTACCTGATCTACCAATTTTGGTGACACTGTCTTCAATGGTTTCCTATAAATCCATTATTTTCACTTTGCCCCATGCAAAAGCCTAAGTCGGCAAATTTGACATTGCTGTAAAATAGGTCAAGGTCAACCCAGGGTCACCATTTGTACAAACCATGATGGGCCCGAGTACCATATGCTACATGCCAAGTTTCAAGGCCAATGGCCTTATGGTTCTGGAAAAGAAGATTTTTGAAGGTTTTTTACCATATATGGGCATGGTGGCCATCTTGGGTCTAAGGCCAATGAATGACCTTGACCTTTATCACCCATAGATCTTCATGTATTCAGTTACTTTACCTGATCTACAAATTTTGGTGACACTGTCTTCAATGGTTTCCTATAAATCCATAATTTTCACTTTGCCCCATGCAAATTTGACATTGCTGTAAAATAGGTCAAGGTCAACCCAGGGTCACCATTTGTACAAACCATGATGGGCCCGAGTACCATATGCTACATGCCAAGTTTCAAGGCCAATGGCCTTATGGTTCTGGAGAAGAAGATTTTTTGAAGGTTTTTTACCATATATGGGCATGGCGGCCATCTTGGGTCTAAGGCCAATGAATGACCTTGACCTTTATCACCCATAGATCTTCATGTATTCAGTTACTTTACCTGATCTACAAATTTTGGTGACACTGTCTTCAATGGTTTCCTATAAATCCATAATTTTCACTTTGCCCCATGCCTAAGTCGGCAAATTTGACATTGCTGTAAAATAGGTCAAGGTCAACCCAGGGTCACCATTTGTACAAACCATGATGGGCCTGAGTACCATATGCTACATGCCAAGTTTCAAGGCCACTGGCCTTATGGTTCTGGAGAAGAAGATTTTTGAAGGCTTTTTACCATATATGGGCATGGCGGCCATCTTGGTCATGTGATCCAGACCCCGCGAACAAACTTTCGTTCCCCCATCCCACTAAGGCTCCATATGAAATTTGGCTTTGATTGGCCCTGCAGTATAGGAGAAGAAGATCTTTGAAAATGGTGGACGGACGGACGACGGACAGACGGACGGACGACGGACCATGGCTATACTATAAGCTCACCTATGAGCCTAAAGGCTCAGGTGAGCTAAAAATCCATTATTTTCACTTTTTCCTATGCAAAAGCCTAAGTCAGCATATTTGACATTACTGTAAAATAGGTCAAGTTCAACCCAGGGTCACCATTTCAACAAATTATGATAGGCCTGAGTACCATATGCTACATGCCAAGTTTCAAAGCCATTGGCCTTACGGTTCTTGAGAAGAAGAATTTCGAAGTGTTTTTACCATATATGGGCGTGGTGGCCATCTTGGTCCTGTGATATAGACCATATTGGCAGCTTTTCATTTGTTCAACTCCCAAAGGCTCCATATTGAATTTCACTTCAATTGGCTCAGTAGTTTGAGAAAAAATGTTTGAAATATGGAACCTGCGTGACCTTGGTCTAAGGTCAATTAATGACCTTGACCTTTCTTACACATAGATCTTCATGTATTCAGCTACTTTACCTTATCTACTAATTTTGGTGACAGTGTCTTCAATGGTTTCCTAAAAATCCATTATTTTCACTTTTTCCCATGCAAAAGCCTAAGTCGGCAAATTTGACATTGCTGTAAAATAGGTCAAGGTCAACTCAGGGTCACCATTTGTACAAACTATGATGGGCCTGTGTACCATATGCTACATGCCAAGTTTCAAGGCCATTGGCCTTACGGTTCTGGAGGAGAAGAATTTTTAAGGCTTTTTACCATATATGGGCGTGACGGCCATTTTGGTCAAGTGATCTAGACCGTATTGGCATTTTTTCATTTGTTCAACTCACAAAGGCTCCATATTAAATTTTACTTAAATTGGCTCAGCAGGTTTGGAGAAAAAAATGTTTGAAATATGGATCCTGAATGACCTTGGTCTAAGGCCAATGAATGACCTTGACCTTTCTGACCCATAGATCTTCATGTATTCAATTACTTTACCTGATCTACAAATTTTGTTGACACTGTCTTCAATGGTTTCATATAAATCCATTATTTTCACTTTGCCCCATGCAAAAGCCTAAGTCGGAAAATTTGACATTGCTCTAAAATAGGTCAAGGTCAACCCAGGGTCACCATTTGTACAAACCATAATGGGCCCGAGTACCATATGCTACAAGCCAAGTTTCAAAGACACTGGCCTTATGGTTCTTGAGAAGAAGATTTTTGAAGGCTTTTTACCATATATGGGCATGGCGGCCATCTTGGTCATGTGATCCAGACCCGTGAACAAGGCCAATGAATGACCTTGACCTTTCTGATCCATATACGTTCATGTATTCAGTTACTTTACCTGATCTACCAATTTTGGTGACACTGTCTTCAATGGTTTCCTATAAATCCATTATTTTCACTTTGCCCCATGCAAAAGCCTAAGTCGACAAATTTGACATTGCTGTAAAATAGGTCAAGGTCAACCAAGGGTCACCATTTGTACAAACCATGATGGGCCCGAGTACCATATGCTACATGCCAAGTTTCAAGGCCACTGGCCTTATGGTTCTGGAGAAGAAGATTTTTGAAGGCTTTTTACCATATATGGGCATGGCGGCCATCTTGGTCATGTGATCCAGACCCCGCGAACAAACTTTCGTTCCCCCATCCCACTGAGGCTCCATATGAAATTTGGCTTTGATTGGCCATGCAGTATAGGAGAAGAAGATCTTTGAAAATGGTGGACGGACGGACGGACGGACGGACGGACGACGGACCATGGCTATACTATAAGCTCACCTATGAGCCTAAAGGCTCAGGTGAGCTAAAAAGAATGAAAAAAGAAAGAAAAAAAAAAAAGAAGAGAAAAAAAAAAGAACAGAAAAAAAAGAACAGAAAAAAAAAAATGTCTCCACCGGGGTTTGAACTCACGCCCCTCAGATTCATAGTCAACAATAGGATCCGTAGTCCAGCACTCTATCCACTACACTGGCATTTGAAAAAAGGTTAACCAAAAGGTAAACCTGAAAAACGCAAGTTTGAAAAATGACAATTTCTGCCAAAATTTTAGTCTTTTGCGCCATTTATGGATAATACATGAAAGCGGTACCTCCACTTATGCATCAGTCCTGATATTAAAACAATCTGCTGCAGAATAGATGAAAAATATCACTTTGAAAAAAGGTTAACCAAAAGGTAAACCTGGGACGACGCCCGCCCGCCCGTCCGCCCGTCCGCCCGCCCGCCCGCAGGACGCCCGCCCGCCCGGACATCGCTATTTTAAGAGACGGATTTTTTTTAAAAAAACCCGTCCAAAAATCAGAACTGTTACTGGTTGAACAGATAAGCCAGACAGCCGGAAAATCACGAGAAAATTGCAAAAACAAGAGGCTCAATGAGCCTAACCGCTCACCTGAGGAACATTTTAGTTAGCTGTTCGACTCATGGTCTTTGAGCATAATTTTTTTTTGAAGTTCTTCCCAATGAAACACGGCATTGTCAATTTGGACCCAAGGGGCAGGTTTGGTAGGATTAATGTAGGGGACCACTTGACATTGCTACATGCTTAATATGTAAGCTCTGGGCCTAGTGGTTTCAGAGAAGAAGATTTTTGAAGTTTGTTTTTTTCCATTATAAGTCTATGGGGGCTAAGGGGCCCCAGGACGTTGCCAGTTTAGACCCCAGGGGCATGATTGGCACAATATATGTAGGGGACCACTTGACATTGCTACATGCATAATATGTAAGCTCTGGACCTAGTGGTTTCAGAGAAGAAAATTTTTTAAGTTTGTCCCATTGTAAGTCTATGGGAGCTATATGTTGCCATGACAACACCAGTTTCAATCTGAATTACCCCAAAACATACTGCATCTTCTCCCCCAATCGGATAATGCTTCTCATGAAATTTAATCATGATTGGCCAAGTGGCTATAAGGATATACTTATTTGAAAATGTGAACGGACGCCGGACCATTGGCATACCAATACCTCACATGAGCTTTCGGCTCAAGTGAGCTAATAATACTAGCGGTTTCAGAGAAGAAGATTTTTTAAGCTTTTTTTCCATTATAAGTCTATGGGGGCTAAGGGGCCCTGGGGCGTGGCCAGTTTAGACCCAAGCGGCATGATTGGCACAATTTATGTAGAGGACCACTTGACATTGCTACATGCTTAATATGTAAGCTCTGTGCCTAGCGGTTTCAGAGAAGATTTTTTAAGCTTTTATTTCCATTATAAGTCTATGGGGGTTAAGGGACCCCGGGGCGTGGCCAGTTTAGACCCCAGGGGCATGATTGGCTCAATTTATGTAGGGGACCACTTGACATTACTACATGCTTCATATGTAAGCTCACGGCCTATTGGTTTCAGAGAAGAAGATTTTTTTAGCTTTTTTCCATTATAAGTCTATGGGGCCTAAGGGGCCCCGGGGCGTGGCCAGTTTAGACCCCAGGGGCCTGATTGGCACAATTTATGTAGAGGACCACTTGACATTGCTACATGCTTAAAATGTAAGCTCTGTGCCTAGCGGTTTCAGAGAAGAAGATTTTTTAAGCTTTTTTTTCCATCAGTCACTAAATTCTACAGTTGTGCCCGACAGACCCATTGAATGATCTCTGGTGCTCCACTCATGTAACAAGAGCTCCGCAAGCGGGGCATTATACGCCCGTGACAATGAGTAAGATGGAGCAGATACCGGGTATATACTGACTGTTGAACAAGTTTCGGTTGGTGGAATGTAACCAAGGAACTATATGTGCGCCATATATTCTTACCTTGCACTATTAATAAACCCTCAATAGCTCAACCTATCAGTCTCCAACAAATTTTCATGGTCAGTAATATTTGGTGGACCATGACCTCAAAATAATATGGGCATAACTCTGGCAATAAGTGGTGGGCTGTAACCTTGAAATAATATGCGCTGCTCCACATCATAGTCTAACTATACGTAAAGTTTCAGCTTCATCAGATGTAAAATGTAGGAGGTGTTATCCGGAAACAAAATGTTTAGGAAAATCTGTGGAAGGGGAATAACTCTGGCAATATTTGGCGGACTGTAACCTCAAAATAATATGCACTGTTCCACGTCATGGTGTTACTATATGTAGTTTCAGCTTGATCAGGTGTAAAATGTGGGAGGAGTTATCGGTAAACGGAATGTGTAGAAAGATCTGTGAAAGGGATAGAACTCTGGTAATTTTTGGTGGACCTTAACCTCAAAATAATATGCAGTGTTCTATATCATGGTCTTACTGTATGTAAAGTTTCAGCATCATCGGATGTAAAATGTAGGAGATATCCGGAAACAAAATGTTTACAGAATTTTTCGAAGGGGCATAACTCTATTATAATTTGTTGGACAGTAACCTCGAAAAAATATGCACTGCCCCACATCATGGTCTAACTATATATGAAGTTTCAGCTAACCAGTAATCGGTTGTAAAGTGAAGGAGTAATCCGGAAATGAAAAGTTTACAAAGAATTTCAAAGGGGCATAACTCTATTATTATTTGGTGGATCGTAACCTCAAATAATATGCGCTGCCCGACATCATGGTCTAAATATGTATGAAGTTTCAGCTAGATCAGATGTAAACTGTAGGAGGAGTTATCCGGAAACGAAAGTTTATAGACGGAAGGATGGACAGATGGATGGATGAACAGCACCAGGGGGTATAACATAATATGTCCCGTTTTTTCAAACGGGTGTATAAAAAGTTGGCCCATGGCACAATGGCCTGCCTAGATTGAACTCTGGTCCTCAAAATGTCTCAATTCTTCTAGAGTTAATTATGCTCAACATGATGATAACCCCTACCCTTGCAAACAGTGTAGATCCAGATCAGATGGCTTCTTAAGAACCCATCTGATCTGGATCTGTACTGTCACTCAGTTTGTGAAGTTGAATGAATACATTACATGAAATAATTTGATGGGTGAACAGTTAGAATGGGTGTGGCATAATTAATTCATTCAGCAGGACAAGGTGTTAACCCTTTTGTACCAAATGGAATCTTCCTCCTTATATATACCAGGAGTCCATTTCAAAATTTAGGGGCGTCAGGTTTTTTCTTCAAAATTTATTTGGAAAATGGCTGAACTTTCTGCAAATAGTGTAGGTCCTGATGAGACGCCGCGTACTGCGGCGTCTCTTCTGGGCCTCCACTGTTTGCCAAGGTACCCATTCATGGGTTTCCTGTACAAAATGGGTTATGTCAGAAAATATTTACTTTGCAAGCTGGACAAGGTATGGCTGTCTTGTGATCTTTCATCAACTGTAAAATGCATGTCTCGCAAAATGTGTGACCACAATGCAGCAGTAAAGGCTTTCTGTGTTGTCGCCCATCTGAAAAACAGATACTCAGATATCGAACATCATTCACGTAGAAAGTATTATTTAGTTCCAGATAAGGAGTACCTATTTCATGACAATTTTTTCTCATTTCTTCACACTACGATAACGCATCTGTCATTACGAAGACACGCCTATACAAATACATTGTAAACATAAACGCCGAAAAACTAAAATTTTAAGATGAGAAATTGTGTTATTTTTCTTAATTGTGCTCAAAATATAGGTTGTGGGTACTCGTTAACAAGTACCCACAATCTACATATTAGAGCAGAAATGAGAAAAATAAGGTTTACCTCTGCTTACCCCATTTTTACTATATTTGTTTGTTTGATTTGGTGTTTAACATCCCCGTCAACACTATATAGATCATTTTGGAGACGTTGCTTCCATTTTTGTGAGACTTTTACCTGACATTGAGATGAAATGACATCTCAAGCCCTGGTGCCCAATGAAACAAATAGGGTTTATAAGCATGGACGGTCCGACTCGCACCGCTTTCCCCGGGCAGGCTTAGATCCTCTAAGTTTTACAATATAAAAGTGGGGTTCAAGGAGATCAGAAATATATACACTATAGGCGTGTTTTCCCAATGTAGTATATTGCGTTCTTTCATTCCTCCAAAACGGTCATTTTTTCCAATAAAAAGTGATATTTTTTTGTTTACACTCCAAACTAAGGTTCTGGGTACTCATTAGAACCACTTCTATGAGGTGGTTCTAACGAGTACCCACAACCCATGTCTTGTAGCAGAAATAAGGAAAATAATGTTCACTCCCATAAACCCAAGTTCTCTCTGTACAAGTGGGCCCAGGGAGCCCTGATTCGCTCACCTGAGTGTCACTGTCTCTAGTACATTATATTTTTGGCTCTGGCGGCCAAGTGGAACAATTTTAGCTATTTTGGTAGGGAGTCACCTAGGGAACATGGACTGTGAAGTTTGAATTAAACTATCCAAAAGGTTTAGGAAGAGTTCGCGTTTGAAGCAAATTAACAATGTTTTTCAATTTTTAGCTCTGATGGCCATTTTGATCACCAGAGCGGGATCGTTTTAGCTATTTTGGTCGAGGGTCATCTATATTCCTACGAAGTTTGATGAAATTGGCCCAAAGGTACAGGAGTTGTCGTTTGAAGATTTTTTCTATTTTTAGCTCTGGTGGCCATCTTGTTTGTCAGAGCGAAACAATTTTAGTTATTTTGGCCCAAGGGATTAGGAGGAGTTTGCGTTTGAAGCAAATTTGCAAAGTTTTTCTATTTTTAGCTCTGGCAGCCATTTTGTTCATCTGAGCAAGATCGTTTTAGCTTTTTGGGAAGGTCATCCAAGCATCTTTCATATGAAGTTTGAATGAAATTGGCCCAAGGGTTCAGGAGGAGTTGTCGTTTCAAGACTTTTTCCATTTTTAGCTCTGGCGCCCATCTTGTTTGTCAGGGCGGAACGAGTTTAGCTCTTTTGGTATGGAGTTGTCTACGAAACAATCCTGTGAAGTTTGTATCAAATTAACCCAAGGGTTTAGGAGGAGTTTGCGTTTGAAGCAAATTTATGATGTTTTTCTATTTTTAGCTATGACGGCCATTTTGCTCATCAGAGCAGAACTGTTTTAGCTATTTTGGTAGAAAGTCACCTAAGCAACATTCCCATGAAGTTTGAATGAATTTGGCCTATGTGTACAGAAGTTGTCGTTTCAAGTTTTTTTTTCTATTTTTAGCTCTGGTGGCCATCTTATTCATACGAGAGAATAATTTTTGCTATTTTGGTAGGGAGTCACCAAGGCAACAATCCTGTGTTTAAATCAAGTTTGCCCAAGGTTTTAGGAGGAGTTCACATTTGAAGGAAATTTACAATGTTTTTCTATTTTTATCTCTGGCTGCCATTTTGTTCATTGGAGCATAGCCATTTTAGCTATTATGGTAGAAGGTCACCTAAGCAACATTCCTATCAAGTTTGAATGAAATTGGCCCAAGGGTACAGGAGGACTTGTTGTTTAAAGATTTTTCTATTTTTTGCTCTGGTGGCCATCTTGTTCGTCAGAGCGGAACAGTTTTAGCTATTTTGGTAGGGAGTCACCTAGGCAACATTCCTGTGAAGTTTGAATCAAATTGGCCCAAGGGTTTAGGAGGAGTTTGCGTTTGAAGCAAATTTAGTAACTTACGATTCACCACCCAAAAAAATTGGGGGCATGGCCCAGCCGCTCGCTGAAATGAAATCTGATGGTGTCTGGGGTCATAAATGCCTCGAAATTGATGCTGGCAAAACATGCTGCAGACAGTGAAAATGGCCAGTGCCAAACCCCTTAATTGTTGCCTTGACAGCAGTGTGAAGATTAAGATTCGGTCAAAAATACATTTGAAATCACACTTTTTACAACTTTTGAGATGCCCCCTCGTCACCATGGCAACAATGATTTAGCCTAAAAAGGTTCCATTTGAAAGGCTACTGCCCCGTTATCATTCCTGCCGAGTTTGATGTAATACAGGCCATTCATTGTGAAAAAATGGTTATATGAAGTTGGTGTCCTAGGCAACACTGTGAAAATCAGCAAAATTCACAAAGTCCCCAAGTGGGAATGGGTTAAGTGTGAGTGTGGAGCGCTGTGGTGCAGTGGTAAAGCATCGGATTTGAGATCGAGAGGTAGCCGGTTCGATCCTCGCAAGTGCCACATGTTGTTTCCTGAGCAAGAAACTTTTATCACCATTGCTTAGTACTGGTTCCTACCCAGGACAAAGAGGGCCACATGGAAGATTAGTACTAGTACTAAATGCGTTACCCTCTATAAATAAGGTCGATTATTATTATTATTATTATTATACAATATTTCATTTCAAATGATATTTAAAAATGGCAAACGCTTTCACCTCCGGTTTTGGTTGCTATGCAGAAAGTCATGTGATTATCGAGAAGTACCCGGACGGCCGACTTCATTGTCTGCAATTGACCAATTGTGTAGGTGAATCGTCTCCAAAAACTGTGTCGATGAGTTGTCTTTCTTTCTTCCATTTCGCCTTAACCCCAGGAGGGGACACAGACGGTGCACATTATATACACTCCAGGTTTGCAGGATGAAAGCCTACACAGTAATCATGTAATCATGGTAGGCGTCTTTAACCTGCACAGGGAGCTTCCAGTTAACGTCCCGATCCGAAGGACGGTGCACTTAATGATTCATCCCTGCAAATGTTGCCAATGGAGCGTGTTCGGACATCAAATTTTATCCCCGCTGCCGGGGATTGAACCTGGTGCCTCTAGCATCAGAGGCAAGTAATAATAATAATCAATCTTATTTATAGAGGGTAACACATTTAGTACCAGTACTAATCTTCCATGTGGGCCTCTTTTCCTGGGTAGGAACCAGTACTAAGCAATGTGGATAAAGTCTCTTGCTCAAGGAAACAATACTTGGCGCTTGCGGGGATCGAGCGTGATAGGTCAGTGGTTAGTGCACTTGTCTTTGATGCTAGAGGTCCTGGGTTCGATCCCCGGTAGCTTCAATAAAATATCGGTGTCCGAACATGCTCAATTGGCATCATTTGCAGGGATGAATGTCATAAAGTGCACCGTCATTCAGATCGGGATGTAAACTGGAGGCCCCATGTGCAGGGAGAGTCCTGCCCTTGTGCAGGTATAAGTCCCCTACCCTAATCCTCATTATTGGTTTAAACAATATTTATTTCACTTCAAGCAAATATGAACAGGATTTGACAGAAAGCACTATGGCTTATATGGGTCATCTGAAAAAACATTTTAGATTATACTAGTGATGAATGGCATATACAAAACTAATTTGATCATGTAATGAATTTTCATCAAGCCCCGATGGGCGGGGGACGTTGATTAATGTGTAGGCTTTCATCATGCAAACCTGGTGTGTATGTAATGTACACCTGCGGGTAATGGTCAGATGTGACCGATTGCAGTACAGGGCTTCCGTTAGGCGGACGTACGGCGTATATTACGTCCTGTAATCGCTTCCGGACGCCCAAATTAAACATCAAAGGCGTCCCGAGGACTCCCGAAAATTTCTCTGTACGGCCAAAAATCTTTACCCAGAAGTATAAACCCGCCCACTTTTAGCGGTTTGTAAAAAGTTTGCTCCGCCTTCTTAGCTGAAACTGCTTTCTGTGTTTATTGAGTACTAAGGATGTAATACTGACAGTCAGAATCACGTGCGTCTGCACACCTTTGATCGTCATCGGTGTGTGAAAAACGTGTCGAGGTGATTGCTCGGTGTTTGCATATAATTAAACGGATTAGTAGTTGAGGATAAACAAATTATCTCATTGACGATAAGTGTTTTTCAATCCTGTAAACTTGTTATTGTTTAGATTAAAGCGGGTCGTAATTTAGGTGTTTGGTAGTGAGATTATCATTAGCGATGCAAAGTGTGACAATAGTTTCAAAGATAGATACGCATTTTTTTCTTGAGCAAATAGATGGTGTTCGCTAGGTGAAATGACGAAAATAATTTATAAATCGCTATTTGATTTTGGCGCCTCGAAAATACATAAAACCGGCGAATGTGACCAGGCCAGTTCATCAGGGTCCGAGCTGCAGTCTCGTCTCAAATACCTATGACTCGTCTAAGTCTGCATCAACGACCAAAGTTGCACGTGTTTCTGCCCGTTTGTCTGAAGCAGTTCCGAGTGTTTAGAGTACAATGAAGACTCGAAGTGTATGTTTTGCAAAGTTTGGCCAAAACCTTTAACAAAAGAATTTTTCTTTATTTCTTTTTAATCCATATATGACAATGGGTGTCAGGTTTGTTTAATTTGTTTAGTTCTACAAACAGTGTAGACAGATCAGACGCTATGTTCGCCTGTACGAAGTACATGGAGAGCTATTGTTGTCACCTTGGTTGGCGTGCGCATGTGCGTGTGCGTTTGCGTTCCCGTCACACTGTGTTAAAGTTTTTCAAATGCTTATATCTCAACAGTCACTCATCACAGACCACTCATATTTGGAACTTGAGTACCTGGGAGGGTCCTCTGATGTTCAAAGAGAACAGACCCCTGAGTTCATCTCCCGGGTGGGGCTAGGGGTCAAATTGTAATTCTGTGTTAAGTTTTTGAAATGCTTATATCTCAACAGCAACTCATCACAAAACATTCATATTTACAATTTGGATACCTGGGAGTGTCTCCTGAGATTCCAAGACAACACACCCCTGGGTTCATCCCTGGGAGTGGGGATGGGGTGGGGCTAGTGGTCAAAATCCAGGACACCTTTGTAATTTGTTGTATACCTTTCAATTATACTAACAAGTTATAGACACAACTGGTTATACATCAGCCAATCAAGTGACATTGGTTCAAGTGTAAAAGGGTGAAGGCCATGGTGACCTACATTTCACGGTTCAGTCATTTTGCCTTATATCTTGAAGTCTATTTGTTGGAGAAATGTCATACCTGGAATATTAGTTCCATGTGACTCCACGATTGACCTCAAAATATATCTAGGTCACTGTGACCTATATTTCATGGTTCAGCGATTTTGACTATTATCTCGAATACTATTTGATGGAGAAATGTCATACCTGGATTATTAGTTCCATGTGACCCAATATTTGACCGCAAAATATATCTAGGTCATGATGACCTACATTTCACGGTCCAGTGATTTTGTCTATTATCTTGAAAATTCTGTCATGGTGACGATCAAGATCTCTAGGAATGTCTCGTTGACTGTACTGTACACTTCCATTCATTTTTCTCTTTCTCCCCTGTCCCTCACTTTCATCTCTACTGTCTCTTCTATCTCTTTTCTCCCTTCCTCTGGGAGACGACACAAAATGGTCCACGTCACTAAACCCAAAACAATCAATCAATCAAACATCTGGCGACACCGTGTTGGGGCCCGGATTCAGTGGGTTGGGAGGGTCCGGAGGGCGGCTGTTCAGTGGGCCTTCCGGCGATGGCGGAGCACGAGAGTGGTAGGTGTGCTTGGTGGGCTGGAGTTGATGTCGCTGGGGGCCATCGTGATTGGTTCTCTTTGGCCTTCTTTTGTTTAGTTTGTTTGATTTGATGTTTAACGTCCATGTCTACACTATATAGGTCATTTTGGAGACGTTGCTTCCAATTTTGTGAGACTTTTGCCCGACTTGAAGATGAAATAACATCTCAAGCCCTGTCGCCCAATGAAACCAATAGGGTTTATAAGCATGGACGGTCCGACTCGCACCGCTTTACCTGGACAGGCTTGATCTTCTAAGCCCATTTATTTCTTCAAGCCCCGGTGCCCCCCCCCCCCACTTTGGCTTCCATGGTTGGTTTTCAAGTTGGGCATAAGTATCGTAGGTGCCGGGTCTGTAGTGGTGCCCTGGGGGCGGGAGTCCTTCTTCCCTAGAGCTGTTCCTTGGTGGGTGTAGTTTTCCCTGCGCTGTGGTAGGTGCCAGGGCTGCGGGGGAATTTGTGCCCGTGTGGTGTGGAATGGGACTCGGAGGGGGGGTGCATTTGGTGAACCGCTCTGGGCAGATTGTGTATAGTTTTAAAAACTTATCTGGTGATCTTTTCATGCTTGATAGATAGATAGAAATAGGGAGACCCGGCAGCTTTACACACAAACAGAAAACAGAATAGAACAAACCTGAGTGTTGAGGGAACAAGACAGTTCCTCAACACAGTTTTTGGAGACAGTTCCCCAGACATATTTGAAGACAGTTCCCCGACACTTTTGAAGAGTTCCCCGACACCATTGTTCATAGTTAAATGACCTGTGACTGATACTTATAATTGGCAATTAGTTCCCAATGACCTAATTGGCAATTAGGGATAATAAAGTCTAAGTGATCATTGTGAATAGATTAAGCATACCTGTGATTTGGAGAGGCAATGTCTTTCTGTGTCGGGGAATTGTCATAAGATAAATTAGTTATAATTTGGACATTTCTTGCTATGGCAACTATATTAATGAGTTGCTAGTTCGCTTAATTTTAGGTGCATTCATTAAAATTATTGATAATGGTATCAAGTATAAGCTTTTATTTTATACATGTACTAGAAAAAGTGTCCATAGGACACGGATGCCCCCGCCAAATGCCATCCATAAAAAATATTACAAATGTACTTCAAATCAATCATAAATTATATGTAGGCGGTAGAGTGATGAGTTTTTCTCAAAATAGCCACAGTGACCTTGACCTTGAGGTCATGACCTTGAAAGTCAAAGCAACTCGAGATATTATCATAAGAAACATTTGTGTGAAGTTCTATTAACATCCATCAATAAATATAGGCACTAGAGCGATGACAGTTTTTCTAAAAATAGCTACAGTGACCTTGACCTTGAAAGTTGAAATAGCTCGAGATATTGTCATAAGGAACATTTGTGTGAAGTTATACTGAACAGGGGTGTGGAAATACCAATTTTTTTCACTTGTCCACGGACAAGTCAGACCAAGAATTCTACTTGTCCGCAGATTTTTTCACTTGTCCGAATTTTCAAAATAAACTCCGCATTTAACTTCCCATATTCTTTATTTTGGTCATTGAAACAAAGAAACATAATGTCATTACTTATAGCAACTGGCAACAAACTAATTTTCAAAAAATACTGCAAACACAAACTGTATCTTGACCATGTCTCTCTTATAGCAATATGCTAATCATTATGATTGATGTACATTAAACAGCACTAGGCGGATGGGTTCTCAGCCATTGCTTTCAGTTTCTCCTTGGCAATTTCCTCTCCACCAAGAGATTTAACAAGTTCGTTTAACATTGGTTGAATAGTTTCAGACTCAGGAATAGAATGGCTTGAGGTTGAAGGAATAGGCTCATTTGTGACAGTAGCTGATTTTATTGGCTGCTTGTGACAAATGTGCCTATTTCCAGACTTAAGCCATTCTTCTACTGAGGGCAAGGGATCAAAAGTATTAGTATTGAAGTCTGGACCACATACAACAATACGCATTTGACTCTGGAGATTGCTCTGTGTCAGGCGAGTTCTTAGGGGATTTTTAACCAGATTCATGTTAGAAAACAGCCTCTCACATGCAGCTGTTGAAGGTGAGATGGTAAACATGCACTGAAGCAAAATACATATGTTCTTGTCATCTCGTTTCTTTGGTTCAGTTGCGCTAGTTCTAGGGATGGGTATTGTCAGAATTTTCGTATCACGATATATCGCGATACGGTTACTGCGTATCACGATACGTATCACGATATATTATGTAGCAATCTGAAACACACTGGTAATTGGAAAACCACAATATATATGGAAAAGAGAAGGGAGTTTTCATGGGTAAATAACATTTAACCTACTTACAAAACAAAAGGTACTTAAAAGAATTGTCCCATTGTTATGAGGGGAAATAAAGATACTATCTGAAAATGCTATTAAATGTTGTATTAGATTGATGGCCTCAGTCACTTTATTTGTGACTGTCATCTTTTGCAACCTGAAATGTTGCTAGATATCGGTAGTTGGCCATGGTAAAGTTTGTTTTGGTTTTCACTCTATTACATAATCTTGTAAATGCTGGGCAGCTTACACTAAAGTGACGTATACAACAACAACAGCCGCGTGATTCACCGAAATCCTAGCTCGGCCTACCGTAAAAATTCGGCTATAAGACGAGGATTTTTCCCTCCAAAATGACCCCGTCTTATAGCCGAGGTCATGGACTGCAGGCTTTTTTTAGGCAATGTCCGGCGAAGGCCAGACATACAGAAAAAGCCGATCAGTGATTTTTGAATTGATATAAATCGCCGCCCACAAACCACCGCTGCCATTTTTCTGCATGCGATCGGTAAATTTCGTTATCCGACGCTAGCACCCCCATACGTGTTTAATGTCATTGTGTGTATCTTTTTCATAAAAATGTTTGGAACAGGTAAAAAACCTTTTCACGATAGCTAAACGGTTGTGAATAGAGGTGGATAGAAAACCAGCGCTTTGCACAGCTCCCGAATTATCCCCAAAGGCTCCGTGTCAATAAACAACAGCGTTCGACTTTTCCCGTCCAGCGTCTGCTATTTGGCGCCAAAATGTAAGCATTCATGAGATCATAGAAAATTCCTTTTTTTATGCAAATATCTACCGTTAGATATAGCTAATTGTCTGAGGAGCGATTAAATCATTTTCACATTGATTGTGGATTAAATTTTGTGATTGGAGGATAAACGCCAATAAGAATCATAACGACCATATTTTCACACCTTATCGACACGCACCGCAGGGTGGCAATTTTATGACAGGGTTTAACAATAGTGTCATACTTGAACCGTAATAAATACACAGATGGTTTGTCTCTGAATTGACAGTGCAACAATTATTGCGATTTACTTACTAGTCTAGTTTTACCGTATTTAAGGACTCTCAAAGACTGACAGACTGAGCTGTATTTACCGATCAGTTATGAAAGAAAATATGAAAAATGGAAAAAAAAAAGAAAATATCGAAAATATCGGTATTGGCGAACCGTATTGTGATATGATTTTTTTCTGAACTGTATCACGATATACCGATATACCGATAATATCGCACATCACTAGCTAGTTCTGACAACGAATTTATCCAGGTTTCCCTCAAAGTGTCAAAACTGTTTACGTTTCCGGTTCCTATTTGCCTAGTTACCGTGTGTAATTTCGCGGTTGGTTGAAACAGCGAAATACCCCAAACTACCTAGCCTCAATAAAACGTAGTTTTTACGTTTATGAATGCCAACGGTTACAAAAATTAGATATAAAAAAGAAATTAATTGTAATTAACAATTTCATGTCAGTTACGCTCACGAAAGCACATAAACTAAAAGAATATTGCTCTGGAAAGTTTTTGGTGTTGGGGGTGTTTTGGGGTGGTAGCGCTGTTTCAGCCGACCGCAAAATCACGCGAGTTTGACCTCAAAAGTGTTGACCAATCAGAAGACACATAACAATGCTAAATTTAGACGCGACAGTTCGATGGTTTTTCCGAAAGATATTTGTGCAACAAAACATTTGCGAGCTACCATTTATCAATTAAAACGGAATTTATCGGCGAATTTCTCTCCATGATATTGAAACCTCGGCATTACTGAAAATTTCGGCCGAAATTTCTACTTGACCGCGGACGAGCAAACTGAAAAAAACGTGCTTGTCCGCCGGCAAAAAGTCCCGAGTCGGACGTAGGATTTCCACACCCCTGCTGAAATGGGTGAAGAAATGTAAGCGCTAGAGCCATGACAAAGTTTTTCTAAAACAAGAGCTATCACTAAAGGTGATAAATACCCCCACAAAAACTGCCTTGATAGTACAACAGCGCCATTTTGCAATTTTTTCACTTGAAAGGGGCAATAACCATGTCGAAAATTGACGAATTGTAGTGGAAATCGAACTTGTCCTGTATTTTATGATGTTACATCAGTGTACCAAAAATTATAAAAATCGGTGAATCACTTTTTGAGTTATCGTCCGGAAACCAAGTCAACAGACCGACCGACAGACCGACAAGCTCACTCCTATATAGCCCCCCATTTCATTTGTGGGGGTATAAATAGCCACAGTGACCTTGACCTTGAAAGTCAAACTCGCTCAAGGTATTGTCATAAGGAACATTTGTGTGAAGTTATATTGAAATCAGTGAAGAAATGTAGTCGCTAGAGCGATGACAAAGTTTTTCTAAAAATAGCCATTGTGACCTTGACCTTGAAAGTCGAAATGGCTTGAGATATTGTCATAAGGAACATTTGTGTGAAGTTATATTGAAATCGGTGAAGAAATGTAAGCGCTAGAGTGATGACAAAGTTTTTTTTAAAAATAGCCACAGTGACCTTGACCTTGAAAGTGGAACTCACTAGAGATATTGTCATAAGGAACATTTGTGTGAAGTTATATTGAAATGGGTGAAGAAATATAGGCGCTAGAGTGATGACAAAATTTTTCTAAAAATAGCCACAGTGACCTTGACCTTGAAAGTCAAAATCGCACGAGATATTGTCATAAGGAACATTTGTGTGAAGTTATATTGAAATCAGTGAAGAAATGTAGGCGCTGGAGCGATGACAAAAGTTTTCTAAAAAGAGCCACAGTGACCTTGAGGTCATGACCTTGAAAGTCAAACTAGCTATAGATAATGTCATAAGAAACATTTGTCAGTGTTATTGATAAGCTTTTGCCCGAGGAGTACTGTTACTCCTTCAACCAAAGACATAGGCGTATCCTGTGATTCTTTGAGAGTATCGGTACTCCTGAATTCAAAGCTAGGGTCGTATCTTCATCTGTCATCACAGGATGGCTGCTCAGTGCACTTATATTAATGTCAGACGTCGCAATGGCTATATGTAAAAGACGTTAAACACATATTCTATCATCGTAACATACCGATATATATTTTCATGTTAATAAGCTGGCGGACAGCAAATTGAAAAATTCCTTTTTCTTCTAAAGAATGTAAATCCAGCCAATGTGGTCGTCTACTTCGCATGTGTTTTTTGGAATTTCCCAGACGCCATTGAAGGCTCGTTTTGATCACACTGTGCAGGCTGGTCGGAGTCTTCAGCCGTCACACAGATCATATTGTCATCAAAACGTTTTCAAACCCATGCTTTGTGTCTGCAGCGGCCTTGCTACGCGTTCAAAGGCGGGAAGTCTCCACGAATTGTAGCATCTGCATGCATTTGGTAAAAGGCGAGAAATTCAGCGCTCAGCAAAAATACAATAAAACGTGCGACCAGTGAAGACTCAGATCAACAAGCGCATCTGTGAAAGCTAATCAGTCTGTCCCGGTTGCTGTGTTTGCGTTCTTTTATGATGCGCTGCCAGTCATTCTGCTTAATGTTCAAAGACGCCGGCGAGACATCTTAGGGTGTTAATTTAATCGGCTACTTGATAGATAGCGGTAAATAAGCATGCACTGCATGCGGACCACCTGTGATTCACAATTAGATATATGAAGTACCCAAGTATTACAGGTTAATCCTGCCATTGTGACTCAATAAATATAATTTTGGTCAAATATATACGGAACACGGCGGACAAGGAGATCAGTCTGTGCAACGGTGGTTCTATCTCAGACGTGCATTGATGACAATGTTGCGAGAAAAAAATACGTCGGTATGATAAAAGTATGAAAAATAGAAGTGGAGTCAAAAGTAAACAACCACCATGATGCAATAATCAAAGGCGCCGATATACACGTGTCGGAAAACGGCAATAAAAAAGTTTTTTTTAAGCCTCCAGTTAAGAGTTTTCGCCAATGGCCAAAGGACGCGGAAAAAAATGAGTCATAGACGCAAATTTTCTTGCATCTGCGGACGCTAAGCAGAAAGAGCTAGCGCTAACGCTGCCTGGTCGGATATATATTCGCTGTTACATAAATTATAACTTTCCTAGCCCATATGCTGTTGCTCCTGTTTTGTTTTTCCACAATATACAGAGTAATCCATTTCAACGCGAATTTCTGCGATTTGGGAGAAATAGCCGCCAGAAATCTCCTGCATTTGATTTTTTTTCTTGCGTTTTTCCGGAGAAACTTTATCAGGTTCTCCACAAAAAGAAAAAGTGGTCCTAACTTTTTATCGTCTGCGCGTCTGTTTTAATATTTAATTCCTAACTACATGACAATGTGAATCTGTAGATCAGTCGAACTCAATTTTTTTTTCTCGAAGATGACACTTCGTAGAAGTATCAGGATCGTATTTTTATGCACGCTTCTCATAAAGTTACTGTTCATGCTTCAGGCGTTGTTAATAAAGTTAATAATGCGGGCGGCTTTCCCTTAGATAATAAATACCGTTATGTAATCACGCATCAATAAACGGTTTCCTAATCATGTCGATAGTTGTCATAACTTGAGGCTGATTAAATATTAGCGGATCGGTATTCAATATATGATCGTCAAAAGGTAAGGTTGAAAATATTTCAGCGTAATTAAAACAAATACCATCATTCATGAATGGATGAATTTCGAATCGTTCTCGAAGAATGGAAAAGTTTTTGTTGAAGACTATGATGCGGCGAAAATTACCGCGATTTCGATTGCTTTTTGTCAGGCGTCACGTTTTTTTTTTTTTCCATTGCCGATACGACTGCAATGGAACGACCCAGGCGTATCGTCAATTCGACGGTCGTATTTGGTACGACTGTTTCTTCATTTCTAGTCGTATTTGCTCGATTTTAGAGTCGTATTTACGACGATACGACCCTTATCAATTACTCTGATTTGTGTGAAGTTATTTTGAAATCAGTGGAGAAATGTAGGCCCTAGAGCGATGACTTAGTTTTTCTAAAAATAACCACAGTGACCTTGACCTTGAAGTCATGACCTTGAAATTCAAACTTGCTAGAGATATTGTCATAAGAAACATTTGTGTGAAGTTATATTGAAATCAGTGAAGAAATGTAGGCGCTAGAGCGATGACAAAGTTTTTCTAAAAATAGCCACAGTGACCTTGCGGTCATGACCTTGAAAGTCGAACTCGATAGAGATTTTTTTATAAGGAACATTTGTGTGAAGCTATTTTGAAATTGGTGAAGAAATGTAGGAGCTAGAGCGATGACAAAGTTTTTCTAAAAATAGCCACAGTGACCTTGACCTTGAGGTCATGACCTTGAAAGTCTAACACCTCGACATTTTTATAAGGAACATTTGTGTGAAGTTATAATGAAATTGGTGAAGAAATGGAGGCGCTAGAGCTATGACAAAGTTTTTCTAAAAATAGCCAGTGACCTGACCTTGAGGTCATGACCTTGTAAGTCGAACTCGCTAGAGATTTTTTTATAAGGAACATTTGTGTGAAGTAATGCTATATCCCCCCTCACAACTATGTTGTGCGAGGGGATAAAAATATTACAAATGTACTTCAAATCATCATAAAATATATGCATCAAGGGCAGATAATCAAAAAACCAAAAATGCAAGAGTTGTCATCCTTGTTCTTGACACATCTTCTCAGTGTGATGAATGCACCTGTGAAGTTTCATGAATATATTCCATACGGTTTAGGAGTTATGGCCCGGACACGATTTACTATTTGGTACTAAGTCAAGGGCAAAGAATTCAAAAACCAAAAATGCAAGAGTTGTCTTCCTTGTTCATGACACATCGTCTCAGTGTGATGAATGCACCTGTGAAGTTTCATGAATATATTCCATAAGGTTTAGGAGTTATGGCCCTGACACAATTTACTATATGGTACTAAGTCAAGGGCAGATAATTCAAAAACCAAAAATGCCAGAGTTGTCTTCCTTGTTCATGACACATCGTCTAAGTGTGATGAATGCACCTGTGAAGTTTCATGAATATATTCCATACAGTTTATGAGTTATGGTCCGGACATGACATACCATTTGACTATATATGGATGTAAGTCAAGAGCAGATATTATTAAAAAAACTAAACAAGCAGGAGTTGTCTTCCTTGTTCATGGCACATCGTCTCAGTGTGATGAATGCACCTGAGAAGTTTCATGAATATATTTCATACGGTTTAGGAGTTATGGCCCGGACACTGTTTACTATATGGTACTAAGTCAAGGGCAGATAATTCAAAAACCAAAAAAGCAAGAGTTGTCGTCCTTGTTCATGACACATCGTCTCAGTGTGATGAATGCAACTGTGAAGTTTCATGAATATATTCCATACGGTTTAGGAGTTATGGCCCGGACACGATGTCACCGGACGAACGAACGGACGGGGGTAAAACTTAATGCCCTTCCGGTATTCCCCGAATACGCGGGGGCATAAAAAGTCTGTCGGGGAACTGTCTTCAAAAATGTTGATGTACCCATAATTTAATATTTCTAAACGTCTGTCGGTGAGTTGTCTTCAAAATATTAATGAACACATTATAACCAGTCATGTGCATAACCTGAACAAGTTATAAAAAAAATAGCCATCGGAAGAGATGGCAAATCCCCCGACCAAAAGCCAATATGGCCTTCAGAAGATTGTTCACCAATAGAAAGTGCTCCAGAATTAAACCAGCAATATATCACGAAAGTATTGCAGTTATGGCCATCACAAGATTATACTTCAGGAGAGATAACTAAAAAACCAGGGTACTCAGAACTGTGGTTCTTGCGCCTGACATGCCTGCTTAAGCTCATGCATTTCTCTACAAAGTACCATCAATATGTCTCAAAGGGTGTTGGAGATCACAAGCTGGTCATACTGTTATATTGGAAGGGTAGATAACTCAAATATTTATCATAACACCCAGAATTGTGGTTCTTAGGCATGAAGCGCCGTCTCAACCGTGTATACAATTGTGCCAAGTACCATCAATATATCTCAAAGGGTTTTGGAGTTATGGCCATCAAAGGTTATATTGTCAGGGGAGATAATTAAAAAATCAGGGCACCCAGAGTTGTGGTTCTTGCACGTGACACACCTGCTTAACCTCGTGTACAACTGTACCAAGTACCATCAAAGAGTATTGGAGATGTGGCCATCACAAGGTAGTGATTCTATATTATTGAAAGGGGAGATAACTCAAAAACCATGGCACCCAGAGTTGTGGTTCTTATACATGACACATGTCTCGGCATTGTGAACAACTGTGCCAGGTATCATCAATATATCTTAAAGGGTATTGGAGTTATGGCCATCACAAGGTAGTCACTCTATTTTATTGGAAGGGGTGATAACTCAACAACCATGGCAGCCAGAGTTGTGGTTCTTGTGCATGACACACAGTCTCGGCCTTGTGAACAACTGTGCCAGGTATCATCAATATATCTCAAAGGGTATTGGAGTTATGGCCATCACAAGGTAGTCACTCTATTTTATTGGAAGGGGATATAACTCAAAAACCATGGCAGCCAGAGTTGTGGTTCTTGTGCATGACACAATGTCTCAGCCTTGTGAACAACTGTGCCAGGTATCATCAATATATCTTCAAGGGTATTGGAGTTATGGCCATCACAAGGTAGTCACTCTATTTTATTGGAAGGGGAGATAACTAAAAAACCATGGCACCCAGAGTTGTGGTTCTTGTGCATGACACGCTGTCTCAGCCTTGTGAACAACTGTGCCAGGTACCATCAATATATCTCAAAGGGTATTGGAGTTATGGCCATCACAAAGTAGTCATTCTATTTTATCAAAAGGGGAGATAACTAAAAAAGTATGGCAGCCAGTGTTGTGGTTCTTGTGCATGACACTGTCTCAGCCTTGTGAACAACTGTGCCAGGTATCATCAATATATCTTAAAGGGTACTGGAGTTATGGCCATCACAAGGTAGTCACTATATTTTATTGGAAGGGGAGATAACTCAAGTTGTGGTTCTTGTGCATGACACGCTGTCTCAGCCTTGTGAACAACTGTGCCAAGTACCATCAATATATCTCAAAGGGTATTGGAGTTATGGCCATCACAAAGTAGTCATTCTATTTTATTAAAAGGGGAGATAACTAAAAAAGTATGGCATCCAGAGTTCTGGTTCTTGCGCATGACACGCCGTCTCGGCCTTGTGAACAATTGTGCCAAGAACTATCAATGAATCTCAAAGGGTATAGGAGTTATGGCCATCACAAGGTTGCGTCTACGGACGGACGGACGGACGCCAGGCTGATCGCTATATCCCCCGAACCTTTTCGGTCGGGGGATAAAAATAACTCATTTGCGTTATATTTGGTTTTTTGAGAATCGGTAAAAATCGGCCTAGTTTTTCTTTTCTTTTTTGAAATTTGCGGCGTTTTGTGTCATTATAACATTATCGGGAAATTCCATGAGAAGCGCTCTTTCTAACAAGATGGTGGATTCGTCAACACGATCGAGTTTTCATTCTGAAAAAAAAGTTTTTGAGTGGATTTTGAGCACCAAAACGGTAAAAAAAATGGTTTTAAAACTTGAATTCCCACCTTATCGCAATTTTGCCGCATGTGGCGACAATTTTAAAATGGAAAGAAAACTTTAATTTGATGATTGAAATCGAAATTCTTTGTACGCATCGTCTAAAAAGTTGTGTTTCAAACAAGAGTGGGGTGATGAGAATATTAACGCATTCACGTTAATATTTTCGTATTTTTAAATTTAACATAATCCTAAAGAACTTGTGACATAACCTAAACAAGTTATTTTCTATAGCCTCACTTTGAAATTCAATGACGGTATGTGACTTTATAACTGTAACAGGTTATAAAAAATAACTTGTATAGGTTATGCACCTGACTGATAACTATTAATTATGATAATCATCATGATCAGTCACAGGTCATTTAACTATGAACAATAGTTTCAGGGAACTGTCTTCAAAAATGTCGGGGAACTGTCTTCAAATGTGTCGAGGAACTGTCTACAAAAACCGTGTCGGGGAACTGTCTTGTCGGGGAACTGTCTCGATTCCAGTGTTGACACTTTACCTCGACAAATATACTCGGTAAAAAAAGTTTTGTCCCTATGTATACAATCGGCTGTAAAATATCACAGGGTCGGTCGATTCTCATATGGCATATACCAAACTCTTCAGCAGCCACTGCTCGTCAATACTGATTAGGTTTAGGTAAGAAGGACGCGATCGTAAATGCTCCAGAGGCTGCGGAGTGCGACTGGGGTCAACTTTCAAAACGTGCAAATCGTAACAAAGGACTAGCCACGTATCGGCATACGACAAACATGAAATATCGACTCATCGAGACCACCGCATCCTTTGATTGAAACATTGTCATATCGAATCAACGTTGATACGACATTATTCCATTTTATGCATATACTGATACGTGGCACTGGTCTTAAACAAAGCAAGAAGATCAGCAACTTTATTTCACTATTCTGACATTTGAAATTCATTTGACATGTGAAACACTATTCAATAAGTTTGAACTTTGTCTTTCTTTAGTAGTGGGTATAACCTCCGCGATTGTCTCTGCACTCAATCAGTCGTTTTCTGGTAGAGAAGACCATCTTCCGGATGGTGGCTTGAGGGATTGGATGCCATTCCTCTCCAAGGAAGCGCCGAAGATCTGCCATAGTGCTGTGCTCTGTTATCCTCGTTTGGACGGCTCTGCCGAGGACATCCCAGACATGTTCAATGCAGCTTAAGTCAGGCGACATTGCTGGCCAGTCTAACCGTCTGACGTTGTTGGCTTGCAGATAGGCGTCTACAATTCTTGCCCGATGTGGTCTGGCATTATCATCTTGAAAGATGGCGTTGTTTCCCATTTGCTGAAGGAAAGGCACAACATGGGGACGTAGGATCTCGTCGATGTAGCGTTGACCGGTAAGAATTCCTGGAACCACAACGAGGTTGGTACGCCTATCTGCCGTCACACCAGCCCAGACCATGACACTTCCTCCATTGTAAGCATGGCGTGGCTGCACGTTGGCTTCCGCGTGACGCTCCCCATTCCGACGCCAGACACGTAGACGTCCGTCAATATGATGTAGGCAAAACCGACTCTCATCTGAGAACACGACAGTTCGCCACTGCTGTCTATTCCATCGCACATGATTCCGAGCAAACTGAAGACGAGCTGCTCTGTGCCTCGGTAAAAGAATGGGCTTCTTCGCAGGAACACGTGATTTCAGCCCAGCAGCATGGATTCTGTTCCGAATGGTTTGAACAGAGACGGCTATGCCCCCAGCACCTCGTAGTCGTCGAATCCGCATAGTCGTCATTTTGGCATTGGTAAAGCGGCTTCTTAGAGTGCTGTTGGTGATCAGTCGATCCTCGGCATGGGTTGTTGCCCTGGGTCTTCCTGAGCGCGGGAGGTCCTTGACATCCCCAGAAGCTGCATAGCGTTGCCTTATCCTGTCGATAGTCTTGCGATTTGTGTTAAACGCTATGGCAACACGTCGACTAGATTGCCCTGCCTGGAGCTGCCCAAGTGCCCTAGCCCGGTCTAAGTTTGACAGTTTTCGGTAACGAGGTGGCATCGTGATCAAAGTCTATGGTGTTTCTACGGTAACAAGTTTATCAAATCTGTTTTAAAGCGATGCTCACAAAAGTGCACGATTAAAAAAAACATTGATGAACTCAACATTTTGAAAAATCACAAAAAGCATGCAAGTGAAATTTTAATGAGTTTGTCGGTAAAACTGACCTTTTTGAGAAATGAATGAATAAATAAACGAACAAACGAACGGACGAACGAAAGAACAAACAAACAAACAAACGAACGAACGAATGAACGAACGAGCGAACGAACGAATACCGCATGAATGAATGCGGTAAACAATATCAAGCCGCCTCTCAAAACGATTGTCATTTTTGCCGGCGTTTTTAACCCCCTCCGGCATTTTGCAGCATCTGTACCAGCCGTTAAGGTCTAAAAGGGGCTAATGGTTTCGTGCCCTTTTCAAGTACAGACTGTGCATCAAAATGATACAAATTACACAAAAATCTGATCATTAGCTATTGAGTTATACCCAATTACAGCCATTTTTTTCACCTTTTTGACAACGTCTTCTGGGGGTCTGCAGCCTCTGTATCAGGAGTTAAGGTCCAAAAGACAAAACACCTTTCTGATCCCTTTTTGGCATAGTCTTGCAATATCAACAATGAAAATTTCACAAAAATCTGCCCAGCAATTACTGAGTTAGACCCCGTTGTTTACAATAGTCATTAACGCTTAAATTACGATTTGCACGTTTTGAAAGCTGACCCTTACAACATTTGGCAGCCTCTGTAGCATTTTCTGACAGGTTCATAAGACTCAAACCTAATCAGTATTGACGGGCTGTGGCTGCTGAAGAGGCTGGTATATACTATATGAAAATCGATCGTTCCTGTGATATTTTACAGCCCATTCTCTGCCTAGGGACAAAACTTTTTTTACCGAGTATATATCTCCAATATGGGCGACCAGCCGGTGTTAGTATAAATATTTACCTTTCGTGTAACTGGTCTATAGTCAAATTCATTCAATAAGCAACGGACAAGTGTTTACTAAAGCCAGTACTTGTACAATTACGAACAAACGATCAATCCGAAATCGGATAGCTAAAAAGAAAATTCTCGCTACATTTAGTGAAGAAACTGACGCTCATCAGAGTCAATCGGTCTTGTAAGAACAAGAATGGATACGCAAACCTTTTACTATAAAAGCAACCTTGCATCGAGGACAGCAGAGGTTCTGTATCGTCCCCAATCCGGTAGGATTCATTTTGGTTCCTCCTTCCATGCGTAATGTTGGCGCGCTACGTCGTCTTCTCTGTTGGGTAAAACCCAACACTAAATCGGTGCATATAATTACCGGAAAGCACATATAAATACCAAAAAGCACTTGTATATACTGGAAAACATCAGAAAATTCTATATTTTACATGGGCGCCCATCAAGGTCTCAGATCAGCCTGTGCCATCACGGAAACACGCCTATATTATTTTGACCCCCTTGAACACCACTTTTATAAAGTAAAACTGGGAATCATAATCAGAATCAGAATTGTTACTGGTGACACGTCAAAAGACATTCATACACCAGGACCTGTGATGTGGGAAGTTAGTCCCTAGCTTTAACCAAAGAGGTAAATTTAGTTCACAATCATCAGCACCTTCAGCTGTCGAGATAATCGAATCGGGAAGGGCATTCCAATCTCTAATGGTTCTGGGGAAGAACGACTCTTTATAAATGTCAGTTCTTGCAGTAAGGGTCTGAAACGCCAACGAATGGTGATTTCTACAGTGACTAGCTGGGGGAACAAGGTCATCTGTTGGAATGCTGGCAGCACCCTTTAGACCTTTGTATAAATGGATTAGCCTACTGTCTTTTCTCCTTTTCTTGAGAGACTCCCATTTTAATTTTCCAAGTATTCCAGTCATGCTCCCAGTTTCAAAGCAGTAATTGCCTGTTACAAATCTAGCAGCTCTATTCTGAACTTTCTCAATTTCATCGTTAAGGACCAATCCACTGGGGTCCCAGATACAACTACCATATTCCAAGATTGGGCGAACAAGACCTTTATATGCTGCCTCTTTAACAGCCTGAGGGCACTGATGAAGATTTCGCCTCAGGAAACCAAGCGTTCTATTTGCCTTAGTACACATGTTGCTAATATGAGTATTCCATCTCAAGTTGTGTGAGATTGTCACTCCAAGGTATTTAATGGAGTCCACATTCTCGAGGACCGTTCCCTCTAAGGTGTAAGAAGCCTCAGCTTTATTAGATCTCTTCCTAGTTATCTGCATAATATTGCATTTAACTGGCTGAAATCTCATGCCCCATTTTCGGGCCCAACATCCTAATCTATCTATGTCAGCCTGAAGTTTCACTGAGTCATCTGTATCTCTAATTTCCCGGTAACAAACACAGTCATCTGCGAACAGTCTTATTTCTGAGTCAATGTCAGTGGAAATATCATTGATGTACAGGGAGAACAAAAGTGGACCAAGAACGGTCCCTTGCGGGACTCCAGACAAAACTGGGGCCCACTCCGAAGATTCACCATTAACAACAACACGCTGTTTTCTGTAGCAAAGAAAGGAATCTATCCATTTGAGGGTCTTTCCCCCAATTCCATAACCAAATAACTTAGATTTAAAAAGTAGAAGTAAAACAAAGATCAGGAATTGATACAATTAACTTACTCCACCCATAAAAGACACCAAAGGGAAAGAAATACAAACATTAAGCGAACAGACCATAATGGAAACCTAAACAAAGGAAGGCCATAAGGACAGTTACTTTCCCACAAAATGGCCATATGGCCATCCAAAAACCTAAAGACACAAGTGATACACACAGTAAGTAACAAACAACAACATAAATAAATCGCCACAGAAGAGCCGCCTTGGAACGGTCAGTGGAAGATTTCCACTGGGGGGCTTAAATCGATTTTACGTGGCCACAATCCTCGCCCTTACTTCCGTCGCGATTTAGACAAATAATTTGTTCAGTCCGCATTAAGTAGTTCATGAGGAGGGGTGTCAAAAGCCTTCTCGAAGTCCAGAATAAATGTGTCCACCTTTCCCCCTTTGTCCAAGATTTTTGCCCAGTCATTAATAACTGTGCTTAGCTGAGTTTCACAACTGTGCCTTTTCCTAAATGCATGTTGTCTATCTGACAAAAGTTTATGTTCGTCCAAGTGGGCCATGATGTTTGAGCAGACTATATGTTCCAGCAATTTACACAGAACACAAGTCAGAGACACAGGGCGAGAGCCCTATCTCCTTTTTTGAAGAGTGGACAGATGTTTGCTAAGAGCCATTCTTTGAGGATTTCTCCCGTATCGAGAGACTGTTGAAACAAGTGTGCAAAAACTGGACCCAACTCATTTGCTAGTTCCTTCAGGACTCTAGGATGAAGCTCATCAGGTCCTAAGGCCTTACTGGGGTTTAAGCCTTGAAGTAACTTGATCACTCCTGCAGCTGTCACAACAATATTATTCATGAATGGGGCCGATCTTCCAGTCAATGGAACCTCCGTGAACTCAGTTTTACTAAACGCATCATTGAATTGACCAACTAGTTCCTCTGCTCTTCAGAGTCTGATTCAGCAACCCCGTTCCCTCCTCTTTTATTAAGGGGCGGGATACCTTGCCTGTCTTTCTTCAGGCTATCGATATATCTGTAGAAGTCTCTGGGATTTGCCTTTACATCACCTACCAAGTTATTCACATACAAATCATGCTGATTTTTTTATATCAGTCTTTATTTCACGTCTCAAGTTTTCAAATTTTGTCCGGAGTTTACCACTTCCCGTCTTTTTGCCTTTGCATGAATCTTATTCCTTCTGCGAATTTTTCTCCTTATCTCTGGAGTGATCAATAGAAGATACAGACCTACTAGTTTTTGAGGGGATATGATTTTCGGCTGAAGTATGAATGAAAGAAGTTATCAAATCAAAATTCTCCTGTACAGACCGAGCATCTGAATGACCGTTAAAGTATTTCTCCTTTGCAAATCTGAGTGCATCCTTCCTCATAGTTTCATAGTCACCTTTCTGATATGAGTACACCTTCCTCCTAGGTTTCTTTATTGGTGGGATGTGAATTTTTAAATATCCGGAGACAATATCGTGGTCACTTATGTAACAGGTCGACCGTGTGGCTCGGTAGCTCAGTCGGTAGAGTGTTCGCACGGTATGCGAAAGGCCCTGGGTTCGAGTCCCGGTCGAGTCATGTTCTTTTTCGAACCCTGTGACATTTGGTGGCCAGTGTGGGTCCAGCACCGCGTCTGAGGGCATGAAAGAGTATGAAAATAAGTCTCGCAGCCGGACTGGATAGGACTTAAGGATTCGGGACGGATCTCATTAGAAGAGATTCGGGACGAATCTAATTAGACAGGGGGGGGGGGATTTAGCAGGTCGACCGTGTGGCTCGGTAGCTCAGTCGGTAGAGTGTTCGCACGGTATGCGAAAGGCCCTGGGTTCGAGTCCCGGTCGAGTCATGTTCTTTTTCCAACCCTGTGACATTTGGTGGCCAGTGTGGGGGTCCAGCACCGCGTCTGAGGGCATGAAAGAGTATGAAAATAAGTCTCGCAGCCGGACTGGATAGGACTTAAGGATTCGGGACGGATCTCATTAGAAGAGATTCGGGACGAATCTAATTAGACAGGGGGGAAATTTAGCAGGTCGACCGTGTGGCTCGGTAGCTCAGTCGGTAGAGTGTTCGCACGGTATGCGAAAGGCCCTGGGTTCAAGTCCCGGTCGAGTCATGTTCTTTTTCCAACTGAATGTCTTCGAATTGTCCTGGCAAAGTCGTAAGGATCAGATCCAATGTGTTCTTATCACGAGTGGGGAAGTTAACAATTTGTTCAAGGCCATGATCGTTCATAATATCAATTAATATTTGTCCTTCCGACTGACTCAGCATTGTGCCTTGTTTGCTGAGCCTGTCGGGCCAAGCAATGTCACTGAAGTTGAGGTCACCTAGAACATGTACAGCCGGGAGTTTTTTACCCTTATGCTGCGATTTGATGCAATCCAGTTGGTCTTTAAACAACTGGAAGTTTTCGATCGTACCATTTGGTGGTCGATACCAACTTGCTACGAAGTGGGAAGTTTTATTTGCAAAAACCTTAACCCAGACCGATTCGGTGTCATTTTCCAGTTCCATGAAAGGCATGTGAGGGATGTCTCTATGAATGAGCAACATCATCCCACCGCCATGAGAGTTCCTATCATTTCTGTAGACACAGTACTGACAAGTTTCAGGGAAAAGCTCAGCTGTAGTAATTGAACTGTCAATCTTTGTTTCCGGAATAGCAACAATATGAGGTTGAGATGTATCGAGGAAAGCGAAAAGTCCAAGAATTTTTCCTCTAATTCCATTTATGTTTATACTGCAAAGTTTCAAACCTTTCACAAAATGTGACTTAGTTTCAACAGCAGTCGAAGATTTGCCTCTCTTATCCTCTGACAGAGGTTCAAACCTGTTTGGCTTACCCAGTTCTACATATTCATCAAAGAAGGAGTCTGAAAAATTACAGACCTCACATTTTGGACATATCCAGTGGCAGCTTGAATTTACCAAAGTGCCATATTCTGCATCTGAAATGAAGGAACATTCAGTGTGTATCCACATTTCACATTGATCACACTGAACAGCTTTGTGGCCATTAAGGACAGCACCACTGCAAAGACCACAGTCAGCTTTGCAGTCTTTGCAATACCAAGTTCCAGCTCTAGATTCAATTTCTAACAATTGACTGTTATCCAAATCAGAACATGAGGAGTGAAAGCGCTTGTTACAGTCCACACATTCTATCCATTTCTCGGAACATTTGCAATATTTTTGCAGAGTCTGCAGCGGAACCTTGGGCCGGGGTTAGTTTCAATGTCTCCGGCCAAGATTAGAAGTAAAGTCAAGTTTGTACCGCGTGAGGACTTGAAGTTTCGCAAGCCTTCGAACACCTTCTTTTCCCATTCTTCCTTGTAAATGCCAAGTACTGGGAAATTCTACTACTGCTCTCCTTAGTTGTAATCTTGCACTCCTGATTTCCATCATCTGGATGCATTCTGTAAGTTGTTTTCCAAAGAGTGAACCCAAGAATTAAGACCATGGGCAACAGGGAGACCTTCATTTTAATATACCGGGTAGTGATGTGATAATTTCTAATGATTTATTATGGGTGTCAAGCAACAATCCTGATTCCGAGTTTGTCACAGCCAGCACACTGACAACTACAAAGGGCTAATCAGTATACTGGTCCAATTGTATACAGCTCAGCACACTCAAATATCTGACAACACACAGGCTCTCCAGAAAAAATGAATGTGCCAAGCGACCTAATTTAGATCCTAAGAATTTCAGTTTACGTTACCCCACCCACTAGTGAGGTAATGGCGGGAAAGAATGTGAGCAATTTTTTCAATCTACAAGACAAAAAAATCACAATCTAGGGTAACCAGCAATAAAATGTTGCTAGTTTACGCTTGTCTGCCATGAATCAGACAAGAAACCAAACAGATATCCAAGAAAAAAAACTTCTCTTTTAGTGAGCTATTTTTTCCATTCCGTCCAGGTCGAACGGAACATTCATTTCGGGATTTTGGGATTTACAGAGGTAAACATTATTTTCCTAATTTCTGCTGTAAAATAAAGATTTGGGGTACTCGTTAGAACCGCATCGATAAGGCGGTTCTAACGAGTACCCACAGTCTATATTTTGAGCAGAAATAAGAAAAATATCACAATTTTTAATCTTAAAATATTCTTTTTTTTTTTCATGTATTTGTATAGGCGTGTTTTCGTAATGATTCGCACAGTCTGATCAGAAGTCAAACCAAGTGACAGAAATCATCCATTGCTACGGGTCTGATAAGACGCACAGGTAATTAAAGAGAAGAAACCAGTGCTTCAGCTGAAGTGCACGACCCGCCGGATGCTTTTAGCCTTATGAGTGTTACCATATATGGGTATGGCGGCCATTTTGGTCATGTGACCTGGACATAAAACGGTTCCCCCAATTAATGCGCCTTATCGTAAGGAGCAAAAATATATCTTATACTTTAGTACTGTATTCTGAATCGTTTGCAGGATAAAATCCAACACAAAAGCATATGTGTCAAAGTTTGACCTAGGCACAAAGAAGGTCAAGGTCAACCCAGGGTCACCATTTTAGCAATTTATGATGGGCCTACGTTCCAGATGCTATTTATCAAGTTTCGTGGAAATCTGCACAGTGGTTCTGGAGAAGACTATTTTTGAAGGGTTTTTACCAAATATTGCTTGGCGGCCATTTTGGTCATGTGACCTGGACCCCATGAGGAAATTTTGGTTTCCCCCATCCCGTAGAGGCTCCATATGAAATTTGACTTCAATCGGCCCAACGATTTCCGAGGAGAAGCAGTTCGAAAATTTTCACATTTTTCGCCTCGGCGAGGCTGTACTAAATGGAATGTAATATTTCGCAAGTTCATTGATAAGATCTCATTGATATTTATCAGTATGCCAAAAATTGTTTAAATATTCCAAGCGGTTAAGTCACTATCACCAATTTTCACAAACGGATTACGGACGGACATATAGACAGACCATATATGGCTTGGCGGCCATTTTGGTCATGTGTCCTGGACCCCATGAGCAATATTTGGTTTCCCCCATCCCATAGAGGCTCCATATGAAATTTGATTTCAATCGGCCCAACGGTTTCCGAGGAGAAGCAGTTCGAAAATTTTCACATTTTTCGCCTCGGCGAAGCTATACTAAATGGAATGTAATATTTCGCAAGTTCATTGGTTAGATCTCATTGATATCTATCAGTATGCCAAAAATTGTTTAAATATTCCAAGCGGTTAAGTCACTTTCACCATTTTCACAAACGGGTTACGGACGGACAGACAGACAAACCATATATGGCTTGGCGACCATTTTGGTCATGTGACCTTGACCCCATGAGCAAATTTTGGTTTCGCCCATCCCATAGAGGTTCCATATGAAATTTGACTTCAATCGGCCCAACGGTTTCCGAGGAGAAGCAGTTCAAAAATGTTCGAAAATTTTCACATTTTTCGTCTCGGCGAGGCTATACTAAATGGAATGTAATATTTCGTAAGTTCATTGGTTAGATCTCATTGATATCTATCAGTATGCCAAAAATTGTTTAAATATTCCAAGCGGTTAAGTCACTATCACCAATTTTCACAAACGGGTTACGGACGGACCCAAAGAAGGTCAAGGTCAACCCAGGGTCACCATTTTAGCAATTTATGATAGGCCTACATCCCAGATGCTATTTATCAAGTTTCGTGGAAATCTGCCCAGTGGTTCTGGAGATGACTATTTTTGAAGGGTTTTTACCATATATGGCTTGGCGGCCATTTTGGTCATGTGACCTGGACCCCATGAGCAAATTTTGGTTTCCCTATCCCATAGAGGCTCCATATGAAATTTGACTTCAATCGGCCCAACGGTTTCCGAGGAGAAGCAGTTCGAAAATTTTCACATTTTTCGCCTCGGCGAGGCTATACTAAATGGAATGTAATATTTCGCAAGTTCATTGGTTAGATCTCGTTGATATCTATCAGTATGCCAAAAATTGTGTAAATATTCCAAGCGGTTAAGTCACTATCACCAATTTTCACTTACGGGTTACGGACGGACAGACAGAGAAACCATATATGGCTTGGCGGCCACTTTGGTCATGTGACCTTGACCCCATGAGCAAATTTTGGTTTCCCCCATCCCATAGAGGCTCCATATGAAATTTGACTTCAATCGGCCCAACGGTTTCCGAGGAGAAGCAGTTAAAAAATGTTCGAAAATTTTCACATTTTCGCCTCGGCGAGGCTATACTAAATGGAATGTAATATTTCGTAAGTTCATTGGTTAGATCTCATTGATATCTATCAGTATGCCAAAAATTGTTTAAATATTCCAAGCGGTTAAGTCACTATCACCAATTTTCACAAACGGGTTACGGACGGACAGACAGAATGACAGATTGACAGACTGACAGAATGACAGAATGACACGGTGATTTTAGGGCACTCTTAGAAAAAACCGACTTCAGTCGGTTGCTTTTTCTGCGGGTCGTGCAATTGTGGTGCTCCGGCTCATTATATAAACACTTGATTGTGGATTAACGAATGAATACCTGTTAAAGTTTCAGCACATTTTGATAATTGGGTCAATTGTTGGCACGTGCCTTATGTCATTTATCCCTCTAACATGCCAATCACAACACTTGTCGTCTACTGTTTACTTTCAAAGTTGCAAACAGTTCATTCCCAGATCAGACGGCTCCTTTAAGGCGGATAGTGATTTTTGTGTGCAAAAATATAAGTGAAGATGCAAATATATATGTTTAACTTTGACCCAAATATGGGTGAAATAAGATCAAGCCAGTCATATAGTTTCCCTTTTTCGTCCTAAAAATTCTTGTGGGTACTCGTTATAACCGCCTCAATGAGACTTTCTTACTAATAGACATTACGATAACACACACGTGCGGCAAAGTGCATTTTTTCACATCTCTAAAATAGCTACTTTTCTTTTGAAAACTCGGGATGATATTTTTCTTATTAAAACGTCGTGGTGCTCGTTAGAGCCACCCCTTTGACACGGTTATAACGAGTACCCACAACCTTTGCTCTAGAACGGAAATAAGTATAATATTGTTTATCCCCATAAACCCCAATTTTCTCTATATAAGTGGGGTATAGTGGGTGTTCATTTCACGGTCCTGATCACGTGATGCTACACATTAGGATAATGAAACCTGAAAACACACGGCATCACGAAAACATGCCTATATAATTTTGACCCCCTTGAACCCCACTTTTATATAGTAAAACTTGGGTTTGCAGGGGTAAACCTTATTTTTCTTAATTCTACTCTAAAATATAGAATGTTCTACCGTGTACTTACAATCTATATTTTGAGCAGAAATAAGAAATATATCAGAATGTTACGGGGCGACGTACAATCCTCTACATAGTACTACCTGAAAGCAATTACGTGTATGTTTGTATATTTATATGTATGTTGTTCATTCTTCCTGATTTTTATACTTTATTCAAAGAACTATCTTTGCAACAGAATAAAACACTTGATAAAATTTGATTTTTATCTCTGTATTTCCAATATAATAAAGATGAATACTGCTTCTATAATGCATGTAGCATCACTTTAACATGCAAATGTCATTGCATTGTACCTATACATTGTTTTCCACGGGTCTCGGTGGCCTAGTGGTTAGGAGCGCTGACTCTTCCTCAATAGGTCGCTCATCGCTGTGGTTCGCGCCCCCGCTCAGTTCACTTGTGGAAAGACAAGTTCTGTTTGGTTTTTCTCTAAGTTCCACTCTCTTAATCGGTAGTTCGCACCCCGCTCAAAAAAAAAAAAAAAAAAAAAAAAAACATGTGTGAAAGACAAGTTCTGCCTGATTTGCTCCTGGTGCTCCCATTTTTTTTTTTTTTTTTTGCCAAACCAAACGATCGGCTCGATATACATGTATGTGAAAATCTTGAAAGGACTATATAGCCCCACCACCCGCTAAACAGCTAAATTTTCATGTGAATTGTTGAACAGACGTGTTATACACCGTATTTAGTCAGAGACACTATCCCCGCTCTAGCAATGGAAACGCTGGTAAACCTCACATGGTCACTTGGTGGTGACCTCCGAATAGACACCCTATGTTGAAATAACGTCAAGACGACATTATTTAACCAATGTATTCCGAACGGTCTGGTTCAAGTTCTTTAAACTGCACATAATACTCTCAAAAGGTTGCTGCAGTATATGAGATAGATATAGATAGCAGCGTGTAATTCTTGATAATTGCATGTCATTCTGACAATACCCTAGGGGATTGGGGATAAATATTTAAGTTTTTCAGGTAAAATTATCAACATAGATCTAATACATAGGCCTAAATTTCATTTTAACATGTTCCTCCGCAAAATACCCCCCAAGTACAAAGTGCTTTTTGGTATGTATATGTGCTTTCCGGTATTTTGGTTGCTTTCCGGTATTTTGGTGCTTTCCATCTCTCCTGTATTGGCCTTTATCTTCAATGAATCACTTGCCCAGGGCACTGTACAAGATGACTGGCGACAAGCAAACGTTACCTCGGTCTATAAGAAAGGTGAAAAATACGATGCAGCAAATTATAGACCAGTGTCGCTGACATGAGTAATAGCTCAGTGGTTAGTGCACTTGCCTCTCATGCTAGAGGTCCCGGGTTCGATCCCTGTCAGCGGTGATAAAATTTTGGTGTCCGAACACGCTCCATTGGCATCAGTTGCAGGGATGAATGTCATAAAGTGCACCGTCCTTCGGGTCGAGACGTTAACTGGAGGCCCCTGCGCAGGGAGAACCATCCCCTGTGCAGGTTAAAGAACCCTACCGTAATTACATGATTACCGTGTAGGCTTTCATCCTGCAAAACTGGAGTGTATGTAATATACACCGTCTGTGCCCCATTAAAAAAACACGCATATACAAATACACTATAAAGTTTACCGCTGAAAAATGATTTTTTATGAAAAATGGTGACATTTTTTCTTACTTTCGTTCAAAATATAGATTGTGGGTACTCTTTAGAACCGCCTCATCGTGGCGGTTCTAAGGAGTACCCACAATCTATATTTTAGAGCAGAAATAAGAACAAGAGGGCCATGATGGCCCTGAATCGCTCACCTGAATCCAAGATGTTTCAAAGCTTATGGAAATGAAGGATTCACTGCTTTAAGGAGATGTGGACCAAAGACTTTTATCTTTGGAGGCTATTTTTCATTGTAGTGGAATTTGAAGGTTTTTCTATTTTTAGCTCTGGTGTCCATTTTGTTTAACAGAACGGAACAGTATAGGTAATTTTGAAAGAGGGTCAGACAAGGAACGTTCCTGGAAAATTATTTTCAAATCTGACCATTTGCCTAGGAGGAAATGTCATTTAAAGGTTTTTCTATTTTTAGCTCTGGCGGCCATTTTGTTTAATGGAGTGGAACGATTTAGGCAATTTTGAAAGAGGGTCACTCAAGGAACATTCCTGTGAAATTATTTTCAAATAGGGCAATTTGCCTAGGAGGAGATGTCATTTAAAGGTTTTTCTATTTTTAGCTCTGGTGGCCATTTTGTTTAACTAAGCGAAATCATTTAGGCAATTTTGAAAGAGGGTCACTCAAGGAACATTCCGGTGAAATTATTTTCAAATCAGGCCATTTGCCTAGGAGGAGATGCCATTTAAAATTTTTTTTCTATTTTATGCTTTGGCGGCCATTTTTTAATGGAGCAGAACGATTTTGGCAATTTTGAAAGAGGGTCGCCCAAGGAACATTCTTGTGAAATTCTTTTCAAATCGGGTCATTTGCCTAGGAGGAGATGTCATATAAAGGTTTTTTTCTATTTTTAGCTCTGGCGGCCATTTTATTTAACAGAGCGGATCGATTTAGGCAATTTTGAAAGAGGGTCACTCAAGGAACATTCCTGGGAAATTATTTTCAAATTGGGCCATTTGCCTAGGAGGAGATGTCATTGAAAAGTTTTTCTATTTTTAGCTCTGGCGGCCATTTTGTTCAACGGAGCAGAACGATTTAGGCAATTTTGAAAGAGGGTCACTCTAGGAACATTCCTGTGAAATTCTTTTCAAATCGGGCCATTTGCCTAGGAGGAGATGTCATTTAAAGGTTTTTTTTATTTTTTTAGCTATGGTGGCCATTTTGTTTAATGGAGCGGAACGATTTAGGCAATTTTGAAAGAGGGTCACTCAAGGAACATTCCTGTGAATTATTTTCAAATCTGACCATTTGCCTAGGGGGAGATGTCATTAAAAGGTTTTTCTATTATTGGCTCTGGCGGCCATCATTTTATTTAACGGAGCGGAACGATTTAAACAATTTTGAATGAGGGTCACTCAAGGAACATTCCTGTGAAATTATTTTTCAAATAGGACAATTTGCTTAGGAGGAGATGTCATTTAAAGGTTTTTCTATTTTTAGCTCTGGCGGCCATTTTATTTAAAGGAGCGGAACGATTTAGGCAAGTTTGAAAGAGGGTCACTCAAGGAACATTCCTGTGAAATTATTTTTAAATCGGGTCATTTGCCTAGGAGGAGATGTCATTGAAAGGTTTTCCTATTTTTAGCTCTGGCGGCCATTTTGTTTAACGGAGCAGAACGATTTAGGCAATTTTGAAAGACGGTCACTCTAGGAACATTCCTGTGAAATTCTTTTCAAATCGGGCCATTTGCCTAGGAGAAGATGTCATTGAAATGTTTTTCTATTTTGTAGCTCTGGCTGCCATTTTGTTTAACGGAGCGGAACGATTTAGGCAATTTTGAAAGAGGGTCACTCAAGAAACAGTCCTGTGAAATTATTTTCAAATCGGGCCATTTGCATAAGAGGAGATGTCATTTGAAGTTTTTTTCTATTTTTAGCTCTGGCAGCCATTTTGTTTAACGGAGCAGAACGATTTAGGAAATTTTGAAAGAGGGTCACTCTAGGAACATTCCTGTGAAATTCTTTTCAAATCGGGCCATTTGCCTAGGAGGAGATGTCATTTAAATGTTCATCTATTTTTATCTCTGGCGGCCATTTCGTTTAACGGGGCGGAAAAATTTAAGCAATTTTGAAAGAGGGTCATTCAAGGAACATTCCTGTAATATATTTTAAATCGGGTCATTTGCCTAGGAGGAGATGTCATTTAAAGGTTTTCCTATTTTTAGTTCTGGCGGCCATTTTGTTCATCGGAGCGGAATGATTTAGGCAATTTTGATAGAGGGTCATCAAAGGAACATTCCTATGAAATTATTTTCAAATCGGGCCATTTGCCTAGGAGGAGATGTCATTTAAAGGTTTTTTTATTTTTAACTTTGGCGGCCAGAACGATTTTGGCAATTTTGAAAGATGGTCACTCAAGGAACATTCCGCTGAAATTATTTTCAAATCGGGCCATTTGCCTAGGAGGAGATGTCATTTAAAATTTTTTTTTTTCTATTTTTAGCTCTGGTGTCCATTTTGTTTAATGGAGCGGAACGATTTAGGCAATTTTGAAAGAGGGTCACTCTAGGAACATTCCTGTGAAATTATTTTCAAATCGGGACATTTGCCTAGGAGATGTCATTTAAAGGTTTTTTCTATTCTTAGCTCTGGTGCCATCTTATTTAACGGAGCGGAACGATTTAAACAGTTTCTGAAAGAGGGTCACTCAAGGAACATTCCTGTGAAATTATTATAAAATAGGGCAATTTGCTTAGGAGGAGATGTCATTTAAAGGTTTTTCTATTTTTAGCTCTGGCGGCCATTTTATTTAACGGAGCGGAACGATTTAGGCAATTTTGAAAGAGGGTCACTCAAGGAACATTCTTGTGAAATTATCTTCAAATCGGGTCATTTGCCTAGGAGGAGATATCATTGAAAGGTTTTTCTATTTTTAGCTCTGGTGGCCATTTTGTTTAACGGAGCAGAGCGATTTAGGCAATTTTGAAAGAGGGTCACTCTAGGAACATCCTGTGAAATTCTTTTCGAATCGGGCCATTTGCCTAGGAGGAGATGTCATTTAAAGGTTTGTTTTCTATTTTTAGCTCTGGTGTCCATTTTATTTAATGGAGCGGAACGATTTAGGCAATTTTGAAAGAGGGTCACTCAAGGAACATTCCTGTGAAATTATTTTCAAATCGGGACATTTGCCTAGGAGATGTCATTTAAAGGTTTTTCTATTTTTAGCTCTGGTGCCACTTTATTTAACGGAGCGGAACGATTTAAACAGTTTTTGAAAGAGGGTCACTCAAGGAACATTCTTGTGAAATTATTTTCAAACAGGGCAATTTACTTAGGAGGAGATGTCATTTGAAGGTTTTTTCTATTTTTAGCTCTGGCGGCCATTTTATTTAACGGAGCGAAACGATTTAAGCAATTTTGAAAGAGGGTCACTCAAGGAACATTCCTGTGAAATTATTTTCAAATCGGGTCATTTGCCTAGGAGGAGATGTCATTGAAAGGTTTTACTATTTTTAGCTCTGGCGGCCATTTTGTTTAACGGAGCGGAACGATTTAGGCAATTTTGAAAGAGGGTCACTCCAGGAACATCTTGTGAAATTCTTTTCGAATCGGGCCCTTTGCCTAGGAGGAGATGTCATTTAAAGTTTTTTTCTTTTTTTAGCTCTGGTGTCCATTTTGTTTAATGGAGCGGAAAGATTTAGGCAATTTTGAAAGAGGGTCACTCAAGGAACATTCCTGCGAAATTATTTTCAGATCGGGCCATTTGCATAGGAGATGTCATTGAAAGGTTTTTCTATTTTTAGCTCTTGCAGCCATTTTGTTTAACGGAGCAGAACGATTTAGGCAATATTGAAAGAGGGTCACTCTAGGAACATTCCTGTGAAATTCTTTTCAATTCGGGCCATTTGCATAGGAGGAGATGTCATTTGAAGTTTTTTTTTCTATTTTTAGCTCTGGCGACCATTTTGTTTAACGCAGCAGAACGATTTAGGCAATTTTGAAAGAGGGTCACTCAAGGAACATTCCTGTGACATTATTTTCAAATCGGACCATTTGCCTAGGAGGAGATGTCATTTAAGTGTCTATCTATTTTTAGCTCTGGCGGCCATTTTGTTATACGAAGCGGAACGATTTAGGCAACTTTGAAAGAGGGTCACTCAAGGAACATTCCTGTGAAATTATTTTCAAATCGGGCCATTTGCCTAGGAGGAGATGTCATTTAAAGGTTTTTCTATTTTTAGCTCTGGCGGCCATTTGATTTAACGGAGCGGAATAATGTAGGCAATTTTGAAAGAGGGTCATCCAAGGAACATTCCTGTGAAATTATATCAAAATCCATTCACTGGTTTAGGAGGAGATGTCGTTTGAAGAAAAAGTTTACGCACGGACCCACGACGGACGACGGACAAAAATTGATCCCAAAAGCTCAACTCGTCAATACGTGACAGGTGAGCTAAAATAAGGTACACCCCTGTGTAGCGTAAGCCGGGTCGTCCACGAAGTCAAGCAACGCGGTCACCCATCCAGGTTCTAATCGCAATCTCCGTTGCTTAACTTCGCGAATAAGCCAACCACTCTACCTGCCTCGCTAAAAGAGCCGGCTCCTACAGCAAAGCTGTAGAAGTGGTATTTATCCGTAACCGTTACATTTCTCCCCCTCATCTCTTGACTTCGTCCCGAAGTCACACATGCCTCACAAGGCTAAACAAGAGGGCGGAGACTATGTAACAAACCAGCGGCACTGTTACCATCCCACCGCTGCCACCAATGTAGCGTAAGCCGGGTCGTCCACAAAGTCAAGCTACGCAGTCACCCATCCAGGTACTAACTGCTTAACTTCGCGAATAAGCCAACCACTCTACCCGCGTCGCCAAAAGAGCCGGCTCCTACAGCAAGGCTGTAGAAGTGGTATTTATCCATAACCGTTACACCTGTAAACCCCAGTTTTACTAATTAAAAACGTGATAGATCAGTGCTTAGTGCACTTGCCTCTGATGCTAGAGGTCGCCCCCCCCCCCCCCCCCCCCCCCCCCCCTGTGCAGGGAGAACCATCCCTTGTGCAGGTTAAAGATCCCTACCGTAATTACATGATTACTGTGTAGGCTTTCATCCGGCAAAACCTGGAGTGTATGTAATGTACACCTGCGGTAATGGACAGAAAGAAAGAAAAAGTGGGGTTCAAGGTGGTCAAAATTATATAGGTGTGTTTTCGTGATGCCTCCTGTGGTTAAGGCGAAACCGGAATAAAGAAAGAACATGCATCTGTTGCAAAACGCTGAAGCATATTTCGGTTAGCAATATCAACAAGCACCTAGCCTTTGAGAGCATTCTTGCTGACTGTCAACATGGTTTCCGAATTCAAAGGTCTTGCTAAACGCAACTAGTTCAATTTTGCCATGACATTGTGAGCAATCTGGATGGGGCCATAAACCGTGGCCACAAACAGACTGACTTGATCATCATGGACTTCGCCAAGGCCTTTGACAAGTCAAGTCAACTAAGTTTATTTTAAGTTGGTTTGGTTTATACAATAGGTTTACACAAGCTTGAAGCTTTCTCTACCGACTATATAACATTTTAGAAATATCACAGCATAAGTAAAATTTACAACAACAAGAGGAATACTAACTGACTAATACAGGACACATGCATAAAATAAACACAAATTAAGAGCATGCAAAAAAAAAAAAAAAAAGAGGAAAAAACTATTTATAGAATTAAAACTAACTTCTGGTTAAAATATTAGTGAATAATAATAATTACCTGAGGACATAAGAAATCAAAGGAGGGTAAAGTAAAATTTTAACAATGCAACTGATTAGCAAAGCAAATATATCAATAAATAAATACAGGCAAGCAGGCACGTGAAAACACAGGAATAAACCAGAAGGCGCAGAGAGCGGTCTGAAACCTTACCGGCAAAGGGCATACATACACTGTGCACCACTCCAAGCTTTAATAAAGGACTTGAAGGTGCTGAAAAGTAGAAGTAAAACAAAGATCAGGAATTGATACAATTAACTTACTCCACCCATAAAAGACACCAAAGGGAAAGAAATACAAACATTAAGCGACCAGACCATAATGGAAACCTAAACAAAGGAAGGCCATAAGGACAGTTACTTTCCCACAAAATGGCCATATGGCCATCCAAAACTGAAGTCTGCTATCCTTCTGGCTTCTTCTGGGAGTGTATTCCAAAGTCTCGCTGCCTGTACATGGAAACTGTTTTGCTAAAACCTGACTGTGTTTGACCTTGGGACCTTAAGATGGCTGCGTTCTATGGTTGTGGCCTTTCCTGGGTGACCTTTTCTTACTAGTTCTAACAAATTGGTGCACCTGAAATTGTATGAAGAGGTTTTTAAGAATACAAAATCACTTAAATAAGATGGAGACATACCATATACGACTTTGAAAGTTTCTGTAGCTAGGCTTCTTAGCCTCGACAGATGTAGTGTGGTTGTGCCTTGCTTCTCTTTCAAGAAGAGTCTCATATGATGCACTGAACTCTTGGAAAATAAATTTTACAGCTCTAAAATGAACCTTTTCGAGTTTGTCAGTATTGGTTTTAGAGCAGAAATGCCAGATAAGTGGACACAAATTAAAATTTGACATGATAAAACCCTGGTAAATTGTTTTCCTTTACTCAAAATTTAAAAGTTTCCCAATGCGCTTTAAAATAGTTATCGGCTGTGAAGCCTTTTTTTTATTTGGTCATTAAATTTAAAAAAAAAAAATCAATTTCGATGCCTAAACGTTTGACAGTCCTCTCGCACTCGATCTCCGCTTCTCTGACACTGAAAGTGGGCCTCCTGTAATGCGTCCTTTCCCCAACTGCTAGGGCCTGAAACTTGTCTGGGTTTGCCTTCATTTGTTTTTGGAAAACCATCCGACAAGATTGGCACTCTCCATTTCTAGGTTTCAATCAGAGAAGCGAAGACCGGGTGCCAGAAAGACAGAGTATTATCATCTGTTTAATTAAAATGTTTACCTTCTTTTATAAAATAAAATATGTCATTTACGAAAATGTTAAAAGGAAGGAGCCCTAAATGGATCCCTGTGGAACGCCTTTGATCAGATATTGGAAGGTGCTATGACAGTTCCCTATCTGGACAAACTGTCTGCCATCAGGCAGGTGGCTTCTAATTTAGTTTACTGCGTTTATAAATAATTTGTATGCTGACAGCTTAGCTGTTATCAGTGATGGAGGGATGGCAGTCAAATGCCTTGGACAGGTCCATGAGAATAGCAGCTGTCCAATGCACTCCGCCATTCCTCTGATATTGCTAACAGCACAGACTGGCAACTGAAACATTTACGGAAAGCTGACAGGTATGGATTAAAAAGATTTTTCAAAATCATTTTGTCTGCTTAGTGCAATAACGGTGTAACTACCATTATGGCATAATGGCAGTTACACCGTTATTGCACTTAGCCGACGATTTCTAAGCTGTTCCTCCAGTGATCTTTCATAGATATTTGAAACTATTGGGAGGATGTATGTCTAGTGGATCTTTCTTTTTATAGATTAGAGAGAGTAGAAGTAAAACAAAGATCAGGAATTGATACAATTAACTTACTCCACCCATAAAAGACACCAATGGGAAAGAAATACAAACATTAAGCGACCAGACCATAATGGAAACCTAAACAAAGGAAGGCCATAAGGACAGTTACTTTCCCACAAAATGGCCATATGGCCATCCAAAATTAAAAGACACAAGTGATACACACAGTAAGTAACAAACAACAACATAAATAAATCGTCACAGAAGAGCCGCCTTGGAACGGTCAGTGGAAGATTTCCACTGGGGGGCTTAAATCGATTTTACGTGGCCACAATCCTCGCCCTTACTTCCGTATGACCCTGGCATGATTCATTTGGTCTGGAAAAGTGCATTCCCTAATAATACGGTTTACAAGGTCAGTGATGGGTTGCACAACAACTTAACTAGTTTGATGGAGTGTTTTTGAAGAGTTGCCATCAAGTACTGTCGCCTTTCTGAGTCTGATCCTCCCTAAAAATATAGAGACCTTGGCCTCACTAACAGGTTCGAATTCAAACTCCTGGTCTGGAGGAGGAATATCTGCTTTAATTGCTTTAATACTAGGGTGATTGTCCTGAGAGAGGTGCTCAGGGCTGTGGCCTTTATCTTTGACAAAATTTATGAAAAATAGAAGTGAAGGCAATGATCAGGAATCGATACAATTAACCCACAGCTCCCATCAGCGACACCAAAGGGAAAGAAGCACAAACATGAAACAACATACCCTAATGGAAACATCAGTAGCGGAAAGCCAAAAGGACAGTTACTTTCCAACAAAATGGCCAATTGGCTATCCAAAACAAAATAATATAAGCGATACAAACACTCAAAGACAAACCATAACAAAAATAAACCGCGACAGAAGGACCGCCTTGGAACGGAAGTAGATATTAAAGTTGTTGCATATTTCTAAGGTATCTGTGATCACCTTATCATTTTCAGCAATGGTGATTTTTTCATCATTGATGCATCCTTTATTTGTCAAAAGGGGCGGTTGGTGGGCCAGAAGTCCTTGGACTTCGGTACCCCATCACACCTTTCTTCAAAATAAAGTTCATTTGGTTCTATTTTTAATTTAGTTACTAGATTTCTCTGTTTCGTATACTTTTTCCAATTTTGCGTTTTCTTACCTTCAACTATTTTCTGCAGAGGGATTTTTTATGATTAATTTGTTTTCGAAGGTTGCTATTCATAAAGGGTGCACTGTTTTGCGTTTTGATTTCTGCTTAACCGGGATATGCTCATCCAGGACCTCTTTGAGCAACATCTCATGCGCCCAGTAAGTATCATTATGTCCTCAAAGACATCCCACAGGAGCACCTCCTCATCAAGATCTTTTGTGCATCTGTAATTTATTTTAGTTTTGGTAAAGGGCATATGATTCACCCCCAGCATAGTGATAATCATATTGTGCCAATCACTTAGCCCATTTGAGTTTATAAATGTTCTCGGGCTTTTTGTTAAGGTGACATCTACTAAGAAGGGTTTAGCATCTTTAACGTAACATGTGGCTTCTTTTATCAAGTTCTGTAAGTCAAATACATCACAAAGATCTCAGAGAGTTCTACCTTTCGTGGCATATAACTTATCAAAGTTTAAGTCCCCGAGCAGAATGCAGTTGATGAAAGAGGTATAGACTTTACAGGGATCATTACAGGGTCACTGATGAGGCTTTATTAGCCGAAACTTCGTAGTATGACCCATCCTCTTTCTTATGAATGTTTTCATTGCTCTTAAAGGAACTCATTTTTGATTTTTATTTATCTAAGCATCTTTGGGAATCATGCGAAAAGTTTCGGGTTTCATAGATGAGGGGGGGGGGGGGGGGTGGGCTTATATGTACCCATAATCAACCACTTATCTTTCCCCCAGATTTAGTTCGACGCTGATAGCTGATACACTCGACAGACTCAGCCTCAAGATCAGGTCTCTGCCTTGAAGTCAAATCACTTCTGACAAACACGAGTAACCCACCACCAAGGTACCTCACAGAAGGCTAGTATATAAACTGGACTACTATGGGATCAGATGATCCACACATAGGCGAATTAGCTCATGGCACTGTGTGCGCTTACAACAAGTTGTACTTGATGGCCAAGCGTCTGATCCAGTCCCTGGTTTATATGGAGTCCCTCCAAGGTTCGGTCCTTGGAACGGTCCTCTTCTTGGTATTCATTAATGATCCCCCTGATAATATCAGGTCATCTGTCCGTTTGTGTGCTGATGATTGTGTCCTGTATAGGAACATATATTCTTCTTCTGACTGTCTTGTTTTACAAGATGACCTGGAGCAACGTGTACAAGGGGGGAGGGGGTGCGTTTGGCAGATGAAGTTCAATGTGGCCAAATGTCATTCAATGTGGGTCTCACGACACCCTCCGGAGGAAATTAAGTTTGACTATACACTTAATTAGCAAATGTTGGAGCACGTTCAATCCACCAAATATCTTGGTTTCACCATCACTGATGATCTTGATTGGGGTCAACAAATCTCAGAGATAACATCTAAAGCAACTAGGTCTTTAGGACTCCTTAGACGTAATTTGGCCTTTGCACCTAGGCAGACAAAGGATGTTGCATATAAAACATTGGTTCGCAATCCACTTGAATATGCATCACCCATTTGGCACCCCTATGTTAAAACTCAGATTCAGCAGGTGGAGAAGGTGCAGAGGACAGCTGCTCGATGAGCCTGCCGGCGATGGCGAAATACAGGTAGCGTCGGTGACATGCTTAATGAGCTAGAGGCCCGTCATGAGCAGTCCTCTTTAACCTTCTTCTATAAGATACACTCTGATACAATGTCTATTAATAAAGATAGGTACTTGCAACAGCGTCAGCCCAAACAAGGGCATCAATAGTCTTTCCTCTTCTGTGGTGAATGCCAAGACCGCAGAGGAGTTCAAAATAGAGGCAATGATCAGGAATCGCTACAATCAACCCACAGCTCCCATCAGAGACACCAAAGGGAAAGAAACACAAACATAAAACAACATACCTAGCATTTCAGTGGTTTCTTGCTATCGAGTCCTCACCGTTGTCTCACTTCTGTGGTTCTTTGATTATTTGTGTTATTTATCTATAAGAAGATAGATAGATAGATAGATAGATAGATAGATAGATAGATAGATAGATAGATAGATAGATAGATAGATAAATAGATAGATATGCCTCTGATGCTAGAGACCCCCCGGTTCCATCACGAAAACACGCCTGTATAACTCTGGACCCTTGAAAAATAGAAGCGGAGGCAATGATCAGGAATCGATACAATTAACCCACAGCTCCCATCAGAGACACCAAAGGGAAAGAACAACAGACCCTAATGGAAACATCAATAGCGGAAAGCAAAAGGACAGTTACTTTCCCACAAAATGGCCAATAGCCTATCCAAACTAAAATAATATTATCGACACAAACACCCGAAGACAAACCATAACAAAAATAAACCGCGACAGAAGAACCGCCTTGGAACGGTCAGCGGAAACGAATTCCACTGGGGAGGGGGGTGGGGTGGGGGTGGGGGCGGGGGGCTTAAATCGATTTTACGTGGCCACAATCCTCGCCCTTACTTCCGTCGCAATGAAGAGAAGTAATTTGTTCAGTCCGCATGAATCCCTCCTAACTCATTAGTGCAACATCTCCGTGAACACAAAAATCAATTAACCACAGAGAAGAAACAAGTTTAGGACTCGACAACAAGAAACCACCGAAATGCTGGAGCATTTATATAGTAAAACCGGGGTTTTCAGGGGTAAACCTTATTTTCTTTTTTCTGCTCTAAAATATAGATTGTGGATACTCGTTATAATCTAACTTGTATCCAAAATTTATATTTTGAGCAGAAATAAGAAAAATATCACATTTTTTCATCTTTAAATTGTCGTTTTTTTCGGCGGTAAAATGTACAATATATTTGTATAGGCATGTTTTCGTGATGGATCCCCGGCGGCGGTGATTATTTCGGTGTCCGCACACGCCACATTGGCATCATTTGCAGGGATGATTGATTGATTGATGTTTATTTGGTAAAATCAACACATGCATGTACATGCCATAGGACACAGAAATGAATGTTGTGATGCCCTAAGTTTTGAGAAAAAGGACAATGCTGTGTACCAAATATCATAGGCCTGGGCTTTCTGGTTTCAGACAAGAAGATCTTTTAACAGTTATATAAGTCCATGTAACATATGTGGCCCCAATGCTATAATTTGAACAATCTTGGCAGGTCCACTAGCTAAAGCTATGAACCAAATATCAAAGGCCTGGGCCTTCTGGTTTCCGCCAAGAATAATTTTAAATGTATTCCCTATATAAGTCTATGTAAAACAAGCAGGCCCCTATGCAGGCCATTTTTGGCCCCAGGGCTGTAAGTTGAACAATACTGGCAGAGGTCCACTTGAAGAAACTTTGTACCAAATGCCAAAGGCCTAGGCCTTCTGGATCAAGACAGCAGCGTATAAGTCTATGTAAACTAGAGAGAGAACAAGGTTTTAACGCAATTTGAACTTGTGACCGACTTTGACCCAACATGACTTATACTCAAACTAGACCCAAATATTATCACAACAAACATTCGGGTAAGGTGTCATAAAGACTGAAACAAACTTATTGCCTCTAGAAAGTGAACAAGGTTTAAAAGAAAATTGACCTAGTGCCCTAGCTTTTGACCTGACATGACCCATTTTCAAACTCGAACCAGATGCTTTCAAGACAACATTTTGGTAAAGTTTCATGAAGATTGAAGCAAAATTATGGACCTCGATATCATCAAGACAAACATTATTGTAAAATTTCACGAATAATGAAGCAAACTCATCACAAAAACACGCCTATATAAGTTTGACCCCCTTGAACCCCACTTTTATATAGTAAATTTTTTAAAAATATTTGAGGGTCACCGATGAGGTCTTATTGGCTAGTGTGACCAAGAAACATCACGAAAACACGCCTGTATAATTTTGACCCCATTGAACCCCACTTTTATATAGTAAAACTGGGGTTTCTGGGGGTATACATTATTTTTCTTATTTCTGCTCTAAAATATAGATTGTGGGTACTCGCCAGGACCGCCTCGATGAGGCGGTTCTATCGAGTGCCCACACTCTTTATTTTGAGCAGAAATAAGAAAAATATCACAATTTTTCATCATAGAATTTTCATTTTTTTCGGCGATAAAGGTGGCAGTGTATTTGTATAGGCGTGTTTGCGTAATGTTGTGGCTTCTGGAGGTTGAACAAGGTTTTCACTTGCTTTATATGTTCTATAAAAGGGTTCTCCTTTGGAAGCAAGGAATACACCACCGAACTGAAAAATATGGAGTGTGCATGTCTTTACGCAAACACGCCTATACAAATACATTGTCACCTTTATCGCCGAAAAATGATCATTTTAGCATGCAAAAATGTGATATGTTTCTTATTTCTGCTCAAAATACAGATTGTGGGTACCCTTTAGAACCGCCTCATCGAGGCGGTTCTAACGAATACCCACAATCTATATTTTAGAGCAGAAATAAGAAAAATAAGGTTTACCACTGCAAACCCCAGTTTTACTATATAAAAGTGGGGTTCAAGGGGGTCAAAATTATTTAGGCGTGTTTTCGTGATGTTTCTGGGCCAGACTAGCCAATAAGACCTCATCGGTGACCCTCAAATATTTTAAAAATTCCACAATGGAATCAATGATCCCAGAGGACAAGAAAATATTAACTACACTATGTCGTAGGGCAGGGAGACTTTTTACGGTCGCCACACGTTCCAAGACACCAGCTGTAGTGACATTAAATATGTTCTATAAAAGGGTTATCCTTTGGAAGCAAGGAATACACCACAGAACTGAAAAATATGGAGTGTGCATGTTTTCTGGGCCAGACTAGTTAGTTTCGGCCAATTAGACCTCATCAGTGACCCTCAAATATGTTCAAAATTCCACAATGGAATCAATGATCCCAAAGGACAAGAAAATATAAACTACACTATGATGTAGGGCAGGAAGACTTTTTACGGCCGCCTCACATTCCCAGACACCAGCTGTAGTGACGAAGCCGGTGATAGAGGGCGTGGCCCGTGTTGCACATTTCAGTACTGGTCATGAACAAACTCAATAAAACCGAGTCTGCTATTTTTGTTTATTTTGTGTATTCTTTGCTTTCAAAGGATCTAACTATTCAGAACTTATTTGATTCAATTTTACCTATTGACCTACTTTTTAACCGATATGAGCCATATTCGAACTCGACCCAGAACATTCTGGTAAAGTGTCATGAAAATTGAAGCAAAATTCAGGCTTCTAGAGGGTGAACAAGGTTTTAAAGAAATTTGACTCTAGTGACCTAGTTTTGATGTGACATGACCCACATTCGAACATAACATTGATGTTCTCAAGGCAAACATTCTAGTAAAGTTTCATGAAGATTGAAGCGAAATTAAGGTTTCTAGAGGGCGAACAAGGTTTTAAAGAAATTTGACATAGTGACCTAGTTTCTGACCTGACAGGACCCACTTGCTATCATCAAGGCAAACATTCTGGTAAAATGTCATGGAGATGAAGCAAAATTATGGCGTCTAGAGGGTGAATGTTTAAAAGAAATTTGACCTAGTGACCTAGTTTTTGACTTCCCATGACCCATATTCAAATCTGACCTTGATATTATAAAGACAAACATTCTGGTAAAGTTTCACGAACGAAGATTGAAGTGAAATTATGGCTTCTTGAGGGTGAACAAGGTTTTAAAGAAATTTAACCAAGAGACCTAGTTTTTTACCTGAAATGACCCATATTTGAGCTTGACCTAGATATCATCAAGGCAAACATTCTGGCAATGTTTCATGATAATTGAAGTAAAACTGTGGCCTCTAGCGGTTGAACAAGGTAAATGTTGACGACGGACGACACACGACGCACGTATGGCGGACACAGGTTGATCACAATAGTTCACCTTGAGAACTTTTTGCTCAGGTGAGCTAAAAATCAGAACCGATTCGGATCTTTGAGTGACAGTGACATGGAGCTTACTGAAACTCCAACACCAGGAAGTGATAATAACAGATTGAGGTCACCAACACCACGAAGTGGTAATAACAGATCGATATCACCAGTTACACCTCCAAAATAGTTTCTAGTCTTATAAAAATCTCTCCATAAAACGGACTTAAAACACCAAGAAATATAATAGAATTGTCGAGGACTTAAATCAAATTATAATGAACTCTTTTTACTTCCTTCTTGATTAAGCCCATCGTGTTTTGTCTACAAGAAAAGTTTTTAAAAACTGATGACAAAATCGATATCAGAGGTTTCAATACATATAACTATATCTATTCTGGTGGTAACACCATCTGGTGGCAGTTCAATTTTTGTTACATCTTGTTTACCACAAAGAGAGATAAAATTGAAAAACACATAGCTGCAAGCTGTAGCAGTATCGGTTTCTTTGGATAAAGAAACTATAATATGCTCTCTATATATATCCCCTTCATTTTCATTAGAGCTTGAACAACTTGAATCAATACTGGGTCAACCTCCATCGCCATATCTTTAAGTTGGTGAGTTTAGTGGTCACAACATTCTATGGGGTTGTAAAGATAACAACAACAGATGAGCACTCATTATCCCCACGCTTTAGCGGCGGGGATATTGTAATCGCCTCCGTCTGTCTGTCCGTCCGTCCGGTCGTTATGCTGTCTCCCCTAAAATATTAATCGAAATCCAACCAAATTTGGTGCGTGGGTTTCTTACATGAGTGGGATGTGCAACAGCACATTTATTTTGGGCCTCGGGGAGGGGTCAAATGGTCAAATATCAATAAAATTCATTTACACAGTCAAATGTATAGATTTCGATACCAAACTTTGCTGGAGTAATGATTAATGAAATATGCAAAACATATTGAACGGGATTTTGGCTGCGACCCCTGGGTCATGCACCAGGGGTCGGACTACGGAAGGAGTAGGGGGAACAAAATTGAAGTTTTTGGAACATAGTCATGTGGCATTTAAAATCGAAGGGCGGTGATTAGTAAAATATAATACAAGTAAAAGTTTGACCCTGGGGTCAGATTGGGGTCCTGGGGTGGGGGTCAAAAGGTAAAAAAAAAATCAGAACATAGTTATGTGGCATATATCAAATTGATGATTAGTAGAATATAATACAAATACAATTTTTATTCTGGTCAGATTTTGACCCTGGGGGAGGAGTCAAAATGTCACATGTCAGTCAAATTTAATTGCAAATACATGTACTTGTACTTAGCCTTTTTGGAGAAAGCGGAGGGATTTGCGATGGCGTGTCATCGACTGCATTCTAGCTGAAGGTTTTATTGCAAAGAAAAGATCTTTGCTTGATGAATGACAAATCTTATTCTTTACTTTCACCCTGCAACTAGCCATTTGTCTTCTTTAGATCTCTCTTTGTGTCACCCATCTCTCTTCTTAGACTATGACTGTTATGTGTACGAGATGGTCAGTGCGGAAGTGATCACTTCCCTGTTATAATTAAGAGCGTAAACGAAACAGGTGCAGACTGTAATCAAAAATGGAAAATTAATTAAGCCGATTGGGAATTACATGTATTCAATAATTTATGTGAAGAAGAGTTATCAGTTGACCACTTTAATGAATCATCTGACACCCGCCCATTGGGGCTTGAAGAATTAAATGGGCTGCATGATGCTTCCACGCAGAGCTGAATCCGGCCCGCACACGAGTACTGGTAAACCGCTTAGAGGATCTAAGCCTGCCCAGACAATGCGGTGCGAGTCGGGCCGTCCATGCTTATAAACCCTATTGGTTTCATTGGGCGAAAGTGCTTGAAATGCCATTTCATCGCAATGTCGGGTAAAAGTCCCACAAAATTGGAAGCAACGTCTCCAAAATGACCTACATAGTGTTGACGGGGACGTTAAACATCAAATCAATTAAACTCTGACATTGCTTCTGATTTCAATGATTCGCTGATTAAAATATCAGAACAATGCACCCCAAAGACCTCACCAAATCCCTAGAGGCCACAGTTTTGGTCCGATCATCATCAAACGTGCTCAGAATGATCATCTTGACAATATATCGGTAAAGTTTGAATATGGGTCATTTCGGGTCAAAAAGAAGGTCAGTTGAAAAATAATAGAAAAACCTCGTGAACACACAAGAGGTCACAGTTTTCGTCCGATCAATATCAAATTTGCCCAGAATGAACATCTTGACAATATCTCGGCCAAGTTTGATTATGGGTCTGGTCAGTAGGTCAAAACATAGAAGAATCTTGTGAACTCACTAGAGGTCACAGGTTTGGTCCGATCATCATCAAACGTGCTCAGAATGATCATCTTGACAGTATATCGGTGAAGTTCAAATATGGGATATGTCCGGTCAAAAATAGGTCAGCATGTCAAATCATAGAAAAACCCTGTGAACACACTAGAGGCCACAGTTTTGGTCCAATCATCATAAAACTAGCTCAGAATGATCATCTTGACAATATCGTGGACAACTTCAAATATGGGTCATGTTGGAGCAAAAAGTAGGTCAGTAGGTCAAAACATAGAAAAACCTTGTGAACACTCTAGAAGCCACAGTTTTGAACCAATCATCATCAAGCTTGCTCAGAATAAGCATCTTGACAGTATCTCCCTCAGGTTCGAATATGGGTCATGTCGGGTCAAAAAGTATGTCAGTAGGTTAAATCATAGAAAAAACCTGTGAACACTCTAGAGGCCAGAGTTTTGTCTCAATAAATTTTGCTCAAAATGATCATCTTGACAACATCTGGGTCAAGTTCAAATATGGGTTATGTCAAATCAAAAAGTAGATTGGTTGGTCGTTTTGTCATAACTTTTGAACCATTTGAGATATAGTCTACATATTTGGCATGTAGGTGCCTTATGACTAGGGCTTCCAACACAAACAAAAATTGCCCTGTGACATTGACCTATGACCTACTTCATCACAACTTTTGAACCCTTTGAGATAGATCCTTCATATTTGGCATGCATGTCCATTGTGACACGGTCTTCCCATCCATACAAAATTCAGACCTATGACCTTGACCATTGACCTACTTTGTCATAATTTTTGAAGCATTTGAGGTGGAGCCTTCATATTTGGCATGTAGGTTCCTTGTGACAAGGGCTTCCTATTTGTGCAAAAATGACCTGTGACCTTGACCTTGGCATGTGACCTACTTTATCATAACTTTTGAACCATTTGAGATAGAGACTTCATATTTGGCATGTATGTTCCTTGTGACAAGGTGTAGTGGTTACGCTACTCGCCTTGTAAACCAGGGGTCGCAGGATCGATCCCGGGCTTTTCCAGACTTTCGGATGAGTCTTTATACCGAGGTCCCGTCTCCGTATGACCTTAGCTGTTGGTGGGACGTAAAACGCAAACACTCAATTACACATATTTGGCATGTAGGTTCCTTGTGACAAGGGCTTCCATCTCATGCAAAAAATGACCAAAGACCTTGACCTTGACCTGTGACCTACTTAATAATATCTTTTGAACCGTTTGAGATAGATCCTTTATATTTGGAATGTATGTTCCTGTGACAAGGGCTTCCCGGTTATACAAAAAATGACCTTGACCTTTGACCTTCTCGATCATAACTTTTGAACCCGTTGAGATAGAGCCTTAAGTCTATTCTGACAAGGGCTTCCCACCCATATAAAATGTTTGACCTGTGTCCTTGACCTTTGGCCTACTTTGTTATAACTTTTTAACCATTTGAGTCAAAGCCGTCATATTTGGGATGTACATGTAGGTTCCTTGTGACATTGGCTTCCCACTCATAGAAAAATAATTGACCTGTGACCTTGACCTGTGACCTTTTTATAATAATTTTAACCATTTGAGATAGAGCCTTCATATTTGGCATGTATGGTCCTTCTGTCAAGGGCCTCCCACCCATACAGAAATTATGACCTGTGACCTTGACCTTTGATTTTTTGTCATATCTTTAAGACAGATCCTTCATATTTGGCATGTAGGTTCCCTGGGATAGTGGCTTCCCACTCATGCAAAATATTTTGATTTGTGACATTGACCTGTGACCTACTTAATCAGAACTTTTGAACCATTTGAGATAGAGCCTAAATATTTGGCATGTATGTTATTTGAGACAAGGGTTTCCCACCCATGCAAAAATTTTGACCTGTACCATTGATCTTCGACCTACTTGGTCATAACCTTTGAATCATTTGAGATAGAGCCTTCATATTTGGCATGTAGGTTCCTTGTGACAAGAGCTTCCCACTCATACAAACGTATTGATCTGTGACCTACTATATCATAACTTTTGAACCATAAAATATGATAGGGCCTTCATATTGGGCATGTGTGTTCCTTGTGACAAGGGCTTCCCACTGATACAAACGGTTTTGACCTGTGACCTTGGCCTTTGGCTTATTTAGTCAAAACGTTTTAACCAGTTGAGATAGAGCCTTCATATTTAGGATGCAATTTCCTTGTGATAAGAGCTTCCCATTCAAACAAAAATATTTTGACCGGTGAACTTGACCTGTGACCTACTTTATCATAACCTTTGAACCATTTCAGATAGAGCCTTCATATTTTGCATATATGTTCCTTGTGTCCAAGGCTTCCTACCCATACAAAAAATGACCTGTGACCTTGACCTTTGACTTACTTTATCACAACTTTTGAACCATTTGAGAAAGAGCCTTCATATTTGGGATGTACGTTCCTTCTGACAAGGGCATCCCACCCATACACTGACCTACTTTGCAATAAATTTTGAACCATTTTAGATAGAGCATTCATATTTGCAGGTAGGTTCCTTGTGACAAGGGCTTTTCACCCATACAAAATTTTGACCTGTGACCTTTGACCTATTGTGTCATAACTTTTGAACCATTTAAGATAGAGCCTTCATATTTGGCATGTATGTTCCTAAGAGCCTTCTTTTTTGGCATGTATGTTCCTTATGCCATGGTCTTCCGTTTCATGCAAAACTAGAAATGCGTCCATAGGACACGGATGCCCCCGCCTGAAAATATGTCTATGTTCGCATTCATCCATAGAAAGTTATTGACCGTGTTTAAGTTTTAGATCCTTTTTCCACGTTTGACCTCTAAGTATGACCTTGACCTTGTAGGTAAGGACCCTGGTTTTGTGCGAGGCAGATTGTCTCATGATGGCCAACATTTGTGCCAAGTAATTTCAAAATCCATCCAGAGATAAGAAAGTTATTGACTGCGTTTCAGTTTCGGACCATTTTTTAACTTTGTCCTCTAAGTATGACCTTGACCTTGGAGGTACGGATCTGGGTTTGCATGTGACACATCGTCTCATGATGGTTAATATTTCTTCAAAGTAATTTTAAAATGCATCCAGAAATAAGTAAGTTATTGACTGCGTTTAAGTTTCGGACCCCTTTTTTGACCTTTGACCTCTAAGTATGACCTTGACCTTGGAGGTACGGATCTGGGTTTGCACGTCACATATCGTCTCATGATGGTTAACATTTCTTCAAAGTAATTTCAAAATCCATCCATAAGTAAGTTATTGACTGCGTTTAAGTTTCGGACCCTTTTTTCGACCTTTGACCTCTAAGTATGACCTTGACCTTGGAGGTACGGACCTGAGTTTTGAACCTGACACATCGTCTCATGATGGTTAACATTTCCAGAAAGTAATTTCAAAATCCATCCAGAAATAAGGAAGTTATTGACTGCGTTTAAGTTTCGGACCCTTTTTTTGACCTTTGACCTCTAAGTATGACCTTGACATTGGAGGTACGGACCTGGGTTTTGTACGTGACACGTCGTCTCATGATGGTTAACAATTTGGCCGACAAATTTTAAAATCCATCAAGAAATATGGAAGTTATTGACTGCGTTTAAGTTTCGGACGCACGGACGGACGGACGGACGGACGGACGAACGGACGGACGGACAGGGGCAACGCTATATGCCCTTTCCACCATTCTTCGAATGGCGGGGGCATAAAAATGACCTGTGATCTTGACCTTGACCTGTGGCCTACTTAATCATTACTTTTGAACAATTTGGGATAGAGCCTTCATATTTGGCATGTATGTTCTTAGTGACCAAGGGCTTCTTATTCATATAAAAATATTGAACTGTGACCTCTTTTATGTACCTAGTGAGAATGGCTTCCCACCCGTACAAACATTTTGACCTTTGACCTTGAACTTTGACCTATTTGGTCATAACTTTTGAACCATTTGACATAGAGCCTTCATATTTTGCATGTAAGTTCATTGTGACAAGGGCTTCCTACTCATACAAAACACTTTACCTATGACCTTGACTTTTGGCCTACTTTGTCATAACTTTTTAGCTCAGCTGGAGCTTGCTCCAGGTGAACCGGACATCAGATTAACTTGATACCTGATGGGAGGCATCCTGGTGGCATGGGGATTCAGATTTGCTAAAATTGTTCCGTTCGGATTTCTTGAAATTCTTCAAACGACATCTCCTCCCGAACCAAAGATTGAATTGAGCTGAATCCTTATGAGAGGCATCGGGGTGACATGGCGATACAGATTTGCTAAAATGGTTCCGATCCGATACCCAAGATGGCTGCCATGGCAGTCATCTTGAAATTCTTCAAACGACATCTCTTCCCGAACGAAAGGTTGAATTGAGCTGACATTTGATGGGAGACATCGGGGTGACATGGAGATACAGATTTGCTAAAATCGTTCCGTTCCGATATCCAAGATTTCTGCCATGGCGGCCATCTTGAAATTTTTCAAAGAACATCTCCTCCTGAACCAAAGGTCGAATTGAGATGAAACTCTATGGGAGGCATCGGGGCGACATGGACATTCAGATTTGCTAAAATGGTTCAGTTCGGATTTCCAATGTGGCCGCCATGGTGCCAATCTTGAAATTCTTCAAACACCATCTCCTCCCGAACCAAAGGTCGAATTGAGCTGTTTTGTTTGTTTGTATTAGAGTTTAACGGCCCAGTCAACACTATTTAGGTCATTTTGAGCCGGTCAGTTTACCTATCTACAATTTTCCTGGGCAAGCTTATACGTAAGCGGTTAACCAGTACAGTGGACATTCTTTCGCCAGAAACTGACAACTGCCCTTCTTGAATCAGCGGAAGGGAGAGAATGACAGTAGAAAAGATTTCATTATCAATCTCCACGAAAGAATGTTGCCGACCCTGGCAGGTATCGAACCCGCGTCCTGCTGATCAGGAGTCAGACGCGTATGCGATTGAGCTACCCAGGCCGACCGAATTGAGCTGACACTTGACCAGCGGCACTGGGGTGACATGGAGATTCAGGTTTGCTAAATTTGTTCCATTCCGCTGTCCAATAAGGCCACCATGGCAGCCATCTTGAAATTATTCAAACAACATCTCCTCCTTAACTAAAGGTCGAATTGAGCCAAACATTATGAAAGCATGCCTAGTCAAATATATATTGAAATTTTTACCACAAAAAAGAAGACTTTTTCTATTAAAAATTGTGACTTTGTTTGATTGTTTGATTTGTGGCTTAACGTCCCCGTCAACACTTTATAGGTCATTTCGGAGACGTTGCTTCCAATTTTGTGGGACTTTTATCCGACATTGAGATGAAATGACCTCTCAAGCCCTGTCGCCCAACGAAACTAATTGGGTTTATAAGCATGGACGGTCCGCCTCGCACCGCTTTTCCTGGACAGGCTTAGATCCTCTAAGCGGTTTACCAGTGCTTGTGTGCGGTGAGTTTCAGCTCTGCATGGAAGCATCGTGCCGCCCATCTATTTCTTCAAGCCCCGAAGGGCGGGGCCGAAAAAATGTGACTCATGGGTCTGCTGGGGACATGGATTTTGGCCACTCGCAGGAACCGAGGCGGTTCTGGCGAGTGTCCGCGGTCTGTGCCTTTTGACGGCAATATGAAAAATAATGTTTACCCCTGTACACCGCGGTTTTATTATGTTAAGTTGGGGTGCAGGGGGTGAAAGTTATACAGGCACGTTTTCGTGATGACTTGATGGGAGGCATCTGGGTGACATGGAGATTCCGATTTGCTAAAACAGCAGCCATCTTGAAATGCTTCAAACGACATCTCCTCCCAAGCGAAAGGTTGAATTGAGATGAAACTTGATGGGAGGCATCAGAGTGGCATGGAGATTCAGATTTGCTCAAATCCTTCCGTTGATATATCTAAGCTGGCTGTCATGGTGGCCATCTTGTATTTCTTCAAACGACATCTCCTCCCAAACCAAAAGGTCGAGTTGAGATGAAAGTTGATAGGAGGCATCGGGATGACATGGAGATTCAGATTCGCTAAAATCGTTCCGTTCTGATATCCAAGAGGCCATCTTGAAATTCTTCAAACGACATCTCCTCCTGAACCAAAGGTCCACTTGTACTGAAACAGGATGACATGGATATTCAGATTTGCTAACATTGTTCCGTTTCGATCTCCAAGATGACCGCCATGGCTGCCATCTTGAAATGCCTCAAACCACATCTCCTCCCAAACCAGAGGTCTGATGAAACTGAAACTTTATGGGAGGCATCGGGGCGAAATGGAGATCCAGATTTGCTAAATTCATTCCATTCCGATATCCTAGATGGTCGCCATGATGGCCATCTTGAAGTTTTTCAAACGACATCTGCCAAACGAGAGGCTGGATCAAGTTAAAACTTTATGGAAGGCATCGGCGCGAAATGGCGATTCAGATTTGCTGTAGCTGTTCTGTTCCGATATCCAAGCTGGCCACTATGGCGGCCATCCTGAAATGCTTCAAATGACATTTCTTCCCGAACCAAGGGCTGGACTGAGCTGAAACTTAATGGGAGGCATTGGGGTGACATGGAGATTCAGTTTTGCTAAAATTGTTCTGTTCCGATACCCAAAATGGATGCGCAAGGAGGACATCTTGAAATTCTTCAAAAGACCTCCTCCTGAACCAGAGGTCAGACCAAGCTGAAACTTGATGAGAGGCATTGACGCGACATGGAAAAAATGCCAAAATTATGCCATTCCGATACACAAGATGGCAACCATTGCGGCCATCTTGAAATTCTTAAAACTACATATGTTGCTGAACTAAAGATTGGATGGAGCTGAACCTTCATTGGAGGCTTTGGGGCAACATGAAGATTCGAAATTGCTGAAATTATTTTGTTCTGTTATTTAAGATGGCTTCCACGTTGGCCAACTTGAAAATCTTCAAACCTCATCAAGTTGAATTGAGCCGAAACTTGATGGAAGGCAACAGGGTGACATGGAGATTCAAACTTCTTAGTACCATTCTGTTCTGATATTCCAGACGGCTGCCATTTTTGCCATTTTGAAAATCTTCAAACCACATCTGCTACAGAATGGTCTGTTGCATTGAGCTGAAATTGGTATGAGAAAATTTGGGTGACATGGAGATTCAGGACTGCTAAAATTGTTGCATTATGATAATCCAGATGGCGGCCATGTTGAAATTCTTCAAAGCACCTATATAGTTTTTTTTTTGTGTTTTATTGGTTTGTGTTTTACGGCCCTTTCAAGATTATTTCACTCATATCGAGCCGATCGTTAATCAGAGGTGGGCGAAAACCGGAGTACCCGGAGAAAAACGACCTGACCTTCCGTTGCAGAACTTGGCGTCTCACACGTGGCCCGAGCGAGGCTCGAACCTACGGCGGTGAGAGACCTAATGACTAAGAGTCAGCGCTCTTATCCACTAGGCCACGGAGGACCTATATAGTAATTGCATAGAAGTTTTACAGGGAGGGACATCTCAGGTGTTGTCAGTTTATGTCAAACTCGCTGTCCACAAGAAGATTAGGTATTGTGGCTTTTTTGCAAGCGGCCATATACACACCATAGCTTTGTTTGTGTTACACTTGTATTCACACGATTGGTTGACTTGGTTTACTTCTTTTATAACAGAACATGCCAAAGGCAGGTGCAAACGATAGCTCTGGCCTGCCAAACTATACACTTTCACTCTGCACCAACATCATCTCTTCATGAATTCTAATTCAGACTACTTAATCAGAAGCATCAAGATAACATGCAGATTCATAATTGCAAAAGGCAATGTGATCTGATAGATAAAATGGCCACCAAGGCACAATGTAATATATGATCAGCCTCATCCAGGTGAGCGATTCTTGCCCACTTGGGGCTCCAGTTAACCATTTGCGATAGAGTCTTCATATCTAGGATATAGGTTTCATTGTGACAAGGTCTTCCCACTCATACAAATATTTTTTGACCTGTGACCTTGACCTGTGATCTACTTTATCATAACCTTTGAACCATTTGAGATAGAGCCTTCATATTTTGCATGTAAATTCTTGTGTCGAGGGCTTCCAACCCATACAAAAGTTTGACCTGTGACCTTGACCTTTGACCTACTTTATCATAACTTTTGAACCATTTGAGATAGAGCCTTCATATTTGGACTGTATGTTCTTTCTGACAAGGGCAAGGTTAAGGTCACAGATCTTTTTATGTCTGAATAGGAAGCCCTTGTCGCAAGGAACCTACATGCCAAATATGAAAAGTAGAAGTAAAACAAAGATCAGGAATCGATACAATTTACTTACTCCACCCACCAAAGACACCACAGGGAAAGAAACACAAACATTAAGCGACCAAACCATAATGGAAACCTAAACAAAGGAAGGCCATAAGGACAGTTACTTTCCCACAAAATGGCCATATGGCCATCCAAAATAAAAAGACACAAGTGATACACACAGTAAGTAACAAACAACAACATAAATAAATCGCCACAGAAGAACCGCCTTGGAACGGTCAGTGGAAAGATTTCCACTGGGGGCTTAAATCGATTTTACGTGGCCACAATCCTCGCCCTTACTTCCGTCGCGATTTAGACAAATAATTTGTTCAGTCCGCATGAAGGCCTCCTAACTCATCAATGCAACATCTCCGTGAACACAAAAAATCAAAGAACCACAGAGGTGAGACAACGGTGAGGACTCGACAGCAAGAAACCACTGAAATGCTGGAGCAAAAGAAAACCAACAGTTAGACTCCGATGGGCCCGAAAAGAGCCAGGCTGTATCTCAAATGCTTCAAAAGTTATGACAAAGTAGGTCGAAGGTCAAGGTCATGGGTCAAAAGTTTTGAATGTTTGAGAAAACCTTGTCACAAGGAACATACATGCCAAATATGACTTGTCTTGCTTGATTTGAGGTTTAACGTCCCCATCAAAACAGTATAGGTGATTTTGGAGACGTTGCTTCCAAATTTGTGGGACTTTTACCCGCCATTAATATGAAATGACATCTCAAGACCTGTCGCCCAATGAAACCAATAGGGTTTATAAGCATGGACGGACCAGCTGGCACTGGCTCTAAGCGGTTTACCAGTACTCGTGTGCGGTCGGTTTCAGCTCTGCGTGGAAGCATCATGCAGCCCATCTATTTCTTAAAGCCCCGATGGGCGGGGGCCGAAAAAAGGCTTAATGAGAATTAGAGAGTATCTTATTTTATGTAATGTTGATTGTTGCCTGATGCTGTCGAGTCATCTCCGTTGTTTCATCTATGTGGTTGTTTGATTGTTGCGTTCACGGAGATGTTGCACTGATGAGTAAGGAGGCCTTCATACGGACTGAACAAATTATTTGTCTAAATCGCGAAGAAAAGAAGGGCGAGGATTGTGGCCACGTTAAATCGATTTAAGCTCCCCTGTGGAATTCGTTCCACTTACCGTTCCAAGGCGGTTCTTCTGTCGCGGTTTATTATTGATATGGTTTGTCTTTGAGTGTGTGTATCGCTTATATTATTTTGTTTTGGATAGCCAATTTGCCAGTTTGTGGGAAAGTAATTTGCTTTCCGCTATTGGTGTTTCCATTACGGTCTAGTTGTTTCATGTTTGTGCTTCTTTCCCTTGGTGTCTCTGATGGGAGCTGTGGGTTAATTGTGTCGATTCCTGATGATTGCCTTCACTTCTATTTTTCATTACCATATCAGATGACAACTGTGATCGAGTCACTCGTGAATGGTTTTGATAACCTTAAGTTGCCTTTCATAAAAGCATTTCTTTACATTAGATATATTATCCGATTACTGGCTGATGAATGCACCCTGTCACTCTGAAGTGTCATGTGGTCTGGAGTTAATTACCTTATATAACTAGGTTTCTTTTGAACAATAAAATGACAGAAGGCAAACATAATGGATGGTTTCACACACGACAGTCTGTGACTGTTTCAGGGGACGCCCTGCTGTCTAAGACCTTTGATGTCCCATCTGTCAACTACCATCTGGAAAAAAGAAAGATTAATGATCGCGGTATCCTTTAATCTGACAGCGATGATTAAAGACCCGCAACTTATTACCTTTTCCGACTCCTCCGAGAATATGGTAGGTACTGTCCTACATATGCTACTCATAAGGTCTCTCACCGCTGTGTTCGAGCCTTACTCGGGCGACATGTGAGACACCAAGTTCTGCAATGGACGGCCAGCTGGTTTTTCTCCGGCTACAAAGATTAACGCCCACCTCTGAATAAACTTAAGATTTTATTCGCCGCAAATTGCCAAAAATTATCAGTGTCCATTGGTAATCGACAATCTGTAATACCTGTTTGAAATGAATGGCTTTTCGTATTCAAATTATGAAGGAGAAGATATATAAACCCTGTATCTTGTTTCGTCTTAAAAGTAGAAAAAAAATCACAGTTTGGCAGATTCACGAAAAATGTTTAACTTTCATTTGATGTATTTTATAAGTATGCATGGATAGATCTTATTGCGCATATCTGCATTTTCAAAACCTGCCTGTTTGTTTGTACTGAGGTTTTACGTCCCCGTCAACACTAATTATGTCATTTTGGAGACGTTCCTTCCATTTTTGTCAGACTTTCACCCGACACTGCGATGAAGCCCAATGAAACCAAAAATGCTTATTTGTACTGGATGGTCTGACTCACACCACTTTGTATTGGCAGTCTTAGTCCTTCTAAGCGGCTTACCAGTAATAATGTGTGGTCAGTTTTTGCTCTGCGTGGCAGCGTCATGCAGCCCAATCTATTTCTCCAAGCCCCTTATAACCTGCCTGTATGTACCATTGTCTGCAATATAAAATTATTCAAAATTATTCTACACGCGACATTCCTTGTTTGGCTGACAGAAAAAAAGAGAGTTTTGGAATAACTTCAATATTATTGTCTGTTTGATTGTGGCCCGGAGTTTACCGCGGTTTTAATTTTATAGATATAAAATATCTTGTTGCTTCCCTGTAAAATAGAAATGAGGGCAATGATCGGGAATCGATACTATTAACCCAAAGCCCCCGTCAGAGAAACCAAAGGGAAAGAAACACAAATATGAAATAACTAGACCCTAATGGAAACAATAATAGTGGAAAGTCAAAAGGACAGTTACTTTTCCACAAAATGGCAAATTGGCTATCCAAAACAAAAAGTATAAGCGATACACACAATCAAAGACAAACCATAACAAAAATATACAAATATCCGCGACAGAACAACCGCATTGAAACGGCCAGTGGAACGAATTCCACTTGGGGGGGGGGGGGGGGGGGGGGGGGGTTGCAGCCGAAATCGATTTTTAGAGACCGCAATCCGTCGCGATTTATACAAAAATTGTTCAGTCCGCCTATAAGTGCAACATCTTTGAGAACACAAAAATCAAACAACCACAGGGATGAAAAAACGGTGAAATCTCGACAGCAAGAAACAACTGAAATGCTGGAAAATCATTAGTTAAACTCCGATTGGCCCGACCAGAGACAGAGCATCAGACACCAACCAACATTACATATAATAAAATTCTATTCTAACTCTTCAGGAAGCTTTTACGCTGGAACCGTCATAGAATCTGAGGCCTGACCCACCGGCGTGCAATTAAAGAGGGAAGCGAAGTTGTCAACCGTGATTTGGTTAAATACCATGCATGCAATCTGTCGTATAACTTTTATGTTGTACCCAATCTTTTTATATCGAAGAGTGATTTTACGAAATCGGGTGCTGAAGTCATTGCAAGTATATATTTTTCTGAATTTATATACTAGGTCAGAATAAATTTCGGGTTCCGATAGACCTTGTTACAAAAGAGATTTGCGTCCAAAATTGAAATTAGAAATAAAATCGGAATGCCGTCTATAAATTTTGAAAAAAAGTTTTGCGTAGTTTATAATACCGATAAGCCTGATTGAGAAGTTAAGCAGTTAACAATTTATTACGAGTGTTGAAGTCAGTTACATGACTAGACACTCTGGCAAATCGAATAATTTGCGGATATAAACGCTATAAGATGCCGTACGAGGAACATAACAATTCAAGAAAGGAAAATTTACAATCTCAAAATCAAAATCATCGCGTATATCATAAAGTTTGCCGGAAACAAACCCATCTACAATAGATAGATGTAAAATATAAAAAAAAAACAGGGGCCTCGGTATCAGAAATGTTTGGCTGAATGACAAATGTGGTCATCAACTACAACCCTCTCTATAGCCAAAGGGTGCAGTTCATAGGCCTTTGTACTACCAAGCTCTTGCTGAAGAGTGTTCCAAGGCGGTTCTTCTGTCGCGGTTTATTTCGGTCATGGTTTGCCTTTGAGTGTGTGTTTCGCTTATTTTGTTTTGGATAGCCTGTTGGCCATTTTGTGGGAAAGTAACTGTCCTTTTGTCTTTCCGCTATTGATTGTTTTCATTAGGGTCTAGTTATTTCATGTTTGTGTTTCTTTCCCTTTGGTGTCACTGCTGGGAGCTGGGGGTTAATTGTATCAATTCCTGATCATTGTCTTCACTTCTATTTATCATAGTGGAGCCTTCAAAGAACGACCACATTGTTAGCGGACTTGCCTGCTGGAGCCAAAAAAAAAAACTTCTTACGGAATTCTCGAATAGTTAGTTTAAGGTGACGTAAAGACGTCTAAGAATTAGGAGGTAATATATTCGTATTTTGAGAGCAGAAAGAAATGCCTTTGTTCACTCGTTTCAGAATGCTTAGTTTCCTTTCTTTGAGGGCTTTATGCTAAACATACTCTCGTTTACACCATCGATTTCCAAATTTATTCAAGGCAGCAGCGATTGAACATCTCTACACTTATTGAAATCAATTTTAGAAGGAAATCGATATATCGGTCCTTTAGAAATTATATTTGGTATCCTAGAATCAGAAATAATTTTAAATTGCCAGTAATCATATGACCAGCAGCAGGATAGCATTACACTGAATTTTTACTATCTCAGGACTGTTAGTGTCAATATCAAGATCAGAAACAAGTTTATTGCAATTAAAAATGATAGATCTCTTAGATTTATTGTATTTGTTGCAAATTATAGGTATTTCAGTATTTTGCGGATAAGCAGAACCCATGAAAATCTCTTTCCCTTTCGATAACACACCAATGCGACATAATGCACTCTTTCATATACCCCAAAAAGGTTCATTTTCTGATGCAAATGTGAGATAGAGTGAAAGCAATGATCAGGAGATATTATAAGAATCTTATATGGGTGTGAGGGGTGGATTGAAAAATCCGTCCCGAGGGACACTGTCCGGCATCACGAGGCTTGCCGAGTGATGCCGGACAGTGATCCCGAGGGACGGATTTTTCAATCCACCCCTCACACCCATATAGGATTCTTTTTCTTGCATACCTTCCATTTCTATTGCGAATTTTTAATGCTGCTGTCACTTCGATTACCGACGTCCGCCATTTTGTAATGACACAACAGGAATGTTTAGTGACGTCACGCATGACGACGCCGCGCATGAGGTTGTAATCAACCAGTGCATTTATCAAACACGCGATTATATTCGATTTGGGGTCGGAACACCAGGGTCATAACATAAATTTCTATCCCAGGGTAAAATCACGGATTTCCTTGTCTGGTGTGCAAGAATATTCTTTTCTAAACTGAAAACATAGATTGTAGGTGAACAGAAATAATAAAACTAATGCACACCCCTGTAAACCTCAGTTATCAAACGGGCCTGTTAACGTGATGCAATTTAGATTCATGCAGTCGCGAGAATAGCTGTGTCTGGTGACATACAGGGGAACAACTCAGTTATGAACTAAGGAGGTTTTCCCGAAAAATCCACGCTTATGAAGAAAACAAACCTCGGTATGTTTAATTGGTCAGTGATTGTCACGTTGAAATTAGCAATATTTCAGATTCATTAGCAATTGTTTTGCGACCATGTGCTGCAAACGTTGAAAGTTTAAACTGGAGCAATGGCCATATTAAAGTGGATCCAGTAGTACTAAGTATTGTTACGTTACCAAGCTCGTTTCTGGTAAAATGTTAGCTGTTTGTACAAGCTAATTTCCTAACACTCGGGCAGTCTTGATGTACCATTTTTATATGTGCCACATTAAATAATCAGGGGCCAGTTGTTCAAAACTAACGATGTCGTTAGTTAACATATCGTTAAAACTTTGATCATTAAATATGGCAAATATGCTGAAATTTTTGCTGAAAAAAATGTGAGCAGCTCTTCGGACGCAATTTACGATATTGTACTTGCTAGAAGAGTTAACAATATGACCACTAACGAGCTCGTTAAGCTAACGATGCTTTGAAAAACTGGACCCTGAGTTTTAACGATACATAGATTAACGACACCGTTAATTTTGAACATCTGGGCGCCGACATTTAACACTTAATAGCTACTTTTATAAATAAATTTGGTCCGCGATAAAAAATATGTTACTTCTGCAGTTAACATAGAACTGGTAGGTCAATGAGAACGCACCGCCGAGGCTGTTCTGACGATCACCCACAAGCTGCGTGTCTGATCAAACAAATAACGACTATTATGTTTACTTTGGTGTCCTTGATGGGAGCTGTGGGTTAATATCATTGCCTTCACTTTTATTTTACACCCCCCATCACCACCCCACCTCACCCCAAACACTTCACTATAAAGCATGGCTGACAGAAGTATTTTAATAGCACTTTTCTGTAAGACTAAGATTACACGAAGTTTGGTCATGTGATGACAAAGCTTTTTTTTTCATATCCAGCGATCTATTACTTGTAATTAAGATACCAAAATGAACGACCACGGTGACCTACATGAAGCTCCTCAAGTTTCCACTTATCCCGATACAAAAGTCTATTGCCGTGACGATGCTTATTTCAAATTATTTCACCATCCTCTGATTACAAACAGCATGACACACATATCTTTAACTCGTAAGTCAAAGACGCATTTATTGAAAAACATGACATACACACATTGTAGTTCAACATCGCTTTATGCTTGCATGAGTCCAAAATGATGGTGGGTTTTTATCCATTCCCGGTGACAAAAGCCGTCAAGCAAAATAGAAGTGGAGGCAATGATCAGGAATCGATACAATCAACCCACGTAAACCTAAGACGCCTTAACGTCGCCTTATACTAGGTATTCAAGAATTCCATAAGAAAAGTAGAAGTAAAACAAAGATCAGGAATTGATACAATTAACTTACTCCATCCATAAAAGACACCAAAGGGAAAGAAATACAAACATTAAGCGACCAAACCATAATGGAAACCTAAACAAAGGAAGGCCATATGGACAGTTACTTTCCCACAAAATGGCCATATGGCCATCCAAAATTAAAAGACACAAGTGATACACACAGTAAGTAACAAACAACAACATAAATAAATCGCCACAGAAGAGCCGCCTTGGAACGGTCAGTGGAAGATTTCCACTGGGGGGCTTAAATCGATTTTACGTGGCCACAATCCTCGCCCTTACTTCCGTCGCGATTTAGACAAATAATTTGTTCAGTCCGCATGAAGGCCTCCTAACTCATCAGTGCAACATCTCCGTGAACACGGAAATCAAAGAACCACAGAGGTGAGACAACGGTGAGGACTCGACAGCAAGAAACCACTGAAATGCTGGAGCAAAAGAAAACCAACAGTTAGACTCCGATGAGCCCGACCAGAGACAGAGCATCAGGCACCAACCAACATTATCTCTTTAATTTTCAATAAGCCTTTACGTTGGAGCCGTCATAGAATCTGAGGCCTGACCCACCGGCGTGCAATTAAAGAGGGAAGCAAAGTTGCCAGCCGTGATTGGGTTAACTACCATGCATGCAGTCTGTCGTATAATATCCATGTTGTACCCAATCTTTTTATATCGAAGAATGATTTTACGAAATTGGGTGCTGAAGTCATTGCGGTTATATATTTTTCTGAATTTATATACTAAGTCACCATAAAATTCGGGTTCCGATAGACCTTGTTGCAGAAGAGATTTAAGTCCAATATTGAATTTTGAAATTAAATCAGAATGGCGTCTATAAAATTTTGAAAAGGCTTTGCGTAGTTTATGGTACCGATAACCCTGATTAAGAAGTTTAGCCGTTAATAATTTATTACGAGTGTTGAAGTCAGTTACATGACTACACACTCTAGCAAATCGAATTAATTGCGAAATATAAACGCCATAGGATGGCGCACGAGGAACATCACCATCCAAAAAAGGAAAATTTACAATCTCAAAATCAAAGTCATCGCGTTTATCATAAATTTTGCACGAAACAAATCCATCTACAATAGATAGATGTAAATCCAAGAAGTTTGTTTTTGGCTCCAGCAGACAAGGCCGCTAACAATGTGGTCGTTGTTGGACGGCTGCATTGTGTTGACACTCTTCAGCAAGAGCTTGGTGGTACTAAGGCCTATGAACTGCAGCATTTGGCTGAAGAGAGAGCTTTAGTTGATGACCAAGTTTGTCATTCAGCCACCAGGTTTGCTGTATGTGTTACAGAAGGCCAAGACAAGCTTCCTACGTTGTACTGGTTACCTCCTTTGAGCCTCAGATTCTATGACGGTTCCGCTATTGATGTTTCCATTAGGGCCTGTTGTTTCATGCTTGTGTTTCTTTCCCTTTGGTGTCTCTGATGGGAGGTGTGGGTCAATTGCATTGATTCCTGATCATTGCCTCCACTTCTATTTAGATCCTCTAAGCGGCTTACCAGTACTCGTGTGCTGTCAGTTTCAGCGCTGCGTGGAAGCATCATGCAGCCCATCTGTTTCTTCAAGTTCCGATGGGCGGGTGCCGCGTATATTGCTTATATATTTTAATTTTGGATAGCAACCAGTGCTTCAGCTGAAGTGCACGACCCGCCGGATGCTTTTAGCTTTATGAGTGTTACCATATATGGGTATGGCGGCCATTTTGGTCATGTGATCTGGACCATAAACGGTTCCCCCAATAAACGCGCCTTATCGTAAGGAGCAAAAATATATCTTATTCTTTAGTACTCTATTCTGAATCGTTTGCAGGATAAAATGCATTCTCACTTTTCCAATACAAAAGCATATGTGTCAAAGTTTGACCTAGGCTCAAAGAAGGTCAAGGTTAACCCAGGGTCACCATTTTCAGCAATTTAAGATGGGCCTACGTCCCAGATGCTATTTATCAAGTTTCGTGGAAATCTGCCCAGTGGTCTGGAGACGACTATTTTTGAAGGGTTTTTACCATATATTGCTTGGCGGCCATTTTGGTCATGTGACCTGGACCCCATGAGCAAATTTCGGTTTTCCCCATGCCATAGAGGCTCCATATGAAATTTGACTTCAATCGGCCCAACGGTTTCAGAGGAGAAGCAGTTCGAAAATTTTCACATTTTTCGCCTCGGCGAGGCTATACTAAATGGAATGTAATATTTCGCAAGTTCATTGGTTAGATCTCATTGATATATATCAGTATGCCAAAAATTGTATAAAAATTCCAAGCGGTTAAGACACTATCACCAATTTTCACAAACGGGTTACGGACGGACAGACAGACAGACCATATAATGCTTGGTGGCCATTTTGGTCATGTGACCTGGACCCCATGAGCAAATTTTGGTTTCCCCATCCCATAGAGGCTCCATATGAAATTTGACTTCAATCGGCCCAACGGTTTCCGAGGAGAAGCAGTTCGAAAATTTTCACATTTTTCGCCTCGGCGAGGCTATACTGAATGGAATGTAATATTTCGCAGGTTCATTGGTTAGATCTCATTGATATCTATCAGTATGCCAAAAATTGTTTAAATATTCCAAGCGGTTAAGTCACTATCACCAATTTTCACAAACGGGTTACGGACGGACAGACTGACAGACTGACAGAATGACCGAATGACAGAATGACACGGTGATTTTAGGGCACCTTAGAAAATCAACCGACTTCAGTCGGTCTCTTTTTCTGCGGGTCGTGCAATTTGGTCACTTTGAGGGAAAGTAACTGTCCGCTTGGCTTTCTGCTTGTGGTGTTTTCCTCAGGGTTTAGTTATTTCATTTATCATATGGCGTCGCCTCTGAGAATGTAATAACGTCATTTATCATATGATGTCGAGTCTGAGAGTGTAATTTAACGCCATGTAATATTTTCGATAACCCACTAGTGGATTAAATATGCAAATTAGGTAGATACGTCCCGTAACGTTACAGGTACGACGTCCTTAATGACGTCGCGTTGACTAATGGCGGAATTTTGACATTTTTGTAAACAATCGTGAATAAAATGCGTTTTAAATGTCATATGATAAATAGAATCTTGCATTCGTGCTCATGTTTTTTTTGAATTTATTAAACTCGTTGAGGAAAATGGATAAAATGCTCGGCAAAGCCTCGCATTTTATCTCATTTACTCAACTCGTTTAATAAATTCAATAAAACATGAGCACTCATGTAAGATGCTCTATGTAATAATTTCTACAATTCACTAGTTGATTAATTATGCAAATTAGTTAGATACGCCCCGTTACGTTTACTTATGGCGGAAAATTGACATTTTTGTAAAACAATCGTGAATAAAATGCGTTTTAAATGTCATATGATAAATAGAATCTTGCATTCGTGCTCATGTATTATTGAAATTATTAAACTCGTTTAGGAAAAGCGATAAAATGCTCGGCAAAGCCTCGCATTTTATCCCTTTTCCTCAACTCGTTTAATAAATCCAACAATACATGAACACTCATGTAAGATCCTGTGTTCGTGTTTCTTTCCGTTATTTCACCATCATGTTTCTTTCCGGTCTTTGTCTCTGATGGGAGAGTGGGGTAATTGTATTTGTCTCTGATGGGAGAGTGGGGTAATTGTATTGATTCCCGATCATTGTCTTCACTTCTGTTTTGACACAAAGCTGAAAATCTACAGAGCTGTGGTGCTGCCAACACGATAATATGCATGTGAAACGCGGACAGTTTACCAACGGCACGCCAAAAGACTTAATCACTTCCATACAGGTTGTCTTAGATAACTCAAAGATTAAGTGGCAAGACAGAAGTCCTGAAAAGGGCAGGGATGCAGTGTGCAAACACTTTTCTGACCCTGGCACAGTCAAGATGGTCAGGTCATGCTGCCAGGATGCCTGTGGAACGGTTGCCAAAGAAAATCCTCTATGGAAAATCCGAAACAGGCAACCGATCCCATAGTGTTAGACGAAGCGTTACAAGGACACCCTCAAATCTCTCTCAAAGACTTAAACATTGCAACAAAATCATGCGAACGAATTACACAGGTTCAAACAAAGTGGTGAGGCCTCTTCAGGAGGGATGCCAGTGAATATGTGGCAAAAGGAAGCTGGGCAGAAACGTGCATAATGCAATGCGAGAGCCAAGGCATCACTAATAGAGGTGCCTACACCTTACCTCTGGTGCTCTATCTGCAGGTTAGAGCTAGAATTGGTCTCATCAGCTATCTTAGAACACATAAACATTAGCATTTTTCGCATGTGATTAAGGTTGGTCCTTTTCAGTAATGACAGACGACCTATTTTTATTATTATTAAATGTCACGTAAGAGAGGCAAACCCGTCATCTGTTTCAAGCGCACGGTAAAATAAAAAAAAGATAAAAGTTTACCTTTGGAAACAGAGAACACATAAAAAACGAAAATCGGAGACTCGGTTTTATTGAGTCTCTTCATACACAGTAATATGGTTTGTAAGGCTACATAGGCCTCCTAGCACCAGCTTAAGCGATATTCCGTTTTCAAAGTAACTAGAATGGTCTCAATGATCCCAAAGGAAAAGAAAATATAATCTGCATTATGATGAAGCACGGGGAGACTTTTTACGGCCGCCACACGGCACGTAACACCAGCTGCAGTGAGTTCAAAATAGAAGTGGAGGCAGTGATCAGGAATCGATACAATCAACCCACAGCTCCCATCAGAGACACCAAAGGGAAAGACACACAAACATGAAACAACAGACCCTAATGGAAACACCAACAACGGAAAGCCAAAAGATCAGTTACTTTCCTACAAAAAGGCCAAAAGGCTATCCAAAATAAAATAACACAAGCGACACAAACACCCAAAAACAAACCATAACAAAAATAAACCGCGATAGAAGAACCGCCTTGGAACGGTCAACGGAAACGAATCCACTTTCAAAAGCTAAAAATGTAGCAATTGAACAGAGAACACATAAAAGAACGAAAATCGGAGACTCGGTTTTATAAATGTTCTATAAAAGGGTTATCCTTGGGAAGCAAGGAATACACCACAGAAGTGAAAAATATGGAGTGTACATGTTTTCTGGGTCAGACTAGCTAGTTTCGGCCAATTAGGCATCATCAGTGACCATCAGATATTTTCAAAATTCCACAATGGAATCAATGATCCCAAAGGACAAGAAAATATAATCTACACTATGATGTAGGGCAGGGAGACGTTTTACCTCCGCCACACATTCCCACACACCAGCTGTAATGAAGTTAAATATGTTCTATAAAAGGGTTATCCTTTGGAAGCAAGGAATACACTACAGAAGTGAAAAATATGGAGTGTACATGTTTTCTGGGCCAAACTAGCTAGTTTCGGCCAATTAGGTCTTTTCATACACAGCAATAACCAAAAAAAAAAAAAAAGAAACGTAACTCCAAATATAAATGCAAGTATTTGCAGAAATAATCACGTTTGCAGAAAATCGATTTAATAACGCAATAATATAATCATTCCTGAATGTAACTACCATAGAGAATTCAATTTCCAGTGAGAATGTTTGGAAATCCGTTTTGTCTTAGAGGTAGTCATTTTACAAGTTCAAAACATATGCAGTTAATAGCGAGTATGTCCTCCGTTTGCATTCAGTCCTGCACGCACACGCCTGGTCATGGACAGGATTAAACGATTGATCTCAGCCTGGGGAATAGCATTTCACTCCTGTATGAGCGCGAGACGCAAGGCTTGACGCGTTGTTGGCGGCTGGGGGCGGTTACGTACGCGCCTATCCAAGACGTCCCACAAATGTTCTCTAGGAGAGAACTCTGGACTATACGGAGGCCAGTGCATCACGTCAACGTTGTTTTGCTGAAGAAACGCCATGCTGAGCCTTGTTACATGCGCCCGAGCGTTATCCTGTTGAAACGTAACGTTGTGCTGTCGTACATATGGAATAACTACCGGTCGTAAAACGACGTCAACGTAACGCTGAGCCGTCAAAGATCCATCAATGAATACCAGGGGCGTTCTATGACCATAAGATATGCCAGCCCACACCAACAACCCACCGCCTCCAAATCGATCACGTTCAACCAAACAATTGTCACGATAACGCTCTCCGTCACGCCTATACACACGTTGACGGCCGTCAGCTCTGCTCAACAAGTACCTAGACTCGTCAGAAAACATTACGTTACGCCATTGACAAAGGGGAAACAGGTTTGGCCTATGTTGTGTGAGCCACGCCATTTTAACCTGACGTCGTCGTGGTGTTAATGGCATACCAACGTACGGACGACGAGGACGTAAGCCAAACTCTCGAAGGCGTATCCTGAGAGTATCTGCACTTATTCGATTGTTGTGCGTTCCTGGTGTCACCTGAGACGTCTCGACGGCTGTACGGAACCGATTACGAAGGTGGGTTAGACGGATGTATCGGTCCTGTCGACGTGTCGTGACGCGTGAACGTCCACTTCTAGGCCTGTTATTTGTCGTTCCCGTTTGACGTAGACGCTGGTACAAGCGAGCTATCGTCGATAAACTTACTTGGACGTTCCTGGCGATGACAGCCTGAGACGTCCCACGTAAAAGCATTTGGACCGCTACGTTACGTTGATCTTGCGTCAAACGTACCATATTCCGTAGAGAAATTTTACCGGACTTTTGAAACCTAAACTCCAGGAAACACAATATGACAAAATGATGAGGTTACTGTATACATTTAATGTACTGCTCGAGGAAATGTTGAAAACAACGAATTGCCAAGTGGAGCGTTAAACTGTACAGATATCGCCCAAATATTTTCTGTATAAGAAAGTTTAAAAAGTATGAAAGTAAATCGCAAAATGATTTTTTAGTTAACCTGAAAGTTGCATGAAAATCTTTTGGGTTTAAAAGTTGCGTTTCTTTTTCGGTTCAGTATAGTTTGCAAGGGTGCATACGCCTCTTAGCACCGGCTTAAGCGATATTCGATTTTCAAAGTAACCTGAATGGGCTCAATGATTCAAAAAGAAAAGAAAATACAATCTGCAATCTGATGAAGCACGGCTAAATTGCAGTATGTTTCCTCTGGCTTTCTTTGCCGGATCATTACAGGATCACTGATGAGGCTTTATTAGCCGAAACTAAGTAGTATGACCCATCTTCTTTCTTATGAATGTTTTCATTGCTCTTAAAGGAACTCAATTTTGATTTTTATTTGCCTTCACTGCAGCTGGTGTTGTGCCGTGTGGCGGCGGTAAAACGTCTCCCCGTACATCATCCATAGTGCAGTTTATATTTTACTTTTGGCCCTTTGAGATCAGCGTGAATATTATGAGCAATCAGAAATAAATTATTGGTTAAGACTTATATTCTAGACAGGTTTTTAATTATTTGGACCCCATTTTGATTTATATCGGTCTTTGAATCGACTGCCTATTCGAAATTCGCAAAATTACAGTATGTTTCCTCTGGCTTTCTTTGCCGGATCATTACAGGGTCACTGATGAGGCTTTATTAGCCGAAACTACGTCCCAGCAGGCACACGTCGCTAGGGCAACGTCAAATCAACGTCGGTGCAACGTCACGACGTTGCACCGACGTTGATGTGAAGTTGCATAAACGTCATGACGTTGCACCGACGTCGATGTGACGTCGCAATTATGCCATGTGCCTGCTGGGGTAGTATGACCCATCTTCTTTCTTATTAATGTTTTCATTGCTCTTAAAGGAACTCAATTTTGATTTTTATTTACAACCTACAATAAGAATATTTCGATCAGCGAAGTCTCAGATTAGCCTGCACTGCCGCGAAGTCTCATTACGATAACACACCCGTGAGACATAGTGCATTTTTCACATTTTCAAAATGGCTACTTTTGTGAAGAAAATCCGTGATATTTTTCTTAATTATACATCAAACATAGGTTGTGGGTGCTCGTTAGAACCGCCTCATTGAGGCGGTTCTAACGAGTACCCGCAACCTATGTCTTGGAGCAGAAATATGGAAAATAAGGTAGACCCCCGTAAACCCCAGTTTTCTCTATATAAAGTGGGGTTTACGGGGGTGTTCAGTTCACGGACTTGTTCACGTGATGTGATAAGAATATTCGTCGTTTGCATGAGCCTTCAATAGTATCTGGGTTTACGAAAGAGCAAAAATCGTCATGAAAACACGCCTATATAAATCTTATCCCTTTCAACCCAATTAAAAAGGGAAAAATGTATTGTTTTGATTGTTTGATTTGAGGTTGAACGTCCATGTCAACACTATTTAGGTCATTTTGGGGACGTTGCTGCTAATCTTGTGGGACTTTTACCCGACATGGAGATGAACTGAATAAGCATGGACGGTCCGAAACCCACCACCTGCCTGGGCCGGGTCTGTTTCGACAAGAAAAAAAAGACTATTCAAGAAACCTTTTGACATAATAAAACTATAGATATGAGGGTCGGTCAATAACAAGTGTTAGCCTGTATAGCGCAGTGGTTAAAACGTTCGACTTATGATCGAGAGGTTGTGCGTTCGAATCCGGCCACCGGTATCGAGGTGTGTCCTTGAGCAAGACAAGTAATGACACTGCCCCACTCCATCTAGGTGTAAGCGGGTAGCAGTGTTGTAAAAGCCACTGCCTCTCTCTCACACGCGCGTGAACACACCCGGAATGAGTGTTCGAGAGCGATTCAATAAACTTGAAGCTTTCATCGCAATCGAACTAAAATACATTAGTATACTTAGTCAAAAAAGTAACTATAACAACTTTCGGGTGAAACTCACTAGATATCCTGCAGCTTTTGAGCTAAATTTGGCTGTAGACATTTAAATCGGACGTTTAGCTAGAGAATGCTCAAACTTGCATTTGTCCATACCTTTCTGCTCCAGAGTTGTCTTCCAATATGTGCCTAGAAAGATTTTGGTAGAAAATGGACATTGCGCATGCGTAGAAAGTTCTTTTCTGTCTAAGATGAAAGACAATATTCTCTGAACATCGGATAACACTTTACTTTTACAATATCTCATGATCTCGCATTATAAGCGAGGTTTTAATTTGTGAAATTCTCAAATTATCTCCCTTGCAATTAAAAATATAGCAATTTTCGAACTGCTGTAATTTTTATTCCTGCCAATAAATTTTTGCCATTTTTTCAAAAAACGCTTTGTGTCCACCATTGCTTTTAATCACGATGGTAAAAAATACAGAAAATTTATGTAGCATGTAGCACTATCGATTGCGATTTTCTATTGAGTTTCTATTGAAAGCAGCATTTGCACACAACTTCTAAGAATTGGAGGTCAATATGTGATAGCCTGTTTCTCGTAGCTGATGCAACTCCAGTTCCAAATCTTTTGTGAATAGACGCAAATGGTATCTAAAGAAATGTCACATGTATCAAATTTTAGAAATGTAGGGTACAGGGAAATTTTTTGATGTTAAATCATAGCATGATTTAATGATTTTCTCTGCGAAAATGGCACAGTGACCCCTTGGGTGTTTAAAGCAATAGTCTACGATGATGTGTTTACGAAAACAAAAACGAATGGTGCTTTTGCACGGGAAAATGAGTCTTCTTATCAAAACATAACAAACTTTGTGCAGTTTTTGTCTGTAGTAGCTATAGTAACAGAAGCAATTTTAGGTATAGGAACTTTTTTGACTGAGTATATAAACTAACAAGTGAGACTAGTCTTATACTTATCTTGCTCTTTAGTATCGCATACCAAACTAATATTCATTTCGGAGCTCACTCCAAATTGTGTCAAACAGGTGTTATCATTAGGTACTGCAGTTGCAGATGATCGGGTGTTTGGCAACAAAAGAACGCCGCCAACGTGCGTACTCTGGCAACGTACGATTTACTTATTGCCACGACAACAAGCATAAGCTGAATAAGTCTAAAAACACTGCATTATATACTTTGCAGTATCGCAAATCTCCCTTGATGAACTGGTTTATCTTCTTTATTAAATTTTGGAAAAATCCAACTTTTCGTTCGAAAATTTGACAAAAGTGGCGAAACAGAATCTCTGGATTTGGAAGAGGAATTGAGATATATAATGCAGCAGGGCCAAAATAAAGACTATTTCAAATATATAACATTGGAATGAATGGTGGTGCAATTAGCAGCTAAATCTACAAACCGGAAAAAAATAATATGTCACATAAACATGTCGCTTAGCAACGGAAGAATGTATAATACTTGAAATTAAAAACTTGGTCCTGTTGCTGCTAGACAACAAAGTGGCTTGATCGACAAATCAAAGAAGAATATTTTAGATGTAAAGACCGAAAGAATTAAAGAAATACTAATTGTGTGTAGAAACAAACTGATTATCAAGTCCCACATAGACTTGGCAAGCTAAACGACCTAAATCGTGGCCACATTTCGCACAGGATATCAGCTACACACGCAATAGTAACACAGTCTGCTGCAACAAGTGAACATCACTATGCCTGCTTGAACATCAGATAATCTTAGTTACTTATAAGGGATATATTTCTGATTGAACATATAGAGTCTAACTGTTGGTTTTCTTTTGCTCCAGCATTTCAGTGGTTTCTTGCTGTCGAGTCCTCACCGTTGTCTCACCCCTGTGGTTCTTTGATTGTTTGTGTTCACGGAGATGTTGCACTGATGAGTTAGGAGGCCTTCATGCGGATTGAACAAATTATTTGTCTCAATCGCAACGGAAGTAAGGGCGAGGATTGTGGCCACGTAAAATCGATTTAACCCCCCCCCCCCCCCCCAGTTGAAATCTTTCCACTAACCGTTCCTACTAGGTGGTTCTTCTGTTGCGGTTTATTTATGTTGTTGTTTGTTACTTACTGTGTGTATCACTTGTGTCTTTTTATTTTGGATGGACATATGGCCATTTTGTGGGAAAGTAACTGTCCTTATGGCCTTCCTTTGTTTAGGTTTCCATTATGGTCTGGTATGTGTTTCTTTCCCTTTGGTGTCTTTGATGGGCGGAGTAACTTAATTGTATCGATTCCTGATCTTTGTTTTACTTCTACTTTCGATATAGATAGGATTGCGGCCGCGAAAACTTGCGCATATAGATAGGATTGCGGCCGCGGAAAACGAGTTGAGCCCCTCCACCCAGTGAATTATTGTTTGTCTTTGAGTGTGTGTATCGCTTATATATATTTTTGTTTTCCATAGCCAATTGGCAAGTTTGTGGGAAAGTGTCTGTCCTTTTGGTTTTCCGCTATTGGTGTTTCCATTGGGGTGTAGTTATTTCATGTGTGTGTTTCTTTCCCATTGGTGTCTCTGTGGGTTAATCGTATTGATTCCTGATCATTGCCTTCACTTTCGATATAGATAGAATTGCGGCCGGGTAAAATCGATTTGAGCCCCACAGTGAAATTCTTTTCACTGACCGTTCCAATGCGGTTCTTCTGTCGTGGTTTATTTTAGTTATGATTTGTCTTTGAGTGTGTGTTGCTTTGGATAGCCTATTGGCCATTTTGTTGGAAAGTAACTGACTTTTTGGCGTATCGCTATCGATGTTTCCATTAGGGTCTAGTTATATAATGTGTGTGTTTCTTTCCCTTTGGTGTCTCTGATGGGAGGTGTGGGTCAATTGTATCGATTCCTGATCATTGTCTTTAATTATATTTTTCATGCTATATGAAACTAGGATCACGTAAACAAGCCCATGAAATTATTACCCATAAACCCCACTTTATATAGTGAAAACTTGGGTTTACGGGGCTATACATTATTTTTCTTATTTCTGCTCCAAGACATAGGTTGTGGGTATTCGTTAGAACCGCCTCATTGAGGCGGTTCTAACGAGCACCCATAACCTATGTTTTGAGCATTTATAAGAAAAAATCACGGATTTTGATAAGAAAAGGAGCCATTTTGGACACTATGTCGCACGGGTGTGTTATCGTAATTTCTCACTTTTTATTGGTTGACCCCCGTTTGCTGATGATATGACACGAGTCTTGCGTCATCGATTTTGCATTTAAAAATACAGATCAGGTTTAGGTTAAGCATATGTTGCAGAAACAGGTTGAACAAAAATCTTAAAAAAGTAAATATGAACGGAAAAGCGCTATTACTTGTGGCGATTTTGGCTATTACTACTTTCTCAGGTACGTTACATTCTAAATAAGTTAAGCTTTAATGGCTAGAACACCTTTTGTACCATGACAATTTGTTCGAGAAATGGGTCGTTCGAGCCTCTGAATGTTAAACAAAACGCCAGAACAGGAGACATAATGGGGATTAAGATCAAATCAAATCTTTGATATTTGGAATGAAGTTTCATTTTGTGGACATCTATCTAGATTGTTCAAATAATAGCCCTGAGGCCAAAAATGGCCCGCCCCGGGGTACACCGGTTTTACATGGACTTATACCGGGAAATCCTTTAAAAATCTTCTTCTCTGATACGGCAGGGCCTAGGTCTTTGATATTTGGTATGAAGCTTCATGTATGGTTTTGTTTCTTTGATTTGAGGTTTTTACGTCCCCGTCAACACTATATAGTTCATTTTCGTGAGGTTAATTCCTATTTTATCGGAATTTTACAGTGAGATGAAATGACATCTCAAACCCTGTCGCCCAATGAAAACAATAGTGTTTATTTGCATGGACGGTCCAACTCCCACCGCTTTCGCCGGGCAGGCTAAGATCCTCAAAGCGGTTTACCAGAACTCGTGTGCGGTTGGTTCCAGCTCTGGGTGGAAGCATCATGTGGCCAATCTATTTCTTCAAGCCCCGATTGGCGGGGGCCACTTCATGTATGGGACCTCTACCAAGATTGTTCAAATTATAGTCATGGGGCCAAAAATGCCCCGTCACGGGGCCCACCACATTTACATAGACTTATATAGGGAAAACCTGTAAGAAACCACTAGGCCCAGGTGTTTGCTGTTTAGTATGAAGCTTCATGTAGGGAAGATCTTCCAAGATTGTTCAAATTATAGCCCTTGGGCTCAAAATGGCCCCGTCCCGGGGCCCGCCGCATTTACATTGACTTAAATGGGGAAAACCTTTAAAAACTTTTTGGCTGAAACCGCTAGGGCCAGGTGTTTGATGTTTGGTATTAAGCTTCATGTAGGGGGGATCTGCAAAGATTGTTCAAATTATAGCCCTCGGGACAAATAAATGCCCCGATTGGCGGGACCACTTCGTGTATGGTATCTCTACAAGATTGTTCAAATCATAGCCCTCGGGCCAAAAATGGCCACGCCCGGAGACCAACCTGTTTTCCACAGACTTACATACGGATGGCCCCCTTCCATCGGGACTTGAAGAAATAGATTGGGCAGCATGATGCTTCCTTGCAGAGCTTACACCAACCGCACGCGAGTACAGGTAAATCGCATTGAGAATCTAAGACTGCCCAGGAAAAGTTGTGCGAGTCGGACCGCCCATGCATATAAAACCTAATGGTTTCATTTGGTGGCAGGTCTTGAGATGTCTTCATCTCAATGTCGACTAAAAGTCCCACAAAATTGGAACCCTATCTCATGAACCAATTGTTGAAAGATCTAACTTGGTACAATATATCGTTGCAAGCTACCAAAGATTATAATAGATTTTGGTGACTTTGACCTCATTTTTAAGATTGTGATCCCAAAAAATGTCAATTTTGGGCAACTAATGAAGAATGTTAGTTAAACTTTGGTACACTATAGATTGCAACCAACCAAAGATTTGATTAGATTTCGGTGACCGTGACTTTTTGCAGGTCACATGCTCCCGAAAACTGTCAGCTTATCGCCAAAAATGTTTTTATGCACCTTAGATTTTTGTGACCTAAACCTAGTTTTCAGGGTCAAAATGTGTGTTTAATGTGTTTTTTTTTTGTCTGATTTGAGGTTTAACGTCCCAGTCAACACTATTTATATTTATGGTGCATTGCTTTCCTCTGAAAACATTTCTAGTTTCTTGAAGCCTTACAAAAATGTAAAAAGCAACATTAGATGACATGAAGAACACAAAAACCAAAGTCTTGCTTAGCTAAGTTTTACGTTATGGATTTTTGAACATTGAAAGTAACGGTTTCTTTGATATACAGTGGAATTCCGCTATTACGACCACCTAAAATTAAGACTAATTCTGCTTTAAAAAACTTACTTTGAAGGGTGCACCCAGTATTTCTCTGTGTTTTCTGCCTACACTTCCCTCTGGTCAAGCGGTATCACGACTCCCCGAAATCACCGAAATCACCCCGAAATCACCGAAATCACCCCGAAATCACCGAAATCACCACAGAAATAACCGAAATCACCACTGAAATAACACCTGCGAAATCACCTGTCATTAATGCACTATTCTAGGGGCATATATACTGTTTATTACTGAATATTAGTTTTGTTTTCATTCTAAGGTGAGCATATAATGTGCCAGGTTGAATTCAATAAAGAATGTCCATTTTCAGCACAGAAGCATTTTGTTGGTGAACTACAAGAAATCCTATATTTTCTTATTTCTGCTTTCAAACATAGATTGTGGCACTCGTTAGAACCGCTTCGCCTAGCCGGTTCTAACGAGTATCCACAATCTATATTCTCTCTGTTTTCCTTTTATGATTTTGAATGTAGATGCGTAGTGTGTGGTTCGTTCTAGTTTGTTTTTGGGCCAGCGCATGACTGAACCTACAAGAAATCCTATATTTTCTTATTTCTGCTACAAACATAGATTGTGGCACTCGATAGAACCGCTTCCCCTAGCCGGTTCTAACGAGTATCCACAATCTATGTGTAAAGCAAAAATGAGAAAAGTATTGAATATCTCCGTAAAAATGCTGATATTTTTTGTTTCTGCTCCAAACATAGATTGTGCCACTCGTTAGATCCGCTTCGCCTATGTGGTTCGAACGAGTATCCACAATCTATGTTTAAAGCAAAAATGAGAACAGTATAGATTACCTCGGTAAATCACGATTTTCTCTCTGAAATGATATTTTTAATGTAAAATTAATTTTAATTAATAATATACCTACCCATCACTACAATTATAGCCCTTTCACCAGACGCAGGTCTGGGACAGTCTGACACAAAAAAAAAAAAAAAATCTAGCCAGAAATGCCACCGGCATGTCCCTTTTCCCGTGACCTCCCCAGCGTCGAGTCCTGATTGGTCGCTGATGTCACATGACCTATCAGACCAATAGGCAGACGATACAGGTCACGTGACCCCGATTTTCGCGCCGAGAAGATCATTATTTCTTTCAGGAAAACAAATATTTCAGGCGGGGCTGGGAGGCGGGACATACCATTGTAGTGATGGGTAGGTATATTATTAATTAAAATTAATTTTACATTAAAAATATCATTTTAATATCAAATATAACTACCCATCACTACAATTATAGCCTGAATTCAAAGCAAGTGGAGGGTTGGATGAAAAATAAAGTTACACATACCTAACTCCTCCAACCTTGGTTGTTTATACCCCTTTTAAAACCATCCAATGATGGTAATGTAAGAGAGTATCCACGATGACTGCAAGGGATCCAAATCCAAATTTCACAAGTGGAGAAGATAAATGGACAGGAACCGGAGTCAAAATAGAAGGTTCATACCTATTCAAACAGGCTAACAAACAACCAAGGAAAATAAAATCCCAAAATAAGTGCTGCTCATAATAGATTGAGAAGCTACTAAACTACCTAAGGAATGAGAACCCCTACGAATGGGAACCAAGCACCTTAGGTGAAGGGATGAAAAGTAGCGTTGGAACATCCATTACGCAGTAAGAAAAAACATTCTGAAGAAAAAAAACGGAATTCCAATATGCCCAAAATGTAGAAGGTTCTAACCTCATACTGTATTCTGAATGATAATAGGGCAGAAGTGAAATTAGCATATACTGGTAGAAGCTTTATCACTTTACAAATCCACTTTGCAACCAAGGATGGTTAGAAATATATCCAAAACCCCTTGATTGAAAAGAAAAAAATTCTCATGATAATCTCGAAACGTTTTAAACATTCTAATGTATACAAAAAATTCACATTAGCCTACAATCCACGAATCCTGGAAATGACAGGACAAATAGTAGTTTCAGACAAGATCATTTATAGCCTGAAACAAAAATAGGTTGAATGAGAAGAGAAAAAGAAGTCATTGTTCTTCTCATACCTGAAAACAACCCTCTGTAATTGGCAAAGCATGACTATAACTTCTACGAACTGAAGCAAATGTCAAATGAAATACAGCTTGACTATCAAATGAATAAAAGAAGCTGAATTCACCGGATCGTAAGGTGGTTTAGAAAAGACCACAACACCCATGCAAGATTCCATTTGGATTCAAAGTCCTGAAAACCTGTCGGCATAGTGAAAAAACCCCTTTAATAAGCTGGTGATGGTAGGGTTTAATGAAAAAGTGTGAAGCCGACTAAAATTTTAACATGTTCGAGATTACTGATCTGTACCCTTCTCTTAGATGAAATAGAAATTGAAGGGTAGAGAACAGACAGAAAAAGAAATCCAGTAAAAAACCTCCCTAGAGGAATTGTCTGGATTTATTTCCCTTTTTCTACACCAACTAGAAAATATCTTCCATCTTCCAGAGTAAAACTTGAGAGTGGAGATCTTTCTATATTGAAGATACACTCGGCAGAGAAACCAGAAAAGTGTCTACCTCTGGTTTGATTCCTGACAACATCTGGATGTGTAAGTAAAGCATTTCTGGATTGAAATGGAATGCCTGACCCACACCTTTTAGATATTTGATCTGGAACTACTGGAAGACTGGTTGCAAGTCTTGAGACTAGGCTCAGAATGACTAAAAAACCAAGATCTCTGAGGCCATAGGAGGCGTAATCAGAATGGCTCGGCTTTTGGACGCTTGAATTTTTACCTAGAACTAGAGGAATTCAGTTGAATGGTGTAAACGCATATGTAAAAGATTCCCCCAATCTAGAGACTTTAAATCAACTGTACGTTCCAGGTGATCTGAAACTTGAAACACAAAGGAAGTTGATTGGAGAACCGAGTTGTTTGGACATTTGATTAAAAAAGGCCCAATAAAGTTTCTCTCCATTTGAGAAAACGCCCTGTAGAGAACGGATGGTGAACTGGTCTATAGGGGCGATCCCAATGACATAATCTGCCCTGGAGGTGTCCGACAAGGATAGACATACCTTCCTGAAGACACCAAGTTATAATCTTCCATGTAAAAGCCAACAGGGAAGAGTAATGAGTCACTCCCTGATAAGTAGAAAAAACTACACTATTCATTTGTCTGGAGTAACAATAATGAAGCTGTTCCTCAGTTTGGAGCTATGAAGAACTGATAAACCAAGGAAATTTTTCTGAAGTTTCAGAATGTTTATACACATATACATATATACATACACATACGCATACACACACATATATATATATATATATAGCCCCGCCTAATATAGGCCCCACGTTCCCTGAACAACTAATCCCTGAGGTTCGAAGTGGAAAACCAACCTGAAAGGCTGGCATGCGAAAAAAAAACAAATAGGGAATAGTCTCTAAAAGAGGAGACCCCATTTGATACTGAGGGATTCATAAATCGTAGAGAGCAATCTTGATAATGGAATTTATTGCTCCTTTAGACCGTATGGTATTTCCAGTGATAATATTAGCAAAAATAACCTGGAAAGGTCTAAGATGAGATTGTCCAGGGAAACTGGATCCAATTACTAAGTTCTAAAAAGGGGAAACAAACCCCTGACATAAATCGAAAGTTTTTCGGAGCGTGAAAAAAACTTTGGAGAAGTATCTTTGAGGTAGAGTCAATTTCAACTTCTCGATAAAGTGTATGAAATCTAAATTCACAATAACCTGTACACGTTAGGACAAGGTATGATAAACAGTATCTGTAAAAATGATGACAAAACCCATCATCGGAACACTACACGAGATTGGGGCCTAATTCTATTATGAGAGCTGCTTAATTAATTTCCAATAAGTTGGTGAACAGGGAAAACATTGATCCGTTGACAAATCCAACAAAGGAAAGGCAACGGACTGATACACAAAAATTCCATCCAAGGTGAAACAAAGGTATTTGCGTAATGACCTATGGATGGAGATGTGAAGGCTAGCGACCTTTAAAACTACGGAAATCGTCCCCGAATTTGGGAAATTTGACCTGACTAATCGAGGACGAAGTTTCCATTTAGAGACGATCGACTCGCATCATCTTGTTAAGTGTGAGAAGTCGATGATGAGTCGATTTTCCCATTTTCTCCTTTTCCTTTCATTGATCCGTTGACAAATCCAACAAAGGAAAGGCAACGGACTGATACACAAAATTCCATCCAAGGTGAAACGAAGGAATTTGCGTAATGACCTATGGATGGAGATGTGAAGGTAAGCGTCCTTTAAAAACTACGGAAATCGTCCCCGAATTTGGGAGAATTGACCTGACTAATCGAGGACGAAGTTTCCATTTTGAAATGATCGACTTGCATCATCTGTGTTAAGTGTGAGAACTCTATGATGAGTCGATTTTCCCATTTTCTTCTCGAACAGAAAGATCCGCCTGTAGAAGCCTGGGGAAAGGAGAAATTTTTCTACTTACACGGCTTTCTTTTGGAGAAGAACCCTTCCTCTTCCAATAAAAAGATTTCTTTTCTTGATACTATTTACCAGAAATCGTATTTGCATGTGAGAAAGAGAAAGGATTCCTAACGAACGCAATCCAGTAACCCTTTCTCACAACTCATAAAAATCAAAAAATATTTAATAAAAGAAGCCAAGGCTTGATAGAACTGAAAAAGCTCGGCTCCTACTGGGAGAAGATGAAGAGGAGGGGAAGGAAGAAAGTCATTTGTTAGACTTGTGTCTTCCTCTATTGGGAGATTTCGTTCCAGTCCGACCTCTGGAACGAAAGGACCGTGTACCCTGATCTGAGAATGATCTATTAGTAGACGAGGACTGATTGAGATCTTCTAGTCGAGGGTGATAAGCACTTAAAAGTCACCGGAAGTAGTCGAAGAGCGTCTCTTGGTTGCGGTACCTGTACTTGATACGCTCTCCGAAGACTTCAAAAAAGACGAGTGCCCACGGTCTTGAAGCTTGATTCTGAAAACGTTGGGAAGACATGGTCCGCTTGTAGTTTTAGAATCAAGAGGCGCTGAGGCTCTAAGTTTTCATTTACTATGCTCAGTAAAAACTGAACCAGTTATAAAGAGCAGAGTTGCGCCAAACATGCAACATGGTGGTAGACAGCCATGAACATGTAAAAAAAAATGACCGGGAAATAAACAAAAGCATTAGAATAGCAGTTATATGGTCGGAATGCTCTTGTTTGAAGGCAAAGTGGGTAGAACTAGAATACCAGTCATAATGAGAACCCACTTAATAATAGTCCTGGTAAGAAGCTCCAATGTTAGAGCGTCGAAACAGGAAGTAATGCCAATTTCCCTGACGTCATATATACAGAGACTGAATCTGGGTCGAATTTAGGAATTTCATAAGAACAAAAAATTGATGTTTTTTGTTGTTAGAACCAATGTTCCAAGTTCATTTCGCACGAGTGCCCCCGGTCTTGAAGCTTGATTCTGAAAACGTTGGGAAGACATGGTCCGCTTATAGTTTTAGAATCAATAGGTGATGAGGCTCTAAATATGTCCTTCTCATAATCGCTAAATAGTAAGGACGAAAAAGGACCAACCTCTGAGTATTGATATATCCCCAGAGGATAAATCACTAGGCCCAGATTCAGCTCTAGGGGCAAAACACTTGAGGCTCAATTAAACTTCCCCAGTGTTAGGCCCTTTATTGTATATAGTGCACTGAACATGCGAAATTGCCGAATCAAAATTGAGCATTCAAGGAGCCGTGCCTAAAACGATCAAGGCCGAATCGGCCCAAGGCCGAAACGACCCACCGAAATAGGCCGAATCGATCCAGGTGCAAAATCGGGTCGAAAATGACCCAGGCCGAAACGACTCAGTACCGAAACGTCCCGGATTCACTTGCAATAGTTACGGTATTCCAATAAACGATGCCCAAATCTGTATGTTTTACAAGGGAAAACAATCCAATTTAATGATTATGATAACAAAAATTTATCATAATAAGAGGAAAGAAGCATATGACCAAGGTAAACTAAGTACCGAAGGTCCGGAAAGGTTACCCGATAAAAACCGGGATCGGAACCGTACCAAAATTCGTATGTAACATGGATTCGGAAAAAATTTTTGGGCATAGGTTCCCCGCACCCCGGAGTCCCCGCAATTATGAGCAGGGTCTCTACGGGGCGGTCGACGAACCTATCCTAGTCAACCCAGGCCCAAATGGGAGGAGGGGACATAGACTGGCTCATCTTGATTCGGCAATGGTGACCCACACGAATTGGATGGATTCTGTTTAGAAGATACTATAGAAAGGCCACAAAGGGACCTGAATATTATCCATCTGCATCGTGGGATTTATAAGTGCTAAACAAAGACGGGTCTTGCACATGTTCAAAACTAAATTAATGCTGAGAATTTTTATTCAGCAACAACGTCTTCCGATACCGGAAGTGGAAGGAACACGTACAAAAAACGTCCTCTTTTCTGGCAATTTAAGTTTCCACAACGCCGACTTCTATTAAAACATTACCAGGAATAATACGAGCGTATACCCTGGCACATAACATGAAAAGAAGTGTGGTGCTTATCAAAAACCAAAAACGGTTGATCACATGATAAACAAAACTTCCAAGTGAAATTTCAAAATGGCGGACAACCACTACACATGCAATGTCGGCAGAAACACACGAAATAAAGTCTCTAAGAATTTCGGAATAAACAGTAAGCTTAAAAAGCCTAAGTACGTTGTGGAAACTCAAGGTAAGTGCAAAATCAAAAAAAGAATAAAACACTTATCCGTTTATTCATTCTTCCATGGAATGTAGTTTGACCATCCTATCCCAAGCAAGTCTGAAAAAATAATGATCTTCTCGGCGCGAAAATCGGGGTCACGTGACCTGTATCGTCTGCCTATTGGTCTGATAGGTCATGTGACATCAGCGACCAATCAGGACTCGACGCTGGGGAGGTCACGGGAAAAGGGACATGCCGGTGGCATTTCTGGCTAGATTTTTTTTTTTTTTTTTGTGTCAGACTGTCCCAGACCTGCGTCTGGTGAAAGGGCTATAATTGTAGTGATGGGTAGTTATATTTGATATTAAAAGGAAATCATTATGAAACACATCCTTTTCAAATATATTGGAAAAATTTACTACCAAAAAAAAAAAAATGAAAATTTTCTGCTGAAAAATTGCGATGTTTTTCTTGTTTCCTTTTCATGATTTCGTATATATTTCAAACCGTTTTGCATTTACATCATCTTGTTTATGTATGCAAGAAATTGGAGATTTCCCCTATTGTGCTGTCTCGTAAATCAATTTATTTTTGTTTCATTTTATCATTCTATGTGGCGAGAGCAAGAGCATCACGAAAACACGCCTATATAAAGTTGACTCATTTAAACCCCTTATATAATAAAACTGGGGTTTGGCAGGGGTAAACAATAGTTTCCTTAGGTTGTGGGTACTCGTTAGAACCGCATATTTGTAGAGGAGTGTTTTCGAGATTTGGTTAAAATGTTTATCTATTGCCCATAAGGTTGTATAAATAAAGGTACAAAATAAATATCTTTTGTTATTCGTTTGTTTTATTTGTGGTTTAATGTCCCCGTCAACAGTGTATAGGTCATTTTGGAGCCGGTAAACCGCTATTCCTACGAGTAAAATATGCACATAACGAAGACTCAGACCAGCCTGTCCACTGGCGCATTTTGAAATCGCGCCTATTCGAGTAAACAGAAAACGCGTTTGTTTTGTTTCTTTTCAAGTTTCACGGCCCAGTCAACAAAATTTAGGTCATTTTGAGCCGGTCAATTTGTGTATCGATACTTGTAAGCTGTTAATGTATCAGTTTACCTATCGACTCTTTTCTTGGGTATGCCCCCGGATGTAGGGTTATCTGTAAGCTGTTAACCAGCAGTGGAATTTCTCGCCCCAGTCAACACTATTTAGGTCATTTTTGAGCCGGCCAGTTTAGCAATCTACACTTTTCCTGGACAGGCTTATCCGTAAGCTGGTTACCAGTACAGTGCACATTCTTTCGCAAGAAACTGGCAACCAGTGGAAGGGAGAGATTGGCCGTACAAAAAGATTTCATAATCAATTTCCACAAAAGAGCGCTGCCGAATCCGGCACGTATCGAACTTGATCATCCGTCAGACTCACATCCGACTGAGCTACAGAGGTCGGCCAAAAACAAATCTGATGAAAATTTGGATATTTTATTTACTCCTGCATCGAACATAGATTGTGGGAACTTGTAAGAACTCGGCGATTCTGGCGGTCCTAACGAGTACCAACAATCTTATGATTTTTTTGAACATAAATAAATAAATAGTTTTTTCTGTTTTCATTGTTGATTTCTGTTATTTCAGTGGTGATTTCGGTGATTTCAGTGGTGATTTCGGTTATTTCTGTGGTGATTTCGGTGATTTCGGTGATTTCGGTGGTGATTTCGGTGATTTCGGTGGTGACTTCGGTGATTTCGGGGAATCGTGTTACCCTTGGTCAAGGACCACCTTTTGAAGACCACTTTTGAACAGTCCCATAGGTGGTCTTAATATAGGAATTTCACTATATTTGCATCTACTCTGTGAACAAGGAACTTACTTTGAAGGGTGCACCCAGTGTTTTCTGCCTACACTGCCCTCTGGTCAAGGACCACCTTTGGGACTGTTCAAAAGTGGTCTTGAAGACCACTTTTGAACAGTCCCAAAGGTGGTCTTAATATAGGTATTTCACTGTATTTACATCTTCTCTGTGAACAAGGAACTGTTTTGAAATATTTTCCGTAAACTTCTCTCGACTTGTTACGCACCATGAAGGGTTCTGCAGAAAATGAGAATTGTAGTTCTGGTTTACTTTCTTTTGGAGCTATGTTTCTTTGAACATTGAAAAACGTGTCATCACGAAAACACGGCTATAGAATTTTGACCCCCTTGAACCCCACCTGTATGTAGTAAAACTGTGGTTTACAGCGGTAAACCTTATTTTTCTTATTTCTGCTCTAAAATATGGATTGTTGGTACTCGCTAGTATTTGTTTGTTTGATTTGAGGTTTAACGTCCCCGTCAACACTGTAAAGGTCATTTTGGAGACGTTGCTTCCAATTTTGTGGGACTTTTAACCGACGTTGAGATGAAATGACACCTCAAGCCCTGTGGTCCAATGAAACCAATAGGGTTTATAAGCATGGACGGTCCGACAATAGTACCGCTTTGCCTGGGCAGACTTAAGATCCTCGACGGGCGGGGGCCGAGTACTTGTTAGAACCGCCTCGATGAGGCGGTTCTAGAACCGCCTCGATGAGGCGGTTCTAACGAGTACCCACAATCTATAATTTGAGCAGAAATAAGAAAAAATATCTCAAATTTTCGTTTAAATTTTTCGTATTTTAGGTGGTGAAATTTACAATGGTATTTGTATAATGTATGGCACTTGCCTGATGTAAGTGTTGTGGCGGGAAATGATGCAGTGCTTGCAGCGCTTTTATTATAACATGGCGTTATCAACTAAATCTATAAACGGGTGTTTGTGTGCGGCTAAGGCGCCGTGTATCTTGCGTCAGTGGGGCGTCTACATTGCCATCCGCGGCCCTCGCGCATCGGGGCTTGAAGAAATAGATGTGCTGCATGATGCTTCCACGCAGAGCTGGTACCGACCGCACACGAGTACTGGTAAACCGCTTAGAGGATCTTAAGTCTGCCCAGTGCGAGTCGGTCCGTCCATACTTATTAACCCTATTGGTTTCATTGGGCGACAGGGCCTGAGATGTCATTTCATCTCAATGTCGGGTAAAAGTCCCACAAAATTGGAAGCAACGTCTCCAAAATGACCTATACCGTGTTGACGGGGAAGTTAAACCTTAAATCAAACAAACAAACATTGCCATCCATTTTCCTCTTATTTTCGTCTTTTTATGTCCCCGGTAGCGATAGCGGGGACATATTGTTTTTGCCCTGTCTGTTTGTTTGTTTGTTTGTTGGTTGGTTTGTTGGTTTGTACGTGGACAACTTTAACGTTGGCCATAACTTTTGAACTGTTTGAGATAGAGCTTTCATATTTGGCCTGAAGGTTCCTTGTGACAAGACCTTCACATTCATGCAAAAAAAATTGACCTGTGACCTTTGACCTTGACCTTTGACCTACTTAAAAGAAAAAAATAACATTGGTCATAACTTTTGAACCATTTGAGATACAGCCTTCATATTCAGCATGTATGTTCCTTGTAACAAAAGCTTTACATTCATGCGAAAAAAATTGAACTGTGACCTTGACCTTGACCTTTGACCTACTTAACATAAGAAAATAACATTTTGGCCATAACTTTTGAACTGTTTGAGATAGAGCTTTCATATTTTGCCTGAAGGTTCCTTGTGACAAGACCTTCACATTCATGAAAAAAAAATTGACCTGTGACCTTGACCTTGACCTTGACCTTGACCTTTGACCTACTTAAAAGAAAAAAATAACATTGGTCATAACTTTTGAACCACTTGAGATACAGCCTTCATATTGAGCATGTATGTTCCTTGTGACAAAAGCTTTACATTCATGCAAAAAATTTTGACCTGTGACCTTGACCTTGACCTTTGACCTACTTAAAATAAAAAATAACATTTTGTCCATAACTTTTGAACCGTTTGAGATAGAGCTTTCATATTTGGCCTGAAGGTTCCTTGTGACCAGACCTTCACATTCATGCAAAAAAAATTGAACTGTGACCTTGACCTTTGACCTACTTAAAAGAAAAAAATAACATTGGTCATAACTTTTGAACCCGCCCATAGGGGCTTGAAGAAATATATGGGCTACATAATGCTTCCACGCAGAGCTGAATCCGGCCCGCACACTAGTACTGGTTAACCGCTTAGAGGATCTAAGCCTGTCCAGGAACCGCGGTGCGAGGCGGACCGTCCATGCTAATAAACCCTATTGGTTTCATTTGGCGATAGGGCTTGAGATGTCATTTCATCTCAATGTCGGGTAAAAGTCCCACAAAATTGGAAGCAACGTCTCCAAAATGACCTTTACAGTGTTGACGGGGACGTTAAACCTCAAATCAAACAAACAAACAAACAAAACTTTTGAACCACTTGAGATACAGCTTTCATATTTAGTATGTATGTTCCTTGTGACCTTAACCTTGACCTTTGACCTACTTAAAATAGAAAAATAACATTTTGGTCATTACTTTTGAACCGTTTGAGATAGTGCCTTCAGATTTTGCATGTAGTTTCCTTTTGACAAGAGCTTTACATTCACACAAAAAATTTTGACCTGTGACCTTGACCATTGACCCACATAAAAGAAAAAGTTAACATTGGTCATAGCTTTTGAACCGTTTGAGATAAAGCCTTCATATTTAGCATGTAATTTCATTGTGACAAACGCTTTACATTCATGCAAAAAATTTTACCTGTGACCTTGACCTTTGACCTACTTAAAAAAATAAACATTTTTGGTCATAACTTTTGAACGGTTTGAGATAGAGCCTTCATATTTTGCATGTAGGTACCTTGTGACAAGAGCTTTACATTCACACAAAAGATTTTGACCTGTGACCTTGACCTTTGACCTACATAAAAGAAAAAGTTAACATTGGTCATAACTTTTGAACCTTTTTGAGATACAGCTTTCATGTTAAGCATGTAGGTTCCTTGTGACAAACGCTTTACATTCATGCAAAAATTTTGACCTGTGACCTTGACCTTTGACCTACTTAAAAAAATAAACATTTTTGGTCTTAACTTTCGAACCGTTTGGGATAGAGCTTTCCTATTTGGCATGTAGGTTCCCTGTGATTAGAGCTTTTCATTCATGCAAAATGTTTGGACCATGACTTTGACCTTTGACTTACTTAAAAGAAAAAAAAATAAAAGTGTTCATAACTTTTGAACCGTTTAAGATAGAGCCTTAATAGTTTGCATATAGGTTCCTTGTGACAAGAGCTTTACATTCATGCAATTTTTTTTGACCTGTGACCTTGACCTACCTTAAAAATATTACTGTTCATAACTTTTGAACCGTTCAAGATATAGCTTTCATATTTGGCATGTAAGTTTCTTGTGTCAAGGGCTTCCCACACAAACAAAAATCTTGAACTGTGAGCAGCTTTGAATAAAAAATGAACATGCCCGGGGACATGTTCGTGTTTCACAAACACATCTTGTTGTTCTGGCCCTCACTTTCATTTCCTCTTCTATCTCCTATATCTCTTTCTTCCAATTCTCTAAGAGACGACACAAAAAAGACACATAAGGGCTGGCGCGCCGTTTGAAACAAATCAATCAATCAATCGATCAATTTTGTTGAAATGAGCATCCATCCCGTGAACACGTCCGTGGAATGAAGACCCCCCCCCCCAAACCCCAATTTATATAGAGAAAACTGGGGTTTACGGGGGTATACGTCATTTGTCTTGTTTCTGCTCAAAGACATAGGTTGTGGGTACTCGTTAGAACAGCCTCAATGAGGCGGTTCTAACGAGCACCCACAACCTATGTTTTGATCATTTATAAAAAAATATCATGGATTTTCATCAGAAAAGTAGCCATTTTGGAGATGTGAAAAAAGCACTACGTCGCACGGGTGAGTTATCATGATATGGTGTGCAAAAGGCTGAAAATAAACAGCTACTGACTGCATAGCAGATGGTTATGACTGTTTATTGTATTTATGATAACTGGGCCAGATGAGCTTTTAGATCACCTGACCAACAAGAGCTCAAAATGAGCTTCTTTGATACCGCTATGACCGTCGTATATCGTCGTGCGTCGCGAGGTGTCCGAGCAATAATGTGCTAAAATGTCCGAAATTAGCTTCTTTACAGCTTGTGGTAGGTATGGCGGCCTTAAAGACGCATTTTTCGATTACATAACATCCTAATGACCGTTTATTAAAGAATCCAGCATTATTCAGGCTGTCATACAGGTAGGGGACCAACTGAGGGCAATAAATTACCTAGGGATATGACTTTGACAAATGACATCTATTCATTTACACCTAAGTCCTTATTTTGATTTGCATGGAAGAAACAACAGCACCTTTTTACGATTTTATATTTAGTAGCCATTATTTATAATCATTACAGAAAATGCCACTTCAAATATATTGGTAAATTTTTTCCACAAAAAATGATTTTTTTAAGATAAAATCCTGATAACTTTATTATTTCTGCTCTAAACATATATTGTTGGTACTCATTAGAACCACCTCGGCGAAGCGGTTCAGACAAGTACCCACAATTTGTTTTTACAGTGTGACTGCTCGTAAGAACTGCTTCCATGAGGCGGTTCTAACGAGGACACACAATATATGTTTTTGAGGAAAAAGGAACATCCCCTAAACCCCACTTTCTATAGAGAAAATGGGGGTTTAAGGGGGTATACATTATTTTCGTTATTTCTGCTCGAAGTCATAGGTTGCGGGTGCTCGTTAGAATCGTCTCATTGAGTCATAGGTTGTGGGTACTTGTTAGAACCACCTCAATGAGGCGGCTCTAACGAGCAACCACAACCTATGTTTGCAATATAATTAAGAAAAATAAGTTTAATTGTGTTTGTTATTTTAGTTTTAAACTTGAAAATAATAAAAATAAAATCTTAAAAAGATTCTTCTTTTTTTCTCTTGTCTGATATGATTGTGTCTAAAACAAATGTCGCGGGTTTGTTTTAGGGGCTGTTCTAGATTACGCTCCCATGCCCACGTGGGTTCTCAATATCAAGCAAGCCTGCAAATATATTACAAAAATATATTTAACATGAAACAGTCATGTATAGTAATGTGATGTTATGTCAACAATGGTTGAAAGGCGAATGCCAAAATGTATCAAATTACACAAATAACATAAATAACACAATGACAAAACATGGATGGACATACAAGCTACACCATTGGTATTAAAAAGTAACATTAATGTGTCAGTGTCATTAATGTTAGATTTAACATCAATGTCCCTTTGCTACCCCACCTTGCCAACGGACAGGATTCCCGAAATGTTATGAAAACAAAGATTCTTATCGAGTACCCACAACATCAGTCGAACATATTTTGGGTATCACAATATATCAACTAATGTAATGATGTCTAGATGAAATGAAATGTATCTTACATACCTGCAAATATATTACAAAAATATATTTAACATGAAACAGTCATGTATAGTAATGTGATGTTATGTCAACAATGGTTGAAAGGCGAATGCAACGGAGCATGGTGACAGAGGTTAACAGTAAGTGAGCATGCAAATTACTACGCCTTAACGCTACACTACATCACACTACCTGTACCTGTTTCAATGGGATTGGACTTTTGCTTGTCAATATAGAAATGTTGATAATATAGGACAAGGGAAATAAAGTTAAACAAACGCAAGTGAGTTATATATTTATTTCGCCCTGTGACATATTTCCCCACTTCGCTGAATGTCGTCCCGACATTCACAATAAAATTAAGGCATGTAAACAGAATGACATGAAATGATGCGTGATATTGAAAGTTTGAGTGTTTGGATGTTCTGATATGCAATCAGAAAATCGCATAAATATGCATCAAAAGCATATTCCACAGAATGACTTTGAATGAATGAATTGTATTCTGACAGGCAATCAGAAGACTAAACAGAAGCTGTTCACAAAAACAACTTTCAAAATGATCACATAAAAGAGCGCGTGTATGTCTGCCATAACATAAACGCAAACGCACGATGACATATAACAACAGCTTCATAAATGTGCTTCCTGAATGAAAAGAAAATAATAAAATGTTAAAACAATTACGACAATGTGTGCCATGGTCTTCGGGCTTGATGTTATACTTTCTTGACGTACCTGTAATTGACAACAAGTTCAAATCAATTGCTACAAGACAAAGCCTCGAAATACCTAAATCACGCTGGTCAACACACAGGCTATATCAACGCAAATAAATATTACGAGCATGTCTGCACTAAATGCCAACCTTTACATTATCAGCAGATATGATACGAGACAAGGACTCGAAACACGCAAATTGCGTTGATCAACACACAGGCTATATCAACACAACTGCATATTACGAGGATGTCTCGAAATATCGAAACTGTAAATCGTTAACATTATAAACATTGTTGTTATCACAAGGTACCAATTCATTCTCCTGAAAGGAACTTATAATACATGATCTGTCATACAATAACATGATTACATAAATCATACACTGAACTTGATACTGGAGGTCTTTCACATTAAAATTGTGAATGGTTAAAATTACCATTCGAAATATAGCCGACCTATATACTTATGTATCAAGTCACTCTGCATTTTATTATCATTTATAATGATAATTCAAACATTAACGAAAATACATTGTTCTAATTGAACATAACTACTCAGCCCTTTGATAGCAGCACATTAGAACAGAGGCGAATGATTAACAGTAGTTAAAATACAGGTATATTAAACCACCACAGTATAGCATCAGTCATGAAGCTATTACTGAGGTTAAGTAAAAATTAAAACTATTTACACACTGGAACAAAATATACTAATTTGGATTCCCTTTTGCCAAGGGCTTACCAAAAACAGACCCTGCAAACATAGCAGTGTACTACTGTTTGAACACCCAGTCATCCGAGCTCATCCAAGCCGGTTTCCTTTTTACTCTGGGAGCACGTTTAGGAGGCGCCTCAATGGCCTCTACTGGCTTCGTCCTTGGTAACAAACCAGGACTACCGGGCTGTCGACGCATTGGAATAGTATATCTGTCAGGCATGCGATCACTATCATCTTTCGGTTCAGATGATCCTGCTTGGGTCGGTTCATGTGTTGTACTGTCCAAATCTACTGAACCTTTATGATGGTCGTCATTTAAAACCGGGTCAGATGAGTCGTCCGACTGAGTAGCTCTGGTAGGCTGGTTGCTCGGTAAGCCCATGAATGGCAAAAGGAGGTTCCTATGGAGCGTCCTGATCTTCTTGGACTTGGAACTGTCCGGTTTGACAGTATAAACTGGTATTTCTGGATTGGGCTGCGACACGATGACATATGGCTCGCGCTCCCAACGATCAGCTAGCTTCTGCTTCCCTCTGAGTCCAACGTTCTTAACAAGGACACGATCACCGGGGTAAAGTAAACCGGAGCTCCTGACTTTAAGGTCATAATACTTCTTATGATGGGCAGAACTGCGCTTTGCTGTCTCTTTGGCAGTCTTATAGGCGAAGTGGAGCCTATCCTGAAGCTTCCTTACATATTCGGTCTTATTGACGGCAGACAGGGAATCCGTTGACAAGCCAAGGAAAGCATCTATTGCTAACCTTGGATGCCGACCGAACATGAGAAAGTGCGGAGAGTACCCAGTGCTGTCATGAAAGGTAGCATTATATGCATGGACCAATGTAGGAACATGTGCCTTCCAGTCACTCTTCTGGTACTCTTCGAGTGTGCCCAACATCTTCAGGAGCGTCTGGTTAAAGCGCTCACATTGGCCATTCCCCATAGCGTGATAGGGTGTTGTCCTTGACTTCTCCACTCCAGCGATCCCACACAGCTCCTTGATGAGGTTAGACTCAAAGGTCTGTCCTTGGTCGCTGTGTATTCTCGCTGGAAAGCCATAGTGGACAATGAAATTGTCGAACAACACCCTGGCTGTCGTGCGGGCTGTCTGGTTTCTTGTGGGAATAGCCTGCGCGTAGCGTGAGAAATGGTCCGTGATTACCAAAATGTTCTCTACGCCTCCCTTAGACCGTTCGAGGGACAAGTAATCAATGCAGATGATTTCCATTGGCGCGGAGGAGACGATGCTGACCAGGCCGGCAGTCTTATCCTGGCGAGTTTTCCGTAGAATGCAACGGTTGCATTGTCTCACTCTATCCTTGATGTAGGAGTCCATCCCAGGCCAAAAGAATCTCTGCTTGATTAGAGAAGTTGTTCTGTCTCGACCCTGGTGGCCAAGATCATCATGCAAAGCATGAAAAACAACTTCCCGGAACGCCATAGGAAGAACAAGCTGCTGAAAATCTTGCCCATTCAATGCAACTTTTCTGTACAGAATGCCCTGTGAAAGGAAGAGACGATCAACATCTTTGAAGTACCGACGATCAACTGTAGAATTTTCTTGGGTCTGCGGAGCAGTCACCCTAGAACCTGTCTCAAGATTGTCGACAATGTACTTCAGTGTAGGGTCTTTTCTCTGAGCCTTACGCCAGTCTCTTGAAGACAAACCATAAGTTTCAAGAAGCTCTTCCGGGACGTTCTCTGCAGCGGTCACATTGCAGTTCAAGGCAACACTTTCAACAAATGGGTTTGCTACAGTTGTCGACTGGCAAACGGCCTTCATCACCTCAGGAAATATTAGATTGCCTTCCTGGTTATCATCTTTCCTTGAAAGACCATCAGCATCAGCGTTGTTCCTTCCACTCCTGTACCTTATGCTAAAGCTGTAATTAGCAAGAGAAGCTACCCATCTCTGTCCTGTCGCATCGAGCTTGGCTGTGGTGAAAATGTAAGTTAGAGGGTTGTTGTCGGTAACAGCCTCAAACTTACTTCCATATAGATAGTCATGGAATTTTTCCACCACTGCCCACTTCAGTGCCAAGAACTCGAGCTTGTGAGCGGGGTAGTTCTTTTCTGATTGCTTCAAACTTCTGCTGGCATATGCAACGACTCGTTTCTTTCCATCTTGCTCCTGATACAGTACTGCTCCTAGCCCATTTATGGAGGCATCTGTATGAAGCTCAAAAGGACGACTGTAGTCTGCATATGCTAGTACAGGAGGGTTTGTGAGATGGCTGATGATGACGTCGAAGGCGCATTGCTGTTCTTCATCCCATCTAAATGGCGTTCCCTTGGTTGCAGCTTTCTTCTTAGCTTTAGATCCTGTTGGGTGCCCAATCAACAGATCATTAAGTGGTCGAGCAATTGCGGCATATCCCTTGATGAACCTACGATAGTAGCCCGTAAATCCTAGGAACTTACGGACATCCCTCGTGGTCTTGGGAACAGGCCAGTTTTTCACTGCCTCTATTTTGGAAGGATCGGTGTGTATACCATCCTCAGACACTACATGTCCAAGATACACCACTTGGCTTCTAAACAATTCGCACTTAGAAGGCTTTAGTTTTAGGTTATACTCCTGCAAACGTTTAAATACTGCCTCTAGCCTTTCAATATGCTCTTCAAAGGTTCTGGAGAAGATGATAATATCATCTAGATATATGAGACAATCTCTCAAGTTGAGCTCGCCCATACTCCTCTCCATAAGCCTTTGGAATGTTGCCGGAGCGTTGCATAACCCAAACGGCATGCGATTGCATTCAAAGAAGCCAAGCGGACCAGCCTGGAATGCTGTCTTCGCCTTATCTTGCTCCCTGAGCTCCACTTGCCAGTAGCCACTTTTTAAATCTAAAGTGGAAAAGTATTTGGCACCGGCAAGCAAGTGCAATGTATCGTCAATCCGAGGGATGGCATAAGCGTCTTTGATGGTGCGCTGATTCAGTCTTCTGTAATCAATGCAGAATCTGATGCTTCCATCCTTCTTCCTGACGATCACCACATTGGAGCTGAAGGGGCTGGACGATTCCCTAATCGCGCCAACTTGCAACATCTCTCTAAGATGTTCTCTGACTTCTTGGATTAGGGAAGGCGGGATATGCCTATAAGGTTCCTTGAAAGGATGTTCATCTTCAAGGTGAATTTCATGTTTCACTGCCTTTGTATGACCAAGATCTAGAGGTCCAGTTGAAAATAAATGCTGCCATCGCCCTAAGAAACTCCTTGTCTCCTTCTTCTGCTCTTCTGATAGACATGACTGATCTAAGTTAACCATCTGATCGGCTGTATCAGAAGATGTTGCAGCAGTGTGCTGTTGAACGTTAGCAGAAGTTTTGGACTTGCCACTGACTGCAATGTCAGCTGATCGAAGAACAGTTACTTCTTTCAGTTCACAAATCGGCGATTTAGCTGGAATTGTCACAGGCTTGGCAGACATATTGAAAATCTTGACAGGAACTCTAGCTGATGTACCAGGTTTACTGAGAGTGACAACCCTAGGACACACAGTCACCCTGGACGTTGCGCCTTCCTCTGCCGGTTCTGTTACCGCAGATTCAACGTCTCTTGACTTCCTAGTAAAACCTGTTACAACCTTTGATTCCATTGGTTGGAGCACAACCTTGTTTGTTGTCTTAACGATTCCTATATGCTTAGCACATATGGAATTAAAAGCAGTTCTCCAACCTTCTGGAACTTGGTCATCATTAGCATCATCAATACTAAAATGGCGAATAATATTGGTGCCTATGATTACTGGTACATTTGCATTGTAATCAGTTAAAGGCATGACCAACATTGGCACAGAAAGAGACTCTCTGTTCGAAAATGGAACATTCACATCAACCTTCACATATCCATTGTAAGGGATAGAATGTCCACCAGCAGCACGAATATCTAGATCGAAATCTTCTAATGATAACAGTTCTGGTTGTGGATCAAACAGTTTAAGAGATTCTTCTGTGATGGTACTTATCATAGAACCAGAATCTATTAAAGCTTTAAGCCTAATGTTATTCACTAGAACATAATCCTCATTCTCCTTTCCTAGCATCTGCTCTAATATGCTACTATTATTAGGGCTGTTACTTTCACTATCTTCGTCTCTCATCTGCCCTGCGAGAGAGACGTTCACGCGTTTAAATCACTTTTTGATTCAGTGTTTTCACTATTGTTTGGGGTGTTTCTAGGGAAAGAATAATATCCACCTCTACCCCGTCCGGGCCTACCACGGTTGCCTTGAGCTGAAGGATTTTTCTTAATTGCCTCAACACTTTTCTCTATTCCTTCCATTCTTTTCACTAAATCAATCAACAGTTTAGTATTGGTGTCTTGTTGTGCAGGCTGATGTTGTATCTCCACTTTAGAAATTCCTTTCTCTGCAGATTTTTCTTCTTTCAGAACTTTTTCTTCAATCTTCTTTTCTTTCTGAGCAACACTTCTATCTTGAGTCATCTCGTACTCCTCAGCACGCACCTTTCTTCTTAACAGCTCAAAAGATGTCTTTTCCGACACAAAATAAACACGTGTCGCATTCTTAAGATCCATTCTGTGAAGACCACGCCAGAACTTATTCTTAAGCATCTGATCTTTCTGTTCTACAGCAACATGGCCTTTCTCCTTTGCTCTTTGAAATATTTCTTCTAGTCTTATGCCCCAGAGAGTTACACTTTCATTTGGCTTTTGTATAGCATTATAAAACTCCTGAAGCACACTTTCACCACTGGCTACATTGCCAAAAATACTCTCCAACTTTTCTATAATCTGCCTGCTTGTCGCATTTGGTCCTAGCGTGACCAATACCTTACGCGCTTGACCCCTGAGTGAGTTTCTAACAGCTTGACTTACTATGTACTCTGGATACATATCCGACCTTATCAGGTACTCTGTTTCAAGCTTCCACTCTTCAAAACAGCTCTCGTTCTTAGGAACGGGATCTGAACCTGAGAAGCAGTTCACAAATGGTTTCATAAAGTGCGTAATCTCCGCTTTAGGTTTTGTCGAAGATTCACTTTTTATCGCCGTATCTGTACTGGACTGGCTATCTTTAACAGTCCTTATGTCTCCGTTTTCAGCAGTCTTTGCATCATGTTTCGCTGTCTCAATTTCTGTTAATGGTTCTATATGTAGCATATTTCTTATTTCATTCTCCTTTCTGTTTAACTCTTCTTGGAGTTGATGCAAGTAAATTTCTTGTCTTTGCATTTCTTCCTCCTTTCTCGAAAATTCTGAAAAATGTTCTTGGCTGTTATTTTCTTCTATGCCAGTGAAAGTTCTAAGTCTTTCTTCCAATCTTTGAACAGCAGCATTCTTCTTTTCGAGTTCTTCTTGCATTAGGTTCCACTTTGACATCTGTGTTTCTTCTTTTTCTTTCTGTTCTTTAAGTCTGTCTTCTAGTTGCTTAACATAGCTTAATATCTCCCCTCTATCATCTTGGAATGACGGGAAATCATCGATCCTGTGATCTCTGGTTATTTCTTCCTTTGGAAGATATCGGGCCTGTAGTTCGATTTCTAACTCCTCTACCTGTCTTTCTCCTGTCGCTGTTTTGCCCAACTGGCCTGGACCAATACGGTCAGGGTTAGAATAAGCACCTCTTTCTCTATGATTCTTATCTTGTGCATAGAGTCTGGCCTCCCAAGAAGACGGGCGAGAATCACCTCTATTAAACAGCTGGCTCATGTAGTCGAATCCTGTTTGCCTCATATCACTATCTTCAGGGATTAGCAATGGTATTTTACACTTTGCTTCCCAGTGCATCTGCATCTCTGCTTGCCGCTTTTTCAACTCTTCTAATCTTCTCTTCCTCTTTCTTTCTTCTTCCTGTTGCTTTGCGAGAAGACCTTCCATCAACTCTTCTTCCTTGCTCAGCAACATCATTTTTCTCTTTCTCTCCATCTCATATTCCCTTTCCTTTTCTACAATATGATTCATACTTTCTTTCAAGCTTTCCTCTTCTTTTTCACGTTCTCTGTTGGCAGTGGCAATTTTCTCTGTCTGCAGCATTAAGGTCCTTATCCTCTCTTCTATCAGCCGTTCTTCTGTGCTTTCTTGATTGTACTCTTTGCTTTTAGACCTGTTTATGCTGGCTACATCCTCTGTATCTCCTCTTACTATACTCTTTCGGCTTGTGTCAAACCTATTTTGAACTGGGCCATACTCTGCTCCCCCTGTCGCCTTGGAATATTTCAAGGATTCACCCATTTCATCCTGCGCTGGATGTCGCTTCAATATTCCGGGGTTCAGTCCACCTTCGTATTTGGTTGAACTCTGTTCGGATGGTAACGGCATATGTACCCTCCGAAGCCCCAGTTGTCCTTCACTTGACCTATTTCTTAACTCATCTATCATATTGAGACTTCGCCTATCCTGAAGATCTATTTCATCTCCCTTGCCACGCAATCCTAATTGTGCTGAAAATACTGTCTCGTCTTGGACTTTTGAGAGTTCGTCTTCCATGTTATCTTGTCCTCTATATTCACTATCTATGGTGTAGTCTAGGACTGTGTATCTCTGCCAATCTATAGTTTCTTCTTTACTTTCTACTGTCTTGGCATCTGTCTCCTCTAGCGGATATCTACTTTCCGTGGCACCTACTTGTCTGCATGGGCCTTCCATCACACTTGCAGCTTCATTGTTCCAGTCTTCTAATTGTCTTTCTATATGCTGTCTTTGTCGTCGAAGACGAGCATGACGTTCTAGCTCCATCTCTCTGATCATATCTCTTTCCTCTTGGTCTCTAACCTGTTGTCTTCTCCTTAATCTTAATTCTCTTTCACTGAATTCCTCCATTATGAATATACACTATCACTTTTGTAATGTCAGAAACATGCGTTAATACACTAGAACTAGCATGTATATATGGCAAAACACAAAAAATATTAACACTAAAGGCACTTGATATCTAAACATTGATCGGTAAGTCCAATATTTGAAAACACTCTGAATTATTGCACAAAAATGTCACAAAATTTCACATAAATACACAATATCCACAAGTATTCATTTACACATAAACACACCATATGCTATACACAGTGTACTGCTTCCTACACAGCGCTATGTACCACCTCCTACACAGTGTTTTTTTTTTTTTTTTTTTTTTTTTTTTGAAAAGCCTTACTTGTGAAAGTAAACAATCACTTCACTAGGAAGAAGTAAGATGATGTTGAAGCTAGAGTATTGGGCAAATCACAATGCTAAGCATTTCTAGCAGTCCACAAGAACAGGAATTCCGCTCAATAGTAGTATCAGCTGATTCTCAAGCCTCTCAAGAATCCACCATCAATCAATCAAATACTGGCAAGAGCAAGATAAAACACAAAAATGAAAAGAAAATCCAAAAAGAACAATGATTCCAACATAGCTGTATGCAATGGATCTCTTTTCAGTACTTTGTGTACTTTGATTTTTTTTTTTTTTTACCCTACAGAAAAAATCTTACCCGCTGTACCGTCTCTCCTATGGTGCATTCGTGAAAAGAAGAAGTACCGAAAATTCGCGAAAACTGACGGAAGCAATCGAGTTGTAGCGCTACAGAATAAACATGGCCATGTTTTGACATTCAATTTCTTGAAAAGATACTTTCTTCCAAAATAATTAAATTCCAAAACAAGTGCTATCAAGTATCCACAATATACATGTAGCCATGGTTATTTACCTACTGATGACCTGACACACACAAAGGCGTCATTGTATTTTATTATACACTTGTGTATAATAACCCTGTTTGCTAACTACCTAATTTGCTTAATTAAAATTTTAATTAAGCAGGGTACAAACACATTTTATTAGAAAAACAAAATGTGAATGAGAAAAAAAAAATTATAAGAGAATAAATCAAGTAAAAAAAAAAAATTGTCAGACCGAGGTTTCGATCTCACGCTATACAGCTAGTGTGATCGGTAGTCCAGTGCCTTAGCCACTAGGCTAACGAGCCGGTTACAACAGACTATGTTATTCTGTTGTATATAAAGTTTACATGTGGCGAGTAAGTCGGGCCTCTCCGTTTATTTCGCCAGTTTCTGAAAAAAAATCTAACAACGAATAGTGATGAGCAGTTTTAGTAGCTTTGAAATTTTGTAAAGCATTCTGAAACTGTCAATATAAGCCGACATACTGGTGAAAGTACAAGTTTTAACCAAAAACTAAAGGTTGCGGGTACTTGATAACATCGTTGTATTTCGGAATAACCTTGCCGAAAACAGCCGAGTGAAATCAGGTGAGCGGATGACTATAATGTGTTTATGTTGGACGGGTCACAGGAAAGTGGGGTGTGATTGTGTGGTATAGGCTTTGTTTATATGTTGGACGGGTCACAGGAAAGTAGGGTTTGAGTGTGTAATACGGGCTTTAACAGGGTCTACATGAGATTTTATGTCTAGGAGTGCTTTCTACATTTCAAATTAATCCCAAACTAGCTAACTATGTGCGTGTTAGTAGAGAGAAAGGTATGATGACAAAAGATGATCGAATCAATGAAAAGATAACAAACATGTATAAATGTGAACTGACATATATGTTGTAAAATGTAAACAGTCATATCGATAGCCGATATGTAGATCTCTTTCACACCCAGACAGGTAAAATGTAGACCGTCAGTATAAAGAGACCTACACTATGACGACCATCGATATACCTGTGTACAAAATAATATGGTGTTTAGTACATGTATATTTACAATGGCGCAACACTGAAAAATAAACCTATGCCAACAACTAGGAAATACATGATTAATTTGGCGATGCTAGGCAAGGTGGAATAGTATAAAGGGTCCTACCTTATAGCAATCTATCCATCCTTCCACATTAACACAAGACACACAACACAACAACACAAATATTTACAGTTCCAGATCAGGTGTACCGATCTAGACAAAAGTCACAGTTTCACACGCGATCGTTGTTAATCTTGTTGTCGTGGAATGAACCATCCAGTTTGTGATCACATCCGGTTGAACAAGAAGAATCAAAGGGCCCATGATGTTTGCAGTGAAACACGTGTTAAATGTAAACACAATAATCAAATCCGGAATACACCGAGTGACGTCACAAAATGTCAGCTCTCCGAACGGATATACATGAAGCTTGTCTCAATTGGCTGTCAACGTTGAGATTGTCATACTGGCCACCATTTGTCGCGGGTTTGTTTTAGGGGCTGTTCTAGATTACGCTCCCATGCCCACGTGGGTTCTCAATATCAAGCAAGCCTGCAAATATATTACAAAAATATATTTAACATGAAACAGTCATGTATAGTAATGTGATGTTATGTCAACAATGGTTGAAAGGCGAATGCCAAAATGTATCAAATTACACAAATAACATAAATAACACAATGACAAAACATGGATGGACATACAAGCTACACCATTGGTATTAAAAAGTAACATTAATGTGTCAGTGTCATTAATGTTAGATTTAACATCAATGTCCCTTTGCTACCCCACCTTGCCAACGGACAGGATTCCCGAAATGTTATGAAAACAAAGATTCTTATCGAGTACCCACAACATCAGTCGAACATATTTTGGGTATCACAATATATCAACTAATGTAATGATGTCTAGATGAAATGAAATGTATCTTACATACCTGCAAATATATTACAAAAATATATTTAACATGAAACAGTCATGTATAGTAATGTGATGTTATGTCAACAATGGTTGAAAGGCGAATGCAACGGAGCATGGTGACAGAGGTTAACAGTAAGTGAGCATGCAAATTACTACGCCTTAACGCTACACTACATCACACTACCTGTACCTGTTTCAATGGGATTGGACTTTTGCTTGTCAATATAGAAATGTTGATAATATAGGACAAGGGAAATAAAGTTAAACAAACGCAAGTGAGTTATATATTTATTTCGCCCTGTGACACAAAGAACATTTTATAGTTCCATCTTGACTGAAACTATAAAATGGTAATGTTTTAGACATTATATGACTTGTGTATCACATACTTTCAACCAAAATAAAATAAATAAATAAATAAAACAAAATAAATAAATATAAATAAATAAAGGAAAACTGATTGATTAAATTTTGAGGTTAATCAATTCATTTACATTGTTTGTTTACTTCTTTGCACTTTTGAGTAAAGGAAACAAATCAAACAATGGATATCAGTGTTTTCTTTACTTTATTTTAAAATAAAAAAGAAGTTATTCAAACAATATGTTGTTGGAAACATTCTCAGTAAATTATATACTATCACTCAAGTACCCTTATTGAGCCCCCTATTAAACAAGAAATCTGCTCATAACCACCTCATAATCACTTAGATAAGATAAGCCTTTGATGTGCACTATGGTCCGAAGGAAATGTTTATTGGAGTTCATTAGACAGGCCACCCCTTTTATATAAGGAAAAAAAATGTGTCTTTAAAAGTCTCCCTGCCCTAAGTGATAGAGTAGATTCTATTTTCTCGTCCTTTGGGGTCATTAATTCCACTGTGAAAATATTTGAGGGTCACAGATGAGGCCTAATTGGTCGAAACTAGCTAGTCTGACTCAGAAAAACTTGCACATTCCACTTTGATTATAACAATAATATGGTCCATGCTTCCAATGGATTAGCCTTCTTAGAACATATCACCACATAAACTAGTAGATAGATTTTGAAATAATTTCACAGTAATGTTCATTTGGTGACACTCTACCGAATTGCTAAATTGTTTTGTTTGTTTGATTTGAGGTTTAACGTCCCCGTCATCACTGTAAAGGTCATTTTGGAGACGTTGCTTCCAATTTTGTGGGACTTTTACCCGACATTGAGATGAAATGACATCTCAAGCCTTGCCGCCCAATTAAACCAATAGGGTTTATAAGCATGGACGGGCCGACTCGCACCGCTTTGCCTGGGCAGTCTTAGATTCTCTAAGCGGTTTACCAGTACTCGTGTGCGGGTCGGTTTCAGCTCTGCGTGGAAGCATCATGCAGCCCATATATTTCTTCAAGCCCCGATGGGCGGGAGCAAAATCATTGGTTCCGTTCAGCAAAACAAAACAGCCGCTAGAGCTAAAAGTATAGAAGCATCTTTAACCCATTCAGCACCAGAAACCCCTAAAGGGGTACCTTGGCAAACAGTGCAGGCCCAGATCAGACGCCGCAGAACGCGACGTCTGATCAAGGCCTACACTGTTTGCAAAAAGTTAAACTATTTCCCGAATAAATTTTGAAGAAAACACAACCTGACACCCCTAAATTTCGAAATGCTCTCCTGCCATATATAAGGTGGAAGATTCAATTTGGTACAAAAAGGGTTAAACGACGTCTTCTCAGACGATAACGAGTACCCACAACCTATGTCTTGGGGCAGAAATAAGAACAACAATGTATACCCCATAAACCCCAGTTTTCACTATATAAAGTGGGGTTTAAGGGGGTGATCATTTTACGGACTTGTTAACGTGATGAAAATGGTTACTTTTCTGGAGAAGAGCTGTGATATTTTTCATATCTGTACTCAATTGAGGCGGTTCTAACGAGTACCCACAACATATGTCTTGGTCCAGAAATAAGATAAATAATGTACACCCCCGTAAAGCCCAGTTTTTGCAGGGATAAATGTGGGGTTTACAGGGGTGTTCATAACACGCACTTGTTAACATGATGGACGACCGTTTTTAGAAATAGAAATTTAACAAACCCTTTAAACACCAACTCCTCCGAGGCCAATGACCCAATTTCAAACAAACATTTACAGTAATGTGTTCCTGTTTTGTCCTGTTTCCAAAGTAACCAAAACTAAACAGTATGGCCGCCTGATATCAAAATCTGCAAAATTTTAACGAAATCTCATCCTAGCCGAAAAGCCAATTTTCAAACTAATTTCACAGAAATGGTGTTCTTATGCACATATAAGAAAATTGTTAAACTGGTTCTTCACGGCTGACTAATATTGCCTTCTGGGCTATAAAGTAGATTTTTGAAGCTCATCTTCCCCTTCTTTCAGAAATAATTACCTGGTTTCAGTACACAGTCAGCGATAGTCACGTGGACCAAAGCAAGCGGCAAGCTTCTGTAGTAAGTAGGTTTAGGTCGAACATAATATTCCACCCAAACCCCAAACATACTGCTGCCAAGTACCGGCCGTGATGTTAACGATTTTTAACCCCCCCCCCACACACACACACCTACCACCACCACCCCCCTATTTGTGGCAATGCCCATGGCCGAAGACTTAGGATCTGGAGGGTTAAACTGTTTGTTATTTCTTGCAGTGTTTGGTCAAATTGGAGGCGGTTGGGAGGGTGCTGGTGGCAATGGTGCTAATGGCCCCGCGCAAGATTATCATCGTTCAAGGAGAGACGCTGCGCTGGGCATGAAGAATGAACGATTGCTGAACAAAGAGAGAAACGGAAGACCACAGATGTGATAAATGGGACACTGCAATTAGCTAAGTCGTATTCTTGCACGACAAAGATGCACAGAACAATACTAACAATCTAGAAAAAAATCAATAAAATTCCTATATTAAGACCACCTTTTGGACTGTTCAAAAGTGGTCTTTAGGACCACTTTTGAAATTCTCAAATGCGGTCTCTTATTAGGAGACACTGGATACAGAAAACGCAATGTAAGAATAACTGAACTCTTCTCAATAAGCCTTTAAAAACAGATTTTATTACGAAAACACACCTATACAAATACATTGTAATCTTTACCGCCGAAAAAATGAAAATTTTATGATAAAAAATTATGATATTTTGCTTATTTCTGCTCAAAATATAGATTGTGGTTACTCGTTAGAACCGCCTCATTGAGGCGGTTCTAACGAATACCCACAATCTATATTTTAGAGCAGAAATAAGCAAAATAATGTTTACCCCCGTAAACCCCAGTTTTACTACATAAAAGTGGGGTTCAAGGGGGCCAAATTATATAGGCGTGTTTCTTGATGAGTCTTAATTTTAAATGGCGGAATTTTACTGTAGTTTTATACATATATTAAGTACGATAAACTAGCTATTCAAGTCTATTTTAACGCATATATAGGCAGAAAACCTAAATTGTATTAGACAGTGTACACCCGGATCAGACGCCTCAGAATTGGCGTTTGATCAGGGTATGTGCTGTTTGATAGGAACAAAGACTGTTTATAAAACGTACGCTACAATTTGAAAACATGGACATCAGCAAAACTGAAATGGACCTCAAGTGAGGTTTCTAACTGTCATAAACACGAGAAATAAAAATAAAATTTAAAAGTTGAATGTGTTGGTTACATTTTTGTTTTTTGTTTGATTTGAGGTTTAACGTCCCCGTCAACACTGTAAAGGTCATTTTGGAGGCGTTGCTTCCAATTTTGTGGGACTTTTACCCGACATTGAGATGAAATGATATCCCAAGCCCTGTCGCCCAATGAAACCAATAGGGTTTATTAGCATGGACGGTGCGCCTCGCACCGCGGTTCCTGGACAGGCTGAGATCCTCTAAGCGGTTTACCAGTACTAGTGTGCGGGCCGGATTCAGCTCTGCGTGGAAGCATCATGCAGCCCATATATTTCTTCAAGCCCCTATGGGCGGGGGCTAGTTACATCTTTGAAACTCCCAAGACATAAAGGAGTTAGGGTAAAGAAAAGACAAGAAGCAGGATACGACTAACACTGCCTAAGAAAATACAGTGAAACTTCGATGGCTCGAACACCAATGGCTCGTTTACCATGGCTGAGTCGAACCACTTCTTTAGCCCCTAGGGAAATGCTCTGCGCAACAAATATTGGGGGACAATTTTGGAGAGCTTCGTCTTTTATATTGCAAATGTATGCTGTGTGTACTCATTAGAATCGCCTCGATGAGGCGATTCTAATGAGTACACACAGCATACATTTTCATTTTGAAACACCGAAAAGATATCGAAAAGTATATCGTATACCTCCTGGCAGTCTCCCTCAGTGGCTCGAACTACCCCTGTCTCGAACAGATTTTCGAGGTCCCAAAGGTGTTTGAGCCATTGAAGTTCGACTGTAGAAGTGGAGGCAATGGTCAGGAAGCGATACAATTAACCAACAGCTCCCATCAGAGACACAAAAGGAAAGAAACACAAACATGAAACAACAGACCCAAATGGAAACATCAATAGCGGAAAGCCAAAAGGACAGTTACTTTCCCACAAAATGGCCAGTAGGCTGTCCAAAATAAATAATATAAGCGACACAAACGCCAAAACACAAACCATAACAAAAACGTGGCCACAATCCTCGCCCTTAGGGAGCTTACCACTAAATATTTTCCATAGGCGACAATAGAAACCTTTTACATGCTCCCACAAAAACTACACATATAAAACTTTTCAAACTTTACTCATTTATAGAGCCATCCTAGCTCAACAAGTTGATGAGAAAAAATCCACATGTTGCCAGTCTCCTTTTCAAGTTATGGTCCGCCATGTTTGTTTACATGCAGATTCGCAGTGAATACAAGCCGGCTTTTTAAAGGAGCGGTGACAATATAAAATCAGCAACAATTTCTTTGAGCTTGCAGATATAATTATAAAACACACATCATTTTATTTCCTTATAACTATCCTTTTCTCACATTGAAATGAAACATGGGATATTTATCCAATGGAAGCCTGCCTGGTATTTAGACTGCAACTAAAAGCTCTGTCCCAAAGTGATAAAATCCAATACCTCCCGTATTTAGTGCAAGCTACCTATTAGGTAGACCGCTGTTAAACCAGAGTTGCGGGTCTTTGATAACCTTTTAACATGAGGCGAGTTGCGGTTCTTAGATAACGGATTTTCCAACATATTCTGAAGACACTGACAAGAACCGTAACTGCCTATTCTAGGAATATCCTGTGGTGTATTTAAGTTTCGTGCGGGCCGCGAAGCTCTGATCGGACTGCATGGATGTACACGCCAATCCGAGGCTTGTCAGTCGCCAGTGCATTATTTTTACAATTGAGTCAGCGCATGACAAAACTTATGATATGACCTGTGCGCACAACGAAGAATCAGATCAGCATGCGCATCCGCGCAGTCTGATCAGAGTCTTCGTCGTGCGCTCTAAGGATAACTAAGGGCCCAATGCTGCTTCATGCAGCAAGAGAAGTCTCTGGTAAGACTTAATGGATGCGCAGGCTGATCTGAGTCTTCGCTGGGCGCGCATGTCTTATTGTAGGTTTTGTCGTGTGCAAGCTCATATACATGTATATATTTTTCTGATTAACACTGAAACGTGTGGCAAGAAAACGGATTCTTTCCTGACCTTCCTGTAAACGGCAGATTTTAGATTTGTACATGTTTGTCCAAAAGACTGCCGAAATATATTTTTTTTCTTTCTTTCATAAAGTATCTTTGGTACAAAACATAAATAAATGTATCCTTACATGGGTGTGAGGGGTGGATAGAAAAATCCGTACCGAGAGTCACTGTCCGGCATCACGAAGCTTGCCGAGTGATGCCGGACAGTGATCTCGAAGGCCGGATTTTTCTGTCCAGCCCTCACACCCATGTAGGATTCTTTTCTTGCATAACTTCCATTTCTCGGCGTGTTTTTTTACACTGCATTCACTTCGGTTGTCGACGTCCGCCATATTGTGACACTACAGTGATGTTTAGTGACGCACGTAACGTGTTGTGACGTCAACTTAAACGGCGGCTCATATGCAGTGCATTTATCAAACAAACGAGACTATTCGATTTTGGGTAAGAAAACCAGGGTTAGAAAAGAATTTCTATCCCAAGCTAAAACTATGGATTTCCTTATCTGGTGTGCAAGAATAAAAGGTGGCATGCATGAACAAAGCTGGTATCAGTCTATGTTTCCACATGCCCTATGCACCCTTCTGAATTTATACATTATATCCATTTCAGAGGATGAATAAGTGTGCATTTACTATTGCACGACCCGCAGAAAAAGCGACCGACTGAAGTCGGTTGATTTTCTAAGAGTGCCCTAAAATCACCGTGTCATTCTGTCAGTCTGTCTGTCCGTCCGTAACCCGTTTGTGAAAAAAGGTGATAGTGACTTAACCGCTTGGAATATTTAAACAATTTTGGCATACTGATAGATATCAATGAGATCTAACCAATGAACTTGCGAAATATTTCATTCCATTTAGTATAACCTCGCCGAGGCGAAAAATGTGAAAATTTTCGAACTGCTTCTCCTCGGAAACAGTTGGGCCGATTGAAGTCAAATTTCATATCGAGCCTCTATGGGATGGGGAACACCAAACTTTGCTCATGGGGTCCAGGTCACATAACCAAAATGGACGCCAAGCCATATATGGTCTGTCTGTCTGTCCGTCCGTAACCCGTTTGTGAAAATTGGTGCTAGTGACTTAACCGCTTGGAATATTTAAACAATTTTGGCATACTGATACATATCAATGAGATCTAACCAATGAACTTGAGAAATATTACATTCCATTTAGTATAGCCTTGCCGAGGCGAAAAATGTGAACATTTTCGAACTGCTTTTCCTCGGAAACCGTTGGGCCGATTGAAGTCAAATTTCATATGGAGCCTCTATGGGATGGGGGAAACCAAAATTTGCTCATGGGGTCCAGGTCACATCACCAAAATGGCCGCCAAGCCATATAAGGTAAAAACCCTTCAAAAATAGTCTTCTCCAGAACCACTGGGCAGATTTCCACGAAACTTGATAAATAGCATCTGGGACGTAGGCCCATCATAAATTGCTAAAATGGTGACCCTGGGTTGACCTTGACCTTCTTTGTGCCTAGGTCAAACTTTGACACATATGCTTTTGTATTGGAAAAGTGAGAATGCATTTTATCCTGCAAACGATTCAGAATACAGTACTAAAGTATAAGATATATTTTGGCTCCTTACGATAAGGCATATTTATTTGGGGAACCGTTTTAGGTCCAGGTCACATGACCAAAAAGGCCGCCATACCCATATATGGTAACACTCATAAAGCTTAAAGCATCCGGCGGGTCGTGCACTTCCGCTGAAGCACTGGTTTTGTTTATTAGCAATGGTATTCGCAAGAACAAGGATACCTACTTGATATTTGTAATATAATGTTACTTTTCATTGTAAACCCCACTTCTAGGCCACCGCCCATCGTGGCTTGGAGAAATGGATTGGGCTGCATGATGCTTCCACGCAGAGCTGAAACCAACCGAACATGAGAACTGGTAAACCGCTTAGAGGGACAAAGTCTGACCAGGCCAAGTGATGCGAGTCGGACCGACCGTCCATGCATATAAACCCTGTTGGTTTTACATTGTGCGACAGGGATTGAGATGTCATTTCATCTCAATGTCGGGTAAAAGTCCCACAAAATTGGAAGCAACGTCTCCAAAATGACCTAAATAGTGTTGACGGGGTCGTTAAAGCACAAACAAATCAACCAAAAAAAAAAAAAAAACCCACTTCTAACCTATATATAGCGAGTTTTATAAGGCTTTTTATGTACACGGACCTGTTAATCCTAAGCTGCCGAGAAAAACAACATCTGAAAATGTCGTCTGTTTTTGTCGTCTGCCCAATCTTCTAGCAACCGTTTTTATTTGCATACAGACAAACAGTGTGGGCCCAGATCAGACTGCTCCTGTAGGAGCAGTCTGATCTGGGTCCACACTGTTTGCAAAAAGGACTTTTAAGGTAACCGCCAGACGACAATTGTCGTGATTGACATTTTATGGGTTAACATGATGTATAAATGTAACCGGATTATTTCCCTCATTTTTGCTCACACTATAGCTTGTGGGTGCTCCTTAGAACAGCCTCACAGAAACGGTTATAACGAGCACCCACAATCTACGTTTGATGCAGAAATAAAAAAAGAGTAATCATTTTTCAACAGAAACTACATAAATGAATAAATAAATAAATAAATAAATATTTCATCACACGGCCCTGTTATCCTTTTGTTTTCATGTGAGAAGCGTCTTCTTTTTGTTTTCATTTTACGCTCCAAACACAGATTGTTGGCACTTAATATACTTAGTACGCCATATTTGGCCTTCTCCTCAGTTGGTCAGTTGGCATCGCGGTTCTAAAGAGTGTCCAACCTATATAGTTCTGAACAGAGTTATGAAAAATTAATGTACCTATCGACAAACCCCACTTTTTTGTACAAAACTGTGTCTGTCTAGGGTGTTCATTACATGCACTTGTTCACGCTTGAATATCTGTTTATAAATGTCATAAGCGACGGTGGTCTTCGGCTGCTGATAACGATGTTCTAAAGGGGAATGGATACAGTTTCAGGGGAGGCAAATCCTGTGAAAGTATTTTTGTCTCACATGGCAATAGGGGTCAACTCTTAAAGAAAAGAATTTGCTCCTGAGGAGCAAATTCTTTCCTTTTAGAGTAAACCCCTTTTTCAGTGGGACTGAGTCTATAGAAAAGCGAACAGGAAGTCCCGAAAGTTGTCTCCCTTTGAAAAATTGCAGAAAAAAGTGCTAGTTGTTTCCTTTGCCCTTAAGGGGGAAAAGGCTCACTTTAAAGGGAGGCAACTATTTCAAAACCATTTTGTTCCCACTATCAATAGGGGTTTACTCTTAAAGGAAAGAATTTGCTCCTGAGGAGCAAATTCTTTCCTTTAAGAGTAGACCCCTTTTCCTAAATGGCTTGGTTTATCGCAATGGAAACAGGAAGTCACAAAAGTTGTCTTTCCTTGTTAAATGGTAGCAGTTATTTCAGGTGTAACGATTCACCTAAATCACCGGTTGCCCGCACTTTACGGTTGAAGCTGGACAGTAACAATAGATTCTAGATTGAAACTTTCAAATCTGTTAACTTTCAAATCTGTTCAACAATTCGATTTTGTAATTTGTTAAATAGAAGGGTTTTTGTTCTCATCATGTATGCATAAATATTTATCAATTAAACCAGAAAGGTTTGCTCTTCAAGAATGTGCATGGTTCCAGGTTCAAATTGTGTTTGATTTGTAAAATTGAAAAACTATAAATATATACTTATAAATAGTAAACAAACAAAGTTGATGGGCCTGTTAAGAGTGCGGACTCTTAACAGCTGACACGTTAGAGTTCCCACCGTTGTGCGTTCAAGCCTCGCTCGGATCGTATTTGAGCCCCCAAGCTCTGCAACGGCAGACCAGAACTACATCACTGATTAACGACCGGCTCGATCAAAGTGAAATATAGATCGAACTTCGACTCCCTCCCCCCCCCCACCTCTCATACCTGCACCACTCAAATATGTACTATTTATTTCAGGTTTGTTTGTTTGTATTGTAGTTTAACGGCTCAGTCAACACTAATTTAGGTCATTTTTGAGAGTTTACCCTAGACAGGCTTATACGGAAGCGGTTAACCAGTACAGTGCACATTCTTTCGCCAGAAACTGGCGACTGCCCTGATTGAATCAGCGAAAGGGAGAAAATGGCCGTAGAAAAGATTTCATGATCAATCTCCGCGAAAGAATGTTGCCAACCCTGGCAGGTATCGAACCCACGTACTTCTGATCACATGAAATTTGGAAAATGGGAACCACATGAGGCCGAAACACTTGATTGATGTAACGTCGCCCTGTAAGTCCACGTCCAGGACCATTTTCTTGGAAGTTCGGAACAATAAGCTGCGTTCGCTCACCATATGCGATACCTCCACCCCATCTGTCCCGCTTCATGACGCACACATCGGCATACCTTTCACCTGTATGTCTATACACACGGAAACAGTCATCGGCGTGATCAACGCAGAAGCGTGATTCATCACCGTCAGTCTCTTAGATGCAGATTTACGTTGTTCTTGCACCCAGTGTAAGCGTTCTGTCCTGTGTCGACGCGTTAACTAGGCCTTGGGACACAATAGGGACGTCTAGCTCTCAAACCTGCAATGCGTAGACAGCGCCGCACGATGTCAACGCTTATCCGTCTGTTGTTGAAGTAGCAGCTGCCGACTGAAATCTTTTCGCAGGTGAGTCAGACGGAAGAATCGATCCTGACGTACTGACGTAACTCTCGGTCGTGCGCTACGTCGGCCGCCACTAATGTCTTCTGTTACATGATGACGATCCAATAGACGAAAAATCGTGGACACGTGATACCCCAAATCAGCAGCAATATCATCCGCATGCCGGCTAGCTTCTAACTGTTCAAGGGAACGCTCATGTTCTGGCTTATCGCTTTTGAGAACATTTCTGTTTTCTCCCTCCTGTACATGTGGTTTCTAGCCGCACTGGTGCACCGGTGGTGCACCTGGTTGACGTGACCGGACTGTTCACCAGACGTCAAGGTTGATTGATTACATGTTTTTATACGCCCGGTCGTATTATGTTATGCCCCCGGCGTCCGTCCGTCCGTCAGTCAGTCTGTAAACTTTTCGTTTCCGGATAACTCCTCCTACAGTTAAGATCCGATCAAGCTGAAACTCCATACATAGTTAGACCATGATGGGGGGCAGCGCATTCGTATTGTTTCTAGGTTACGGTCCACCAAATATTAATAGAGTTATGCCCCTTTAAAATTTTTTGTAAACTTTTCGTTTCCGGATAACTCCTCCTACAGTTTACATCCGATCAAGCTGAAACTTCATACATAGTTAGACCATGATGTGGGGAAGCGTATATTGTTTCGAGGTTACGGTCCACCAAATAATAATAGTGTTATGCCCCTTTGATTTTTAGTAAACTTTTCGTTTCCGGATAACTCCCCCTATAGTTTACATCCGATCAGGCTGAAACTTCATACATAGTTAGACCATGATGTGGGGCAGCGCATATTGTTTCGAGGTTACGGTCCACCAAATAATAATAGTGTTATGCCCCTTTGATTTTTTTTCTAAACTTTTCTATTCGTTTCCGGATAACTCCGCCTACAGTTTACACCCGATCAAGCTGAAACTTCATATATAGTTAGACCATGAGGTGGGGCAGCACATATCGTTTCGAGATTATGGTCCACCAAAAGTAATAGAGTTATGTCCCTTTGAATTTTTTGTAAACTCTTCGTTTCCGGATAACTCCTCCTACAGTTTGCATCAGATCAAGCTGAAACTCCATATATAGTTAGACCATGATGTGGGACAGCACACATTGTTTCGAGGTTAAGGTCCACCAAATATTAATAGAGTTATGCCCCTTTGAAATATTTTGTAAACCTAACGTTTCCTGGTGAACATCAGATTTAGCTGAAACTTCATATAAAATTAGACCATGATTTGGGGAAGCTCATATTGTTTCGAGGTTATGATCCACCAAATAATAATAGAGTTATGCCTCTTTGAAATATTCTGTAAACATTTTGTTTTCGGATAACTCCTCCTACATTTCAGATCCGATGATGTTGAAACTTTACATACCGTAAGACCATGACATTGAACAGTGCATATATTTTGAGGTTACGGTCTGCCAAATATTACCAGAGTTATTCACCTTTCAAAGATTTTTCTAAACATTCTGTTTCCGGAAAACTCCTCTTACAGTTTACATCTGATGAAGCTGAAACTTTACATTTAGTAAGACCATGATGTGGAACAGTGCATATTATTTTGAGGTTTCAGGCCGCCAAATATTACCAGAGTTATTCCCCTTTCACATATCTTTCTAAACATATTTTATTTCTGGATAATGCCTCCCACATTTTACATCTGATGAAGCTGATACTTTACCTATAGTTAGACTATGCCGTGGAGCAGCGGTTACTGTCAAGCACTTATTGCCAGAGTTATCCCTATATTATTTTGAGGTTATGGTCAACCAAATATTACCGACCATGAACATTTGTTGGAGAGAGGTAGTTTGAGCCATTGAGGGTTATTAATAGTACCAGGTAAGAATATATGAAGCACATATTGTTCCTTGGTTACATTCCACAAACCCAAACTTGTAAAACAGTCAGTATATGTATGCTCCATTTTACTAATTGCCCCGGGCGTATAAAGCCCTGCTTGCGGAACACTTGACTGGCGCCCGATGTTACTGAATTAATCGAGTTGTTATGATAAAATTGTTTGGTTTAAAAATCAGATTTTGAAAATTCGCGTCTCTTTTGCTGTTCAGTTGATTGTAGATGCTCATTAGAACCATCTCAATTAGGCGGTTCTAACGAGTACCCACATACTATATTTTGAGCAAAAATTAGGAAAACAATGAAAATGTCGTAAACCCTATTGCACGACCCGCAGAAAAAGCAACCGACTGAAGTCGGTTGATTTCTAAGAGTGCCCTAAACTCACCGTGTCATTCTGTCATTCTATCATTCTGTCAGTCTGTCCGTCCGTAACCCGTTTGTGAAAATTGGTGATAGTGACTTAACCGCTTGGAATATTTAAACAATTTTTTGCATACTGATAGATATCAATGAGATCTAATCAAGGAACTTGCGAAATATTACATTCCATTTAGTATAGCCTCGCCGAGGCGAAAAATGTGAAAATTTTCGAACTGCTTCTTCTCAGAAACCGTTGGGCCGATTGAAGTCAAATTTCATATGGAGCCTCTATGGGATGCGGGAAACCAAAATTTGCTCATGGGGTCCAGGTCACATGACCAAAATGGCCGCCAATCCATATATGGTCTGTCTGTCTGTCCGTCCGTAACCAGTTTGTGAAAATTGGTGATCGTGACTTAACCGCTTGGAATATTTAAACAATTTTGGCATACTGATAGATATCAATGAGATTTAACCAATGAACTTGCGAAATATTACATTCCATTTAGTATAGCCTCGCCGAGGCAGAAAATGTGAAAATTTTCGAACTGCCTCTCCTCGGAAACCGTTAGGCCGATTGAAGTCAAATTTCATATGAAGCCTCTATGGGATAGGAAAACCAAAATTTGCTCATGGGGTCCAGGTCACATGAGCAAAATGACCGCCAAGCCATATATGGTGAAAACCCTTGAAAAATAGTCTTCTCCAGAACCACTGGGCAGATTTCCACGAAACTTGATAAATAGCATCTGGGACGTAGGCCCATCATAAATTGCTGAAATGGTGACCCTGGTTGACCTTTACCTTCTTTGGATCCGTCCGTAACCCGTTTGTGAAAATTGGTGATAGTGACTTAACCGCTTGGAATATTTAAACAATTTTTTTGGCATACTGATAGATATCAATGAAAGCTAACCAATGAACTTGCGAAATATTACATTCCATTTAGTATAGCCTCGCCGAGGCGAAATATGTGAAAATTTTCGAACTGCTTCTCCTCGGAAACCGTTGGGCCGATTGAAATCAAATTTTATATGGAGCCTCTATGGGATGGGGGAAACCATAATTTGCTCATGGGGTCCTGGTCCCATTACCAAAATGGCCGCCAAGCAATATATGGTAAAAACCCTTCAAAAATAGTCCTCTCCAGAACCACTGGACAGATTTCCACGAAACTTGATAAATAGCATCTGGGACGTAGGCCCATCATGCATTGCTAAAATGGTGACCCTGGGTTGACCTTGACCTTCTTTGTGCCTAGGTCAAACTTTGACACATATGCTTTTGTATTGGAAAAGTGAGAATGCATTTTATCCTGCAAACGATTCAGAATACAGTACTAAAGTATAAGATTATTTTTGCTCCTTACGATAAGGCGCATTTATTGGCGGAACCGTTTTAGGTCCAGGTCACATGACCAAAATGGCCGCCATACCCATATATGGTAGCACTCATAAAGCTAAAAGCATCCGGCGGGTCGGGCACTTCAGCTGAAGCACTGGTTTTTTCTATATAACGTGGGGCCTGTGGGAGGGGTATTTATAACACGGACGTGTTTACTGATGCACAGGGTGTGAAAACAAGCTGATTTAATTGCTTTAACCCATTAGTACCCAAAACCCTAAAACGGGTACCCTGGCAAACAGTGCCGGCCCAGATCAGACGCCGCAGAACGCGGCGTCTGATCAGGGCTCCACTGTTTGCTTAAAGTTCAGTCATTTTCCAAATCAATTTTGAAGAAAACACAACCTGACACCCCTAAATTTTAAAATGCACTCCTGATATATATAAGGAGGAAGATTCCATTTGGTACTAAAAAGGGTTAATATCATACTTAATTGTTATTGTCCACGTGACTATCACAGACCCATTAAATAAAAGCACTCCCAAATTTATTGTTTTGTATACGGTTTCACTAATACACTCCTTGCGTCACATCTTTGGGTTATTGGTAAACAGTGTAGACCTCGACGATCGTGATCTACATTGTGCCCTTATAGTACTGACATTTTCGCCATATTGAATTAGTTAAACCATTTCAGGCTTGAAACCCCTAACGGGTACCCTGGCAAACAGTGCAGGCCCAGATCAGACGCCACGTTAAGCTAACGATCCTTAGCATGTGACCAAGATGTCGGGAGAACAGCATCTCGCCAATAAGGTTTTATTGTTCGTTTCAAGGTCAACTTGTCTGTACAGCGCAAAATTATTTATTTGCTAATATAAATGCGAGTCGCTACAACTATCGCTATATTAAATACAATAAAACCTACCACAGTTGCCCCTCCTATTATGCATTCAGTCCTCGAAAAAGGCAAGTGTAATACAACAAACCTGTATTGAGCAAGCACCTGCCTTAAGGTGCCTGTTTAATACAGGTAAAACTGCCATGTTTGTTTGTTTGATTTGAGGTTTAACGTCCCCGTCAACACTGTAAAGGTCATTTTGGAGACGTTGCTTCCAATTTTTAGGACTTTTACCCGTCATTGAGATGAAATGACATCTCAAGCCCTGTCGCCCAATAAAACCAATAAAGTTTATTAGCATGGACGGTCCGCCTCGCACCGCGGTTCCTGGACAGGCTTAGATCCTCTAAGCAGTTTACCAGTTCTAGTGTGCGGGCCGGATTCAGCTCTGCGTGGAAGCCCATCTATTTCTTCAAGCCCCAAAACTGCCATGAAATTCCACTATTAAGACCACCTAAAATTAAGACTAATTCTGCTTTTAAAAGCTTATTTTGAAAGCTACAGTTATTCTTTCCTTGTGTTTTCAGCCTGCAGTGTCCTCTGGTCAGGGACTACCTTTGAGACTGTTCAAAAGTGGTCTTTAAGTCCACTTTTGAACAGTCTCAAAGGTGGTCTTAATATAGGAATTTTACTGTATATTACTGTTGAGGCCTTTAAGCTAACGAGGCTTTGAACAACTGGATATAGAAACCGCTTTTTGACATACAGTTTTAAGTTGCTTTCAAAATTGAATACACTGCTAGACGAGTTAAACATTCTTTGATTTGCACTGTTTGAATATGTTTGAATAACATCACTGAACGTTTAGAGTAATGCCATTAAAATGATAATGGGCATCAGCAATCCAAGTGACTTGTTTCATATCAAAGCCCAAAACGGAAATGTATGCAAGACAAAGAACCTTACATGGGTGTGAGGAAAAGATGGGAGCCCAGTCCGGCATCACTCGGCAAGCTTCGTGACATTGACGGTCGAGACGGATTTTACTACCATGCGGTAGAGCTCACAGGTATGTTCTACTAATATGAGGATTAAAAAAAAAAAAATAAATCGTAAATTTTTCATTTCCACTGTAACCTGAAAGCTTAAGGGGAATGGATACACCTTCAGGGGAGGCAACTCCTGCAAAAGCATTTTGTCTCCCATGTCAATAGAGGTCAACTCCTAAAGTAAAGAATTTGCTCCTGAGGAGCAAATTCTTTCCTTTAAGAGTAGACCACTTTTTTCGTGGGATAGAGTTTATAAAATAGCGAACAGGAAGTCCCGAAAGTTGTCTCCCTTTAGAAAATGGCGGGAAAATATGCCAGGCGTTGTTCGGTGGATGGGTGTCCTTTATAATGCACTGTCATTTACAAAGCGACACTGAAATGTCACATTCCTGTTTTAAAAGCGCTTGTCCGTAACATCATGATCATAAATTCGTCCAGGTTAATTTGGCCATCCCCGGAAGTATCGGCTTCATCCACCATTTCTCGGATCATCCGATTGGATAAGTTACAATCGACGTCATCCGCTGCGCGGCGAAGATCAGCAAAGGTCACGTACCCCTTGTTGTCGGTGTCTAACATTTGGAAACACTGAAAACACAAACGGCTGTTTTAAAGAATGTTTGAGAGCAGGCTTTAATCAAGAGTGTTTACATCATTTGAAAAACACATTAAATTAACCATTAGTATGTTTTTTACATTATTTTTCATCCGCATTAGGGTAACACGCAAATGATAGATAATGTGACTCTAATGAGTACAACAACATAGATTTTCAAGATGAATAAGAAAGTTGCTTTTAATATTAATACAGTAAAATTCCGCTATTAAGACCACCTAAAATTAAGACTAAATTTGCTTTTAGAAGCTTATTTAGTACGTTGCAGTTATTCTTTCTTTGTCTTTTCTGCATACACTGTCCTCAGATACCACCTATGGGGCTGTTCAAAAGTGGTCTAAAAGACCACTTTTGGACAGTCCCAAAGGTGGTCTGGATATAGGAATTTTACTGTCCTTGCAATAATGGGATTTTCCCCAGGGACTGAAGAAGGAGTTCGAAACTGCCGTAGTAAACGGGCCCATCGGTTTTCGAGCCATCAAAGTCATACGAAATGACCATTCGCGTGAGATCCTCTATATGCTATGTTTGTCATATTTCCGCCCGGGACATAAATTGTGGATGTCGTAAGAAATGCCTCACTGAGGCGGATCTACCGAGTAACCACAATGTGTGTTTTGGAATAGAAATCAGTAACCTACTGAATACATACCCAGGTAAACCAATATTTATCTTTATATATACTAACGTTTACGATGGCTTAAGTTACCACGCCGCTCGTACGACGTATAATACCTAATGAATTAAAATAAGTCGCATTGCACTTCCCCTGTCCATCGGAAGGGGCTGCACGGTCCTTCCGTGAATGGCTGAAAACTGCCAAACATTTGAGTACTGGTAAACTGCTTAGACGATCTAAGCCTGTCCGGGCAAAATGGTTCGAGTTCGATCGTCCCTTAAACCCTAGTGGTTTCTTTGGGCGGTAGGACTTGAGATATCATTCCACATCAATGTTGGGTATAAGTCCCACAAAATCGGAAGCAACCACTCCAAAATGACTTTAATAGTGTCGATGGGGACGTAAAACATCAACACAAACAAAATCGAACAAAAGCAATGCTCCTATCATTTTTTTACCTTCACAACTTCGTCAAAAGGGTCCATCCCCTGTTGTTGTTTGATGAGAAAATCAAGGAAGTTGATAAACGTCACCTTCCCTCTGTGGTCCTTCGTTAAATCATCTGAAAAAAAAAATAAGGAGAATAACTATGCCTGGACCACTTCTCGCCATTTATGCAAGGGAGACTACATGTACTTTCGCGACTTTTGTTTCAGAATAACAAGCCCGTGTAAAACCAAATCTTATACAGGGAAAATGGGCTTATAGGGGTATCAGCCTGAGCATCGGTATAGACAGGAAAGGATTTATTCTCCATCACGAAAACACGCCTATATAATTTTGACCCCCTGAAACCCCACTTTTATATATTGAAACGGGGTTTACATAGGCATACATCTGCTCTAAAACAGGGACTGTGGGTACTCGTTAGAACCGAATCGTTGAGGCGGTTCTAATGAGTACCTTCAATCCATGTTTTGAGCAAAAGTAAGAAAAAAAAGCAACAAATTTTTATCTGAAATTTTTCATTTTTCAGTAAACTATGATTTGAATAAGCGTGTTTTCGTAATGCACTGATTGGGTGGCTTGCTTGGAGCCTTTTCTGAGTACGCGTGTCCTAAGAATCATTTGTATAATCCCGGAGCGTACTCCCAGCACTGGAGGGTCAATCGCTGGAAAATGGCCATGAACCAGGACTTACAAAGATTCGTCTAACCCTTTTACGCCGATTTTTCTAACCCTTAAATTTCTACATTTTCAGCAAACAGCATAGCCCTGACCATCCGCTGCGTTCTTCGCAACGCGGCGTCTGATATGGGCCAGTACTCTTTGCCATGCCCCATATTTGGGATCTAAAGTATATATCGGTAACAAATTCAACATTGAAAAAAAAAAAAAAAACAACAACAACAACAACAACAACAAAAAAAAAAACAAAAAAAAAAAAAACACACACACACACACAACATTTTCCGATATTGCGAGAGTGCTCTTTGGGTCGATTGTTTTACAGTCGACCCAAAGTTACTAATGACAGAATCTGAGTTAGTGCTGTTGTCCACGTGAGTATCACTGGTTTTGGGAAACCAAGGTTATGGTTATTACATGTAATAGAAAACAGTCGCGCTATTTTTATCGATGTTACAAGTTGGTCAGTGTTGCGTGCTGCTTGATGCATTTGGCAAACACTGTATATACCCAGATTAGACGACGCATTTGCACAACCGGCTGCCCAGGGTCTACACTGTTTGCTCAAATGTATAAGTCTAATATCTATTCTTCATTATGATTTTCCCGATAGCTCAGTTGGTAGAGTGTCCGCTCCGGGGAATGGGAGGTCTAGGGTTCGACCCCGGGCCGCGACGTACCAAAGTCATTAAAAAAGGTACTAGCTGCTCCTCGTTTGGCACTCAGATTTACGGGGTAGAGCTGGGACTGGTCGATCCAGTGTCAGGATAATGTGACTGGGTGTGGTATCATGTAATGTGTCTGGGACATGATACTTCAGTGAGGCAGCACTATAAATGTGAGCATTGAGCTCCCTGTCGCAACCAGACACCGTCGTGATATGACTGAAAAATTGTTGAAAGCGACGTTAAACCCGAATTCACACACACATTCATTATGATTTTCTTTTCTATAATCGAAAGGGTGTGCGGTTTTGATGATTGTTTTGGTTTCTAAACATTCAAGGCTCGGTTTGTGTCTTTCGGTCGCAAACCTCGAATGCATGTTTTCTCTTGTTACGCTCATAGGTTTCTCTAGGAATTTATAAGAAAATGCTATTCATTGATTGTTATGCGCATGAAGGAGGTCTTTGATTACAGTGTATGAGCTGGCTATATTTCCAAGCAGGCATACAGCGTTGACCCAACGAATCTTAACCACACCTAATACATAAGCGTTTAACCACTACATTGTACGCTCTTTCGGCAGTTGTCAATGTGCACAATACTGGTTCATCGCTTTAGCACATGTATCAGCCTGCCCATGCTGGAATTGTGTGATTAGATAAATTGATCAATATGGCCTAAATAGTGTTGACTGAGGCTTTAAGGGGAATGGGAACACCTGTCAGATTTTTTCCGCTATTTTTCAAAAGGACTTCTTGTTCGCTTTTCTGTAAGCATGTCCCACCAAAAAGGGGTTTACTCTTAAAGGAAAGAATAAAGGTGCAACGGGTAGCAGTGGTGTATTAGTCACTGTCTCTCTCTTCGCGCGTGAAAACACCCGGAATGAGTGTTCGAGAGCGATAAAATAATCTTGAAGCTTCCATCGCAATCGATTTGTTTGTTTGATTTGAGGTTTAACGTCCCCGTCAACACTGTAAAGGTTATTTTGGAGACGTTGCTTCCAATTTTGTGGGACTTTTACCCGACACTGAGATGAAATGACATCTCAAGCCCTGCCCAATGAAACCAATAAGGTTCATAAGCATGGTCGGTCCGACTCGCACCGCTTTGCCTGGGCAGGCTTAGATCCTCTAAGCGGTTTACCAGTACTCGTGTGCGGGTCGGTTTCAGCTCTGCATGGGAACATCATGCAGCCTATCATTTCTTCAAGCCCCGATGGGCGGGGGCCGTCCATCGCTATCGAACTAAAATAAATTAGTATAAACTAAAGGAAAGAATTTGCTCTTCAGGAGCAAAATCTTTCCTTTAAGAGCTGACCCCTTTTGACTTGGGAGACAAAAATACTTTTGCAAGAGGTTGCCTCCCCTGATGGTGTTCCCATTTCCCTTAAACTACACGTAGTTTAAAACAACCAAAGAGATTGAAACAATGTTCTCCACGTCGTTTCAACAGTGTGTCTGATGAGTTACCTATTAAAGCTCTGAAGACATGTTTCTTTTCTCGAAATCCGAGAATGTGTGAGATTTTCAAAACATCTGTCGGTCGAATATACCTGTAAAGGACAAAGTAGGTACATTGAAATCAATCAATCAATCAATTAATCAATCAATCTCAATCAATCAATCAATCAATCAATCAATCAATCAATCAGTCAATAAATTAATAAGAACATCTTCGAAGAAGAAGAAACAGAAGAATAAGACGAAGAAGAAGTTTTTTTTAATGTTTTTTTTTCGAATTGTCTCCAATCAATAAAATCATCTTTGAAAGAAGAAGAATAAGAAGAAGAAGAAGAAGGAGGAGGAGGAGGAGGAAGATGAGGAAGAAGAAGTTTTTTTAAATTATCTACGTTTCTTCGAATCGTCTCCATCTCCTAAATTTTCTCGAAAAAAAAGATCTGTCCATTTCGGGCCGATAATAAGACCATGTCCATCACGAAAACACGCCTATATAATTTTGAACCCCAATTTTATATAGTAAAACTGGGGTTTACAGGGGTAAAACTTATTTACGCATTGACCTTGATACGACGTTGCATACACGCCATGTATCTGCGGGATTTCTACTTCAGGAAAAAGACAGCGAAGAAAATATTTTGCCTGATTATGTAGGCGCAAACATAAACTGCAATTTTCAGTCTCTTAAAGTACCAATCACAGCTGTTCGCACACGATGTTCCCTACACAACGTCGAATCAATATCATGAAACGTCGACACCGCTACGACGTTGCCTACACTGTGTAATGCTGCGTGGATATTTTCCATTATTCAGAAAAATTAAGATGACATTTAAATTTAGAAGACGTTTCATGTAAATCGCCTTCCATAAAGTCCTTCGCTGACATATCAAATTAAATGTCAAGACGGATTTTTGTTAAAAAGGTAATATCATCTGCTTCACAATTTTGTGTGGTGCCTTAAAGGTTATAGCTTCGAACCCATACTGAATTTAGCATTCGAATATAGACTTAACCAACCAGCACCAAACAGCGGGCCAGCGTCGGGCCTACAGCGATACGACGTTGCAACGTCGTATCGCTGTAGACCGGACGTTGGCCCGGCATTCTTTGCTGGAAGGATACGGTATTACATGTGTACTCACCCTGTTCCGGCGACATCATAGAGATCAAATATTTGTTTGAGGTCCTTCATTTCTTGGTGTGTTAACTCTTTCACTATTCTGTCTGGAAGACCGTAGTCATTGGAGGCTTTTGCTGGGGAGATGAAATCTTCAGCCATTTTGACGAGATTCTGGGACTTTTTCTTGATATGCAGGCCGTATTTAAGACTTATCTCATTCTTCAATCGAGCGGTTTCCGCTGAAATTAGAAAATTATATTAATGCTGAGGTAGTGCATGACAAAACCTACAGTAAGGTATGTTACAACGCATAATGTAGTAATGTAGTAATTTCTTCATTTTGAAATTTTTACTACATTATGCGTTGGCATAGTCGACGCGAAATGAAATAAAATGTCGTTTTTACTTCATTATGCGTCGATACTAAGAGGTTTGAGCAAAATGAAAGAATTATTTCATTTTGCGGCGATGGGTGGCATACTTAATTTTACTTCATTATGCGTCAACAGTTTGTTCGTTTGATTTGAGGTTTAACGTTCCCGTCAAGACTATTTAGGTCATTTTGGAGACATTGCTTCAAATTTTATGGGACTTTTACCCGATATTGAGATGAAATGACATCTCAATCGCTGCCGTCCAATTAAAAGCAATAGGGTTTATATGCATGGATGGGCCGACTCGCAGCAGTTTTCCTGGACAGGCTTAGACCTTCTATTTGGAAGGTTAAAGCTACATTTTCTTTGTGATTTTGACCTTCAGTGTGCTTTTGTGGAAGACCGTCTTTTGGACTGTACAACTGTGGTCTTAAAGACCACTTTTGAACCGTCTCAAATGTGGTCTAAATTGTAGGAATTTAACTGTATTGCTTCCTAAGTCTTTTCGAAGACAGCTATGTTCTACCATCATTACTTCATTATGCGTCGATATGGTGCATATCAACGCGAAATGAAATAATTTTTTTTACTTCATTTCGCGTCGACTATGCCAACGCATAATGTAGTAAAAAAAATCAAAATGAAGAAATTACTACATTACTACATTATGCGTTGTATCAAAGGTATGTGCGACTAACAATGATTAAGATCAGTCTGCACACCTTCCATTATGGCAGGAGTTTTCGCATCTGTTTCAGTGGATAGGACTACCTAGAAGACGGTGTCTATCTTCTTGCAAACATTCTGCATTTAGTCAATAATGGAGTATCTTACACAAGTACCATTTCATATGAAATTTATGAAACGAGCCTCTGGCGAGTTTCATAAATTTCACACGAAATGACCATGACCACGAGTGTGAGATTCTGTTTAACACATGACCATTTTAATCGGATTCTATGAAACCGAGAAGTTCAAACTGAGAAAACATAGGATTGTCACGGACGGCGTCATGTTAGGCGCCAGTAACCATGTGATATCACACCCATGATCATATGATTTTTTTTTGTCATTATGTTATCCACTAAATATGGATAAACTTGTCTCGAGAACCATATGAGTCAGGCAATTTAACAAGCACTTTAGTCCTTGTTAATTTTAGTGATGTCTTAAATTGTTCAAAGAAATACACAAACATCTTTAATTTGGTTATTTAGCAAATTTGGCCATCATTTACTTCGCAGCAAGCCTGTGATTGGTCATAATGTTTTACAAATATGTGCTCTTGTTCTATGTGTATGCCCGTTATAGGAGGTTTTAGGGATTCCGTTTATGACGTCATTCTTGCGCATGCGCAAAGCACTGGCCGTCAATTGAAACGGCCATCGCTATTCAAATGTATTGGCGGAACTTAAATGCTAACAATATTCAGACATTTTGAGAGAAAATATACTCGTTTACATTGAAATAATGCCTCGAGAAGGAAAAAATGATATTTTGCTTTTATTACTGAAATTTATTTATCCTGGATCCGTTTGTTATGGACGAAATTCTCTTCGTGAATGACCCATTTCAATGGCTTACGAACGGAAAGCTTACTTACAAAAATAGGTTTTTACGTAACTATTCGTTATTCGATATCCAAGTATAGCTATCGCATAAGGACAGAACTTTTATCTATCTATCTATCCTATCTATCTATCTATCTAAAAAATGTCCAACGATCTGTCTAGAAGTGCAGTTTTAATAAACTGAAGATTCCTGTGGTCAGACAACATTTGTTTTGGTTGAAACAATATTTTATTTGTAGCAAACATCATGTACAGAGAGAGAGATTTGACCGAGAAACTGACAATAGACAGACAGACCGACTGACTAAATGACTGACTAACAGACGAACGGACGGACAGTCAGACAGAAAAATAAACTGATACTGACAGTAGAAAACAACTAATGAGTGGACTGACAGACGGGCGTTGAGTCAACGTTGGTTCGACGTCATGCCGTCGACACCAACTCAAACTCACTTCAAAGTCACATGGCCGTTGAGAGAGAGAGAGAGGTTTGACTGACAGACGACATACCGCCCGAATGAATGAATGACTAACAGACGTACGGACGGACAGACAGAAAAATAAACATACTGACAGTCGAAAAAAACTAATGAGTGGACTGAAAGATGGTCGTTGAATCAACGTTGGCTGGACGTCTTGCCGTCGACACCCACTCCAACTCACTTCAATGTCACGTGACCGTTGAGATGAGAGAGGTTTGACTGATCCCTGTATCCAAGAATATATTGTGGAGCTAAGCTAATAATCCACTAACCCTTTTTGTACCAAATAATGAAATATTCCTCGTATATATCAGGAGTCCATTTCAAAATTTAGGCGTGTCAGGTTGTGTTTCCTTCAAAATTTGTTTGGAAATTGCCTTGACTATTGCAAACAGTGTAGGCCCTGATTGGACGCTGCGTTCTGTGGCGTCTGATCTGGGCCTGCACTGTTTGCCAGGGTACCCGTTTTGGGGTTCCTGGTAAAGTAAGGGCTGGGCAGGTTGATCTACCTGATTTTACTGTAAAATCTTGCACTTGCGAAGGAGTGGTTCATTCTCATGCACTGAAAGGGTGTTCTACGTTTGTTTTGAATTTAATGTTCCAATCCCACTGAGTCTTGATGGGTCCGAGCACTGGGCAAATGACATCTTATAAAGCAACGCCGTATTATCGCCAACGCAACGTTCTGACGTTTCATCGACGTTGCAAAGTCAAATTCAGTGCATCGCATTGATGTTGGTTTGATGTAGACACGACGTTGTTGACACGTTACATGTCGGTTGACGTGGAAACTGTAATTTACATTTACCTACGCTCGCTAAGTGTTGGTACGCTGAGAGAGAGAGAGAGAGAGAGAGAAGAGAGAGAGAGAGAGAGAGAGAGAGAGAGAGAGAGAGAGAGAGAGAGAGAGCAACATGTAGGCCATGGCACACTCAGAGAAAGAGAGAGAGAGAGAGAGAGAGAGAGAGAGAGAGAGAGAGAGAGAGAGAGAGAGAGAGAGAGAGAGAGAGAGAGAGAGAGAGGACCCTGTTGGGCCGTTTGTACAATATATCTTTAACAGCAGTTAATTATTCCTGTTTGTGGGTACTCGATAGAACCGCCTCAAAATATAGATTGTGGGTACTCGATAGAACCGCCTGTACTTAATGCACAAATAGAATTATGTTAAAAAAAAAACAAAAACGGGCAAATAAATAAAAATCTTTATCTCGTAGAGGCGGTTCTATCCAGTCCCCGCAATCTATGTTGTGAGCAGAAATAAAAAAAAATATCACAATTTTTTCATCTTAAAATTTCCAATTTTTTCCCCCGAAAAATTTATCATATAGTTGTATAGGCATGTTTTCGTAATGCGAAATTTCACACCTGGTACTATATCGGTGTTTGTCCCATTATCTTACATTAGAATTCGCCAAAACTTAAAAAGAATTCCATTGTTTTACGCTGTAATTAACACTTTATCTGTCCCCCTGCTTTGAAGCATATACGACGTTGACGGCCAGGGCTTTTCCAGTTCTATTTTTAGAACCGGAAGTACGTCACGAAAAAAGCTCCTATAGTGAGAGTTTATTTGTTAACTAAGATTTTGACGTTAAAAATGCCTCTCTAAAGAATCCCAATAAGGAGTAGTATAAATGTAGAATACCAGGTTCGTGTCCTTTGATATCAAGTTTATCAGGCGAGGCTTTGAGAACGCTTGTAGAATCGCGAGGCTTGCTGCGTTCTCGAAGCCGAGCCTGATAAACTTGATATCAAATAACACGAACCTGGTATTCTATTTATCAGTTAATCTCATTGTACACTCCTACTGTTTTGCCATTTTATCCGGTAGTCCAGTTCATAGAAGTGCAATATCACGTTGACCTGATAAAGCTCACTTGTCCTGAGATAGCACTTCTTTATCAGGTCAGTATGCTATAATGCAATTAATATAGGGTTAACTGTTAATATGTAATAAAGGACTCAAAGAAACAAATTCTGTTTACAATTACAGTAAACCTACTATATTAATACCCACTTTGGGACTGTTCAAAACGTGGTCTCTTACAAGAGCATACTGGATGTGGAAAACACCAAGAAAATGTACCTTAAATCTTCTAAATATGCTTTTTACGCCAAAATTTGTCTTAATTTTAGGTGGCCTTAATAGCGGGGACGCTAGACATATACGGTGAAATTCCGCTATTAAGACCACCTAAAATTAAGACTAGTTCTGTTTTAAAAAAGCTAATTTTGAAGGCTGCACTATTTTTTCTTTGTGTTTCTGCCCATAGTGTCCTCTGGTCAGAGACCACCTTTGAGACTTTCAAAAGTGGTATTAAAGACCACTTATGAACAGTCCCAAAGGTGGTCTTAATATAGGAATTTTACTGTATAGGTAAAATATGACCACTGACCTGCTATTTGTGAAACCTTACAAAAACAACACAAATGTGACACCCCTAATTTTAGAAATGGGTCGGTTCCAAACAGGAAAGGTCTATTCCCATAAAAGGGTGAAATAGGCCAACAAACCTGCTAGATTCATTCTCTCTTCTTGCATGGCATGCTTCACCTCCTGATATATATTATTGGCTATCAACTCTTTACTTTCGCCTACCCCTGGCAAAAACTGGATCCCTTTCTCACGCCGCTCCCTGTGGTACTGGGCCTTCAGCTTCTCTACCTCCTACAAGAACCAATAGGGCCCCGGGGTTATACATTATGTGAACAAGTCCGTGAAATGAACACCCCCTTCAATCCTTAAATCCAACTTTATAAAGAGAAAACTGGGGTTTACGGGGCTATACATTTGTTTTCTTATTTCTACTTCAAGACAAAGGTTGTGGGTACTCGTTAGAACCGCCTCCATGAGGCGGTTCTAACGAGCACCAACAACGTTTATTTGCAGTATTAATAAGAAAAATAGAGGCGGATTTTATCAGAGAAATAGCCATTTTGCAGATGTGAAACAAGATGTGTTTGTGAAACACTGATGTCCCCGGACAGCGTATGTTAAATATGAAAGCAGTATCATTAAGCAATCGAAAGGTATGGCCAATGTTCAAGTCTTAAAAAAATAGGTCAAGGTCACAATGTCAAAAATTATTGGAACGTTGGAAAGGTCTTGTGACATAGAACACATATGTGAAATATGAAAGCATAATCACTTACCAATCAAAAGTTATGGCCAATGTTATTTTTTTTAAAATGTAGGTCAAACGTCAAGGTCAAGGTCACGAGGCCAAAATTTTTTGGTACCACTAGAAAGGTCTTGTGACAAGGACTGCACAATGTTAAAGTTTTTAAAAAGTAGGTCAAACGTCAAGGTCAAAGAATATGGTCCCACTGTAAAGGTCTTGTGAAAAAGAATGCACACGTGAAATATGAAGACCCTATCACTTACCAATCGAACGTTATGGACTATGTTAATTTTTTAAAAAAGAAGGTCAAACGTCAAGGTCAAGGCCACGAGGCCAAAATTTTTTGGTACAACTAGAAAGGTCTTGTGACAAGGAATGCACATGTGAAATATGAAAGCCCAGCCACTTACCAATCGAAAGTTATGGCCAATGTTAAAGTTTTTAAAAAAGTAGGTCAAACGTTAAGGTCAAGGTCACGAGGCCAATATTTTTTGGTACCACTAGAAAGGTTTTGTGACAAGGAATGCATATGTGAAATATGAAAGCCCTGCCACTCACCAATCGAAAGTTATGGCCAATGTTATAGTTTTTAAAAAAGTAGTTCAAACGTCAAGGTCAAGGTCACGAGGCCAAACTTTTTTGGTACCACTAGAAAGGTCTTGTGACAAGGAATGCACAATCTTAAAGTTTTTAAAAAGTAGGTCAAACGTCAAGGTCAAAGAATATGGTACCACTGGAAAGGTCTTGTGAAAAAGAATGTACACGTGAAATACATATATGAAAGCCCTATCACTTACCAATAGAAAGTTATGTACTATGTTATTTTTTTTAAAAAGTAGGTCAAACGTCAAGATCAAGATCACGAGGTCAAAATTTTTGGTACCACTAGAAAGGTCTTGTGACAAGGAATGCACATGTGAAATATGAAAGCCCTACCACTTACCAATCGAAAGTTATGGCCAATGTTAAAGTTTTAAAAAGATGGTCAAAAGTAGGTCAAATGTCAAGGTCAAGGTCATGAGGTCAAAATTTATGGTACCTCTTGAAAGGTCTTGTGATAAGCAATGCACAAGTGAAATATGAAAGCCCTACCAGTTACCATTCAAAAGTTATGCCCTATGTTAAAATTTTTGCGGACAGACAAACAGAGAAACAGACATACAGACAACAGACGGACAGACAGACGGACCAAAAACAATATGCCCCCGAATCTTTGATTCCGGTGGCAATAAAATACACTATGTCGCACGGGGGTGTTTTCGTAATGAAAATGAAGCGAAACTTCAATGACGCGAAAAGCGATGACTAACTTACCATGGCTTATTCTAACTCTGGTTGGGTCCCAAGGAAAATCTTTCCATAGCTCCAGGTAATATGGGCTTCCGTGGCTTAGAGGATAAGATCGCTGTTTCTTAACCCATATATGACAACTGAATTTTTCACCTAGAAAGTTTAGAGTGGTCCATTTCCAATTATAGGGGTGTCGGGTTTGTTTTTATTTGTGGCAAATTTTACAAAAATGAATGTTCTTAAAGCAAACAGTGTACACCCAGATCAGACGCCGCGTTATGCGGCGTCTGATCTGGGTCTACACTGTTTTCCAATGTCAAAAAGGGGCCGCTAGGCATAAATGAATTAAGTATTAGCTCAATCGAGTCTGGCTCGGGTCACATGTGAGACGCCAAGTTCTGCAACGGAGGGTCGGGTGGTTTTTCAACAGGTACTCCGGTTTTCGTCCACCTCTGATTAAGTTTGCTAAAACTTGTCTTTGCCATTCGCGAACAACGATGTAGAGCAGCCTGTGCATCCACACAGTCTAAATAGCGCTTTAGTATTCGTTGCTTTTACTCTAAACACATGTTGTTGGAACTCGTTAGAACCACGAGACAGTTGTAACAAATACCCACAATCTATGATGGGAATACAAATAAGAAGAATATTGCAAATTGCCTTACTTTGCGGTATGAGAGACAGCATTATCCTGCATGGGTATTTTATCCTAAGGACCTGGCACAATATGGCAAACTAAGCAGCCACTTACAGTCTGAGACAGCTTGCTAAAATAGTATTATATAGACATAAAAATCTAAGCTGGGCTTACACGTTGATAGTCTAGTCTCAAGGACCAGAAAATCTGTCTACGTGTGTGTCTAGCATTTGTTTTGACTCATACAGCACGTATGAGTAAAAAAAATGCTGGACACACACGTAGATAGTCTTGTCTCACGGACCAGAAAATATGTACCGTGCAATATGAGACTGAAAATCTAAGCTGGTCTTACACGTTGATAGTCTTGTGTTACGAACCAGAAATCTGTAGTTTGCAGAATGAGACAGAAAATGTAAGCTAGGCATACAGGTACATAATCTTGTTTCACGGACCAGAATATCTGTACTGTGCAGCATGAGACAGAAAATGTAAGCTAAGCATACACGTTGATAAGCTTGTTTCACGGACCAGAAATTCTGTACTGTGCAGATTTAGACAGAAAATGTAAGATATGCATACACGTAGATAAGCTTGTTTCACGGACCAAACTGTACTAAGCAGTATGAGACAGAAAATGTAAGATATTGGCATACTCGTGGAGAATATTGTCTCATGGACCAGAATTTATTATCCCTGCAGCATGGGACAGAAATGTAAGGTGGATATACACGTAGATAACCTTGGCACACGGACCAGAAGTTCTGTACTGGGCAGTATGAGATAAAATTGTAAGTTGGCTTTACACGAAGTTAAGCTTTGTCACACACCAGAAAATCTGTACTGTGCAGTATGAGACAGAAAATGTAAGCGGGTCAAACGCAAAGATTATCCTGTCTCACGGACAAGAAAACCTGTATTGTGCATTATGAGACAAAAAATGTACGCTGGGCATACACGTGGATTATCTTGTCCCACAGACCAGAAATTCTGTACCATTACAGTGAATATAAAGCCTATGTACTGGCAAAAGGTGCAAATTGACCTGTTTGACCAGCGAAGACTCATATCTGGCTGCACAACGGAGCAGACTCGTGCCAGTGTCTTCACTTGGGAATGTACAGCTTAATGTGAGTCTTCACCGGGGTTTCAATAGATCGACACGTATAGAAGCTGACATGTCTGCATTAATGTATAGGGGCAGCCTCGGTATCTCAGTCGGATGCGCGTCTGATTGGTGATCGGGAGGTCACGGCTTCAATACCCGCCTGCTAGGTACATGTAACTTTCCTTAGTAGAGATGCCCTACGGCCATTTTCTTCTTTCCGCTTTTTCAAGAAGGGCAGTTATCAGTTTTTGGCGAAAGTGTGTGCACTGTACTGGTTAAATGCTATAAGCTTGCACAGGTAAACTGACCGGCTCGATATAACCGCAATAGTGTTGGCTGGGTCGTTGCTGCGTAGGGTAGTTTCAATTTTCGATGGCTGTTCATGCCGAATTGTACCTTTCTGTGCGCACAGACTTATTTGATCCAGAGCATGAGAAAATGGTACTGGTCATATAGGCGGGAGGACCCAAGCCTGCCAAGGCAATGCGGTGTGAGTCGGCCCGTCCATGCTTATTAACCCTATTTGTTTCATTGGGCGGCAGGGCTTGAGCTGATATTTCATTTTAATGTCGGGTAAAAGTCCAACAAAATTGGAAGCAACGTCTCCAAAATGACCTTTACAGCGTTGACGGGGACGTTAAACTTCAAATCATACAAACAAACAAATCTAACGTGTACCCACAATATATATTTTGTGCAGAACTATCACAATTTTTCATCGTAAAATTTTCGTTATTTCGGCGGTAAAATTTCCAATGTATTTGTATAAGTGTGTTTTCGTAATGCGTCTAGCCCTATAAGTTGACAGCAAACGCGCATTTGAATACTGTGTTTGTTTGCACGGAGTTTAACGGCCGACTCAACACCATTTAGGTCATATCGAACCGGCCAGTTTACCTTACCACACTAACGTTGACAAACTTACACCCAGGAAATTGTGCTTTCTTTCGCCAGACACTGACAATACAAACTGAAGAATGCTGACGGTCGTATATTCTCATTGGTCGCTTCATTGGGCAAAAACGGGGTATTCGGGCATTTCGCTCAGCTGAGACTCAGATCAGCCTGTGCATGATTACAGTGTCCGCTTAGCGCTATATGTATGGACACTGACCGAATATTTCTACATACAAACCAAAGGCTGAGCGGCTGGGTATACAGTCTGACTTTTGTCTTCAATGGGCACAAATGTTCACTGCGCATGCTCGAAGACACGTTTTCGCTAGATACAAGGGAGACCTCGCCTTCAAAAATATTTATGTCTCCCGTGTCCATAAGGGTCTACTTTGAAAGGAAAGAATTTGCTCCCAGTGTGCAAATTATTTCCTTTAAGTTTAGACCCCCTTTCAGCAAATAGGGTGAGCTTACAAGAAAGCAAACATGAAGTTACAAAAATTATCCGTCCCCTTTTATCTTGACATACCATTCTCTTGTATTCCTTCTCCCTTCTTTCTAGTTCTTCATCCCGTTTTCTCATTTTATCTAGCTCGGCTTTCATTATATCAAGGCGGGAAGGTTGTTTTGGTTTTACTTTCTCATCATCAACGAAACTGACAGATTTTTTGGCGAGTCGCTTGCCACCTAAATCGGACGTTTCCCGCTCTTCTAACGCCGTTGCCATAGTAGCCACCGGATCTGTAATGTCAGATAATAGTTTCAACAAAAGCACCTATTTAAGCACAAGGGGGGGGGGGGGGGGGGGGGCATAAGGCCCTTTTCCTGCCCTGGAACAAAAGTCTTCATTTTCTCCTGATACATTGCCTATAGTGTCCCATTTACTAAAATAGTATTGGTTTTGTAACGTAAGCCCTAGTTATTGAGAAACATGATAATGAAAGTGGGTGGGGTAATTCAGCATTAATCTGAGGTTTCATGTTTTACGCACTGTTTCTTTTTTAAAATATATCACACCCACTCATTATTTCCTCTGTTTGTTAGACAAATGTATTGGGTAAATTCCTACTTATATTTTCTTCCTCTAAAGTAAAATACTACATCTGCAGCAACTATTTTATGAACATCCTCAATTTTTGTTAATTTTGCATCTTCAAATTCAATAAATCCTAGCCTATCTCCGAAACTAAATGGCAAATTATTTTCTTACTTACTTGAATTAACATTGGAAGAGTACAAAGTGTTGATTAGGTTTTGGTGACCTTGACCTGATATTCAAGGTCACTTGGGCTGGTCAAATGTCAAAATTAGGGGTGACCATTTTTTCTGTTCCTGAACAAAAAGCTTCAAATTCTCCTAATACACTGCCTATAGAATTCTGTTTACCAAGACAGTCTAGGTTTTGCAAAGTAAGCCCTAGTTATGGAGTTAAATGATCATGAAACTGGGTGGGGTTATTCAATACAATGCTGAGGTATTGTGTTTTATGCACCACATCTCTTTTAAAATATAGCAAACGCAGTCATGACTTCCTCTGTTAGTTTGTTTGCCTTAGGTAACATCCTACCTAGTTTTCTTCCTCTTAAGTAAAGTATGCCATCTGCAGCAACTCTTTTATGAAAACCTTCTATTTCTGAGAATTTTGCATCTTGGAATTCAATAAATCATATTTTTTCTTTCGAATTATACAAGGGATTCGTTTGAAATTAATCTGAATATATTATAAGATTTTGAGAATATAAAGGGCTGACTAGGTTAGTGTGACCTTGACCTTATCTTGAAGGTCACATGGTCTGTGAGATTTTCAAAATTGAAAAGAATGTTCGTCTTTATTTGGGAATTATTAAATTCAAATCCTGTGACATTTTATTGACTTTCACAGATATCTATCTCATTGGAACATGCCTTTGAGCTTAGATTTTGGTGACCTTGACCTCATTTTCAAGGTCAGGACAGGCTTGATATCTATAATTGCACTCATATTACTCTTTAGTCGAGCTGTCACTTAAATTAAGCAGCATTACACCAGACTTGGCTGGATGTAGCATCTGGACATGTCTCTGAGTTGGTTAGATGTTCAGTGAACTTGGCCTTATTTTCAAGGGCCTTGTTTTCAAGGCCACCACAGAACAAAATAGGTCAAAATTTTTAAACTTCGAGTATAGTTTCGTTGGAACTCTGACTTTATTCTTAGATACTGGCTTAGATGAATTATTCATGTTGGTTAACATTAACCTCATTTCAAGGTCATCAAGGGTCAAAGGAGATTGAAGTTTAGTAAACTTAAGCTTGTTTGCACAGTTTGTGGGATCAATTGAGTGGAATGGATGCTAGTTTAACTGGCATAGTCACCAGGACAGAACAAGGGACTGAATTAGTAATGATAAACAAACAATATTAGGCTTATTAGGCATTGATGACCTTGTTTTCAAGGTCACAACACAATTGACAATGTCCAATTTCAGTCTGACCTTAAAATAAGGTCAAGATCACCCAAACCTAATCAACTGGGTGCACTCACAATATATATACATACATGTTTCAAAAGTATTCAAACACAGATTTGAGAGATAAACAAAGGTTCTGTAAATTCCAAATAGAAGTATAGGAAATGATCAGGAATCGATACAATCAACCCACAGCTCCCATCAGAGACACCAAAGGAAAGACATACAGACATGAAACAACAGACCCTAATGGAAACACCAACAGCGGAAAGCCAAAAGGAAGGTTACTTTCCCACAAAATGGCCAATAGGCTATTCAAAATAAAATAACATAAGCGACTCAAACACCCAAAAAAAAAACCATAACAAAAATTAAGCGCGACAGAAGAACTTAAAATAAGAAAATTGCATATTGTCATGTAATAAGCTGCAGTCCCTATATTTTCCTTAGAAGGGAAAAATAATAAGACACTTAGCTCTTGAGTGATCTGTTGAGGCGGGGACGGAGATGTGTGTGGTCAGCAGAATATGACCTTATGGGTCCTCTCTTATAATTTCAAAGACCATGTTACCATGATGATAAGGTCAAGATCACCATAACCTAGGCAACAGTTTTTCTCCAAATACTGTCTTCAGATTTATTTCATTGGAATCTTTCATTTAATTCCAGAAAATATATGTTTTATTGAATTCCAAGATGCAAAATTCCTTGAAAGCAAAGGTTTTCATAAAATCGTTGCTGAAGATGGTATACTTTACTTCAGAGGAAGAAAACTAGGTAGGATGTAACCTAAGGCAAACAAACAAACAGAGGAAGTTATGACTGTGTTTGCTATATTTTAAAAGAGATGTGGTGCATAAAACACAATACCTCAGCATCCTATCAAATTACCCCATCCAGTTTCATGATCATTTAACTCCATAACTAGGGCTTACTTTGCAAAACATAGACTGTCTTAGTAAAAGGAATTCTATAGGCAATGTATTAGGAGACTTTGAAGCTTTTTGTTCAGGAACAGAAAAATGGCCAAAATTGTCACCCCTAATTTTGACATTTGACCAGCCCAAGTGACCTTGAATGTCAGGTCAAGGTCACCAAAACCTAATCAACACTTTGTACTCTTCCAATGTTAAATTCAAGTAAGTTTGAAAATAATTTGCCATTTAGTTTCGGAGATAGGCTAGGATTTATTGAATTTGAAGATGCAAAATTAACAAAAATCGACGATGTTCATAAAATAGTTGCTACAGATGTAGTATTTTACTTTAGAAGAAGAAAATATAAGTAGGAATTTACCAAATACATTTATTTAACAAACAGAGGAAATAATGAGTGGGTGTGATATGTTTTAAAAAAGAAACGGTGCGTAAAACATGAAACCTCAGATTAATGCTGAATTACCCCACCCACTTTCATTATCATGTTTCTCAATAACTAGAGCTTACGTTACAAAACCAATACTATTTTAGTAAATGGGACACTATAGGCAATATATCAGAAGAAAATGAAGACTTTTGTTCCAGGGCAGGAAAAGGGCCTTATGGGCACCCCCCCCTCCCCCCCCCCCCCCTTTGTTTGTTTGTTTGTTTGATTTGATTTTAATAATAGTTCGTCTGTCATTACTGACAATGACCAATCTTAATCAAATTTGAGACATGTTTAACGTCGATTTGATGTTTAACGTCCCCGTCAACACTATATAGGTCATTTTGGAGACGTTGCTACCAACTGTTTGGGACTTTTACCCGACACTGAGATGAAATGACATCTCAAGCCCTGTCCAGATTTTGTGGGGGGGGGGGGCATTGTTAGAGTGACAAAAGAGCCAAACACAATTGTGTTTCCATTTTGTCTACAGTAATCTGTGTATACAGTGAGCCAAAAGATCAGAAAATATTGTCTGTGGTATTATGACATATATCTGGCTCAACCATAATAAAACATCATTACTCTTGGCCATTCAAGCAAGCTGTGCTATTCAGGTACGACAATCAGACTTTTCAAACTTTTTAAGTAGACTGCAACAGTTCAGAGAGTCAAGCGATAGAACCATCCATTTTACTTGCCATTTCAACAATCTTTGTCATAATAAGCTTCAGCAGGCTTTAGGATTACATTAAATGCAAAAACGCCTGTTAAGAAATGAAATATATTTTCAATAAAATCCGATTGAATTGTTAATGAGCGCTCAAAATGAATTTTGTTTTTTGGTGTTCCCCAGGGTACCATAACTGATACGAATGCTGATTAAATGAGCTCATACTACACGATGAAGTTTTAAACATACATGTATTCATGTGTATATATATATTGGTGAGTAATTTCTCGATTGAAAATGTTATACCATATCTACAAATGGTTTGAAAAAAAAAAAAAAAAAAAAGAGAAAAGATCTGACCACTACTATTCAATGTTCAAATGCAGTATGTTACCGGATTCAGATTTTCAAGAAAGTTTGATAAAATGTTCTACATATACATGGGTAATGTTCATATTAAAATGATGGGGTGAAAAGAACTGCAACAATGCGGAATCAAAAGTCAAACATACTCCAAAAGATTTTATGGTTGTGAAATCTGGGGTCTGCTCCATATAAAATTGATCATGGTCTATTGAACTTCAACTGAACAATAACAAATGTGATACAAAAATAATCACAACTGACTACAAAGCTGCCTGAGAACAAAATAACTCCAAAACATAAGAAGCTGTTATGTATATATACACTTGCTTGAGGGTACACCTATTTTCGGAAGTGGAAATAGACAAAACATTGTAGATTTACAATGAAAACAGGTATGAGAGTGAAATAGCTAAGTAATGAACAATCATTTACCAGGCATTAATTATGCACACTATCATGGAAATCTGTGCGTGGGCAGAACCCTATGGAAATTAACTATAGGATGGAACTCCCCCATTTGCTAAACAAAGAGAGCGTATAGTCTAGAATACATGTACGTCTGCGATTCAGGGACCCAAAAACTACATGTAGTATGGGATAAGGGACGTGCTGTTTGGACATTGGTTATTGCCACGCACCCCTCGCCCCAACCTTGATAGTCGAGGATCTTTTAACGTTTAATGTTGTTTTTTTTTTTGTGAATATGGGATAACTTTCGTTGTATCATTTAGGTGCGGAAAATGTTTACAACAATGCATACATGCTCATATAAATGTTACAATGAGGACCATATTATCCTCTTGAAATAAAGTTATCATTATTATTATTATTATTATTATTATTATTATTATTATTATTTTTATTAGAATCGCCTCATAGATTTGATTCAAATGAGTTCACGCGACATACCATTTCATGAAAAAATTTCGTGCTCAATTTGTCCCCAACCAGATGGTATTATGTTTCACTTCTGGCGCAGTTACTGGAAAATATTAAATTTAAGCGCAACGGAAAGCTCACTATAGGCGTGTTGTTCCATAAGGACAATGCTCCTGTTCAAAAGTCTGTCAATGCTATGGCTGTCATTCACGATTGTGGCTTTAAATTGATTTAGCATCTGATCTCACTCCATTAGACTTTCATCTATTTCCAAAACTGATAACGGCTATTTCAGGCACCCACTTTCAGACCGATCATGACGTCATATATGCAGTGGAAGACTTTCTGAACAGCCAAGAAAAGGAGTTCTATAAAAGTTGCATTGAGGCCCTTAAAAACCGCTGACAAAAGTGTATAGATACTGAAGGGTATTATGTTGAAAAAAAAAATACAATATGGCCATCAAAAGTCAAATCTTTCAATATGAGACTCACAACATATTAATCAGCCCTCGTAACTATAAACCTTTCAAACAAGGGAGAGCAACCTCTTTTACTTGACTTAGTTCTAGTGGTCTACCGAAAAAGAAACCTCTTTGCTTCGTGAAAGAATATAAGAATCTAAAATGGGTGTGAGGATGGAAAAACCGAGCGTCACTGTCCGGCATCAGGAGGCTTGCCGAGTGATGCCGGACACTGATTCCGAGGGACAGATTTTTCTATCCACCCCTCTTGTCCATGTTGGATTCTTTTTCTTGCATACCTTCCATTTCTGAGTGTGGATTTTAATACTAAAGACACTTCGGTTGCCAACGTCCGCCATATTGTGATGCCACTACAGTGATGGTTAGTGACGTCGCGTAATGTGCTGTGACTTCAGCCTTAACGACGACACATATTTATCAAACACGCCTGGGTAAGAACACGAGGGTTAGAACAGAATTTCTATCCCAGGCTAAAACTATGGATTTCCTTTAGCCGGTGTGCCAGAAACTTATTTCGTTTAGAAAATAACTCTGGACAGCTTGACATACTGGAAAACATAAACTATGTAAAAAATGTTCCCTGTGCGTGCGTCCATGCGTGTGTATGTGTGCGCGCGTTTATGCGTACACATTAGTGCGTAGGCCTAGGCGCGCGTGTGTAATTATGACTAGCGTCCAAAACTGGAACGTTGGCGAACAGAACAAATTTCGGCGGCTGAATCAGGGTCTACATTGGTTACTGAAACGACTGGATGTTTTCCTTATACATGTAATGGCATTTTTGGTTATAAATCTGGCATCCGTAAAATTGGAAAAGAATGGGAAATTAGATGTTTGTTCGTCATAAATGCTTAAAACCATATGTAGCACAAGTTCAGTTATACATGAATTAAAAAAAATGTCGTTTTTAATCCTTTTAGTAAGTTTTATAGACTTTAAAATTCCTGATCTTCCAACAAACAGTGTAGATCCTGATCAGACACTAAAGAACTCGCGTCCATTTGACTACGCACGCACGTCTATGTCACCAGATGAATGATTCTTACCTGGATGCGCCCTAAAATATTCCGTCTCCCCCGCTAAAACAGTTGTTAGTCACATGCCATTATTCTTCTATATCTTTCTGTGTATCACATCCATTAACATGTATGTTTCCTAAATAAAGAAGGTCATATCAAAGCCAAATGAGCCGCGTACAGCGAAAACGTTTCATGCGCTCGCCGAATACTCGAATGAACCTGCCTGCCCCTTGCTCAGAATCAAGTCTTTCTCCGTCCGCATGAAAATGCTTTGTGTAAGCGGGCATCAATCCATTTAGGACGCAGCGCAGACTCAGATCAGTCTGCGTGCATGCGCGTACTGATCTGAGTCTTCGCTGGGCGCACATGTCTGAAGACACAGTTTCGCTTGATGCGGCTCAAAGATCTGCAAACCAGAACAAAGTGCATAGGAAAAATGACCAATGACCTGGTGAGAAATATTGACTGGCGGGTTTTGAATCCGACAGAAATTCTCTATTATTGCTAAAAGCGAAATAAATCTATACCATGGGTCGGTAGCTCAGTCGAATGTCGCTCGTCTGGATGGTGATCAGGGGGTCGCGGATTTCGATACCTGACGGGACAGTTGTCGGTTTCTGGCGTAAAATGACAGCTTATCTATAAGCTAACCCAGGCAAAGTGTTTGGTTTGTTTGTTTGTATTGTAGGAAAAGTGTGGTTAGGTAAACCGACTCGGTATGACCTAAATAGTGTTGACTGGGCCGTTTAACACCAGACGACCACCCAAAAAAAAAAACAACAACAAAAACAACATACAAACAAATAAATAAACAAGCTAATAAACGACCGACCGACCGACCGACCGACCGACCGACCGACCGACAGACAGACACACAGACAGACAGACACACAGACAGACAGACCGATCGTACGAACGAAAGAACAGCAGTCGCTCTGTTGATACCATTAAAATAAAACAGTCATGTGATGTACATGTGTAACACCTTCTTACATATTTCCAAAAGTTATATATTTTCCGAATGAAAATTTATAATCTTATTTATGTTGCAAACATAGCATTACGAAAACACGCCAATACAAATACACTGTAAATTTGACCGCCTTAAAAGTGAAAAAAGTAAGCTGAAAAATTGTAATATTTTTGTTATTTCTGCACAAAATATAAATTGTGGGTACTCGTTAGAACCGCCTCGATGAGGCGGTTCTAACGAGTAACCACAATCTATATGTTAGAGCAGAAGTAAGAAAAATAAAGTTTACCCCTGTCAGCCCGAGTTTTACTATACAAAAGTAGGGTTCAAGGGGGTCAAAATTATATAGTCATGTTTGCGTTATGGATTATCGCTCTTTTGTACCGTAATGAATAAGAATTCTTTTCACGAGACGCCACATCTCTCTGCTATTGTTTCAATTAGTATGAGATTTGTTATGGGGATAACATTGTATGCTCATAAGATTTGAATCAATAATACTACCTTAACTATTGTTTCATAAAAGAATTGATGTAAAAAGAAAAGGTACCATTTAAGCATATGTCCTCGTTAGATATGCGATCTATGTATTTATTATGTTAATTGTTTACACCAGTTTTTGGGTCGATTGTTTGTAAATCGACCCAACGCTACTATGCACGGAAGCTATTCATTGCTGTGGTTCATGTTATTATCATTAATTTGTAAGAAATCCAGGTTACGGATGTGTATCTAATATACATAGCCGCACTATTCCTGTCCTTGTGCGTCAGAGTGCTGCGTAAAAACATTAATGAGCCAGCGCACGATAAAACCTACAATAATACATGTGCGCCCAGCGAAGACTCAGATCAGCCTGCGCATCCGCGCAGTCTGATCAGAGTCTTCGCTGTGGGCTCTAGGGATAGCAAAGGGTCCAATGCTCCTTCATGCAGCAAGAGAAGTCTCTGGTCAGACAATATGCCGGGATGCGCAGGCTGATCTGATTGTTCGCTGGGCGCACATGTAAGTTGTAGGAAATGCTATGCCCCGGCTAATGTATTGTTACAACAAAACATTGACTCGGCGCATGTGCTGGGACATTAGCAAACAGTTGAGACCCAGGTCAGATGCCAAAGAACGCGGCTTCTCATCAGCGCCTATACTGTTTGCACACAGTATAGGGATTTAAGGGTTAAACGAAACAGTCCTCGTTCAACACCATTTATTCAGCCTATACGCACTCAGACACATCGTACGAGGAGTGTTCAAATATGAATGCAACTAAGCACATAAAAATGATTCCGTGATAGATTTCGATGAAAATTTATTTTGTCCCCTCAAAGTATTCCCCTTTAACAGATATACAAACTTTCAGTCGTCTGATCCAATCATTGAATGCATTTTGGTAGTCTTTTCGAGGTATACTATGAAGGCACTGGAATATTGCAGAACCGAGGTGTTTGGGCTGTACAAATTTTCGACCAGAAAGGTATTTTTTCAGCCGCGGGAACAAAAAAAAATGTCACACGGGGCAAGGTCAGGGGAATACGGGGGGTGAGGGAGTTCAACAACCTTTTCCTGCTTCAGATAGTCTGGCACAATGAACGCCTTGTGCGATGACGCATTGGTATGTAGCAATCTGACATTGGCCAAACCAGTTGCGGGTCTTCGTTCTTTGAAATATTTCTTCAATTTTCGAAGAACTTTATTCTTGTAAAACTTCGCATTTACAGATTTGCCTTTAGGCACAGCAACCTGAATAGCAGGGCCCTGATTTGAAAAGAATATGGCATTCATTACCTTCTTGACGCTCATGGTCCGCTTTGCAATGCATGGTCTTTTGCAGTACTTTGTTGCCCATATTTTATTCTGAATCTTTCGTTTTGGCTCAAAAAAGTGAACCCATGTCTCGCCAGCTGTGACGACATAAGCGAAAGACCGTGCATTGTAATTTGGAAACTTTTTAAGCAACTTCTTGGCGCACTGAACGCGTGTCTTTCTATGCTCATCTGTTAACAGATGGGGAATCCATCTAGCACAGATCTTTCTCATTTTCAAATCCCGTTTCAGAATTGTATGAGCTGCTCCTAATGAGATGCCAACCATACTAGCTATTTGCCTAGTGGTGTATCGTGCATCGGTAGCAACTATTTCTTTCACTCTAGCAACCATCTTGGCAGATGTTGCTCTTTTCGGCCGACGATCATGTGGTGCATCTTCTGTTGAGCCTAGCCAACAGCTGAATCTCTTACACCAACGAAAAACTGTCGGAAAAGACATTTCATTATGCCCATAAACCGAACATATTTCATCAAAAATGTCTTTGCACCGTATACCAAGAATAAAACGATTCTTAATATAAGACCGTATTTCAACGGCGTACTCTGACCTTCTTCCAACAATGTTTTGTATTAGTATACAAGAATAGACAGTGTTCATCGAACGATATACATAGCTAAAGTGGACGGATTTTAACAGGTTTGGTATCAATGTATAGGTAAAATGTTTTTCTACGCTGTGATATTTATTTCTAGGTGATTTTCGCATTAGTGCATGAGAAAACGTGCTACTTGCATTCATATTTGAACAGTCCTCGTACAACCGGCTGTGGCGAAGACAGATTACTGTTTGTTTGGTTGAGGTTTAACGTCCCCGTCAACATTTAATAGGTCATTTTGGAGTCGTTTCTTCCAATTTTGTGGGACTTTTACCCGACATTGAGATGAAATGACATCACAAGCCCTGTCGCCCAATGAAAGCAATAGGGTTTATTAGCAAGGACGGTCCAAAACGCACCGCTTTATCTGGACAGGCTTAAATCCTCTGAGTACTCGTGTGCGGGTCGGTTTCAGCTCTGTGTGGAAGCATCATGCAGCCCATTCATTTCTTCAAGCCCCGATGGGCGGGTGCCGAGTAACAGATCATGTTTAATACATTCCTTTCTTTCATCGCGTCGGCCTTGGTAGCATAGCCGGATGCGTGTCTGACCAGTGATCAAGAGGTCGCCGGATCGATACCTGCATGTTTTCGTGGAGATTGATCATGAACACTTACTTCCGCTGATTCAAGAAGGACAGTAATCAGTCATCCCCTATATTAATTGCATTGAAACACATTGACCTGATAAAGATATGCTATCTCAGGACAAGTGAGCTTTATCAGGTTAGCGTCACATTGCACTTCTATGAACTTGACTACTGGAAAAATTGACAAAACTGTAAGAGAATACAACGGTATTAACTGATAAATAGAATACCGGTTTCGTTTCATTTGATATCAAGTTTATTAGGCTCGGCTTCGAGAACGCATGTAGAATCGCTCGGCAAGCCTCGCGATTCTCCAAGCGTTCTCGAAGCCTTGCCTGAACTTGAAACCTGGTATTCTCTATCTATCAGTGCACCGTCTTGTTAACCGCCTATGTATAAGCCTTCCCAAGAATGTTGGCTAGGACAATGGCCGACTTGATTTAACCCTTATCCTGTTGTTCACGACAATCCTACCTTTGCAAACAGTGTAGATCCTGATCAGATTGCTTCTGAATCAGGATTTACACTGTTTGTTGTGCAGTTTGTGAATTTGAATGAATAAATTACATCAAGCAATTTGATTGGTTAAAAAGAAAATTTGTGTGGCTAAAATGTTTTATACAGCTACGATAAGGGTTAAACGTTTTGCGCTATTACCGGGTGAATTAACAAAAGAGCTTAAAGCTGTAGATATCACATTTTGATGAACATCTGGCAGACTATGCAATGACTGGAGTGCTTTCTGACCTTCACCTATGACTGGTACATGAGAAATGGGGGAACACTTTTTGGAACAAGCCAACAAAGAATATTTGGCCAATGTCGAGTAAACATCAGTACCACCAAATCGCTCTCTGTGGCATCTGATATGGATCTACACTGTTACTTAACCCAGTCCATGAGTATAAATAACCCTCTTTATCAGTTCTCCCCAATATATATTGCATTGTGTAACGTTTCTGGTCGAGCTGTCTTACTTATTATGACTGGAGAATTTGGCCAGCGACTATCTGGCCAATTATTTCATTAGGGTTATCTTAAACAATTAAAAGAAATATCTTGAACTAACTTGTTCACAATTATTGAATGCTATTTGAGATACATGTACAAAAATTTTCCTCCTGACTACTTTGTCTTTTGGACTACCTTGTCTGATTAGAAGCTATACCTGACACACAAAATTAACACAATGGTGATCTTATATTAACGATCTGGAATACCAACTGTTTCCAGCCCTTATCCTATCGCCTCAATATCCCAGAGCCACTCTCTCTGGTTGTCTTAGTATATCTTGACTTCCTTTGACGCCAAAATTTCAGGACGATGTCTGAAACGTGAAGTTGTGTCTATGAATCTGTGTTTCAACTATCGTAATGATTGAGGAAACCAGATTCATATGTATTCCGTAGACCTAACTTGTATTCCAGATAGTCCTTCTCTTAACCCGATCCCCTGACTATCGCAGTGATTGAAAGGAGTCTGGTTAAACAAATTAAATACCTTGATTCTCTCCTGCTGCTCAGTCTTCTTTACTCGCAAAGTTAAAAGACATTTTAAATGGCCCGCGTCCTCTCTTATATACTGGCGGGACGTTCCATTATCTCACCCGATGGGGTATCAGGTTATACCCCAAAATGTTGCAATATGTTTAGAAGTGGTTAGAAGCGCTCGGTAGAAAGGTATTAGTATGACAATTTATCCAGTACATATGGACATGACATATTTCTGATGAATAGCCTCGGAACTATGTATTATTAAAATACCGAAACAGGCTGCTTTGTCTTTTTGCAAAGTGGTTCCGCCTTTTAGCTATTCCTTGTCAGTCTGCAAGCGTCCAGTGATCTGATCAATAATGGCGGATTGTAATGGTTGATTTTGCTTCCGGGTAAAAAAAAATAGCGAAATTATGCAGGTAGGCAGTTGTATACGTTGCTTGATCAATTACTTTTATAACGTTTTATATATCGGATTAATCAATTACTGAATTAAAGGACAGAGTGTCCGAAGGGCACATCTTTTTGTCACACTACCCACGCCTTCGGGTTCATGCGCCCCGCATGGACTTAAAACTTAAGTAAAAATACTAAGGGTGAAGCATAATAACATAATAATAATGATATATATTCTTTATATATTCAGACTGTCTGTCTGACCTCCTTCAAAAATATAAACATAATCGAAATTGACACTTAGTATATCAATGTGATCCCTTCACATCGTTTCTGATATCAAATGTTCTATAAAAGTTCTCATTCAACTCCTTAGTTCCAGTAACTGCTTAGTTATAATATCATGTGCGTTATGAGAGCATCGCTTGATTACTCATGAAACCTAACAATGTGGGAATAAAAGGAATGCTTGTTGGCACAGTCTTTCCCACACATATTGCATTTAAAGGGGGTGGCATGACTATGCCAACCTCGATGAATAGAGTATATTACTTCATCATCAAAGTTTATCTCACAGTACTCGCAACGGAGGCTAACAGTTTGTACACTTTTATTGTCAGATTCCTTCTGATTCCCAGTATCTAGTGCTCTTGTTTTCTTGTTCTGTTCCTGCCTGTCCATAACAATGTTCTTCCTTTTCATGATCTTATCACCCCTTTTACTCACATCAGAACTGACCAGCACCCGACTATGGGTCGTAAATGTTTCCTGAGAAGCACTCTTCTTTTCAGCTTTCTTAGGTGCCGAGACAGGCAGGGGATGGGTAGGTTTCCTTTGAATCCTTCCTAAAGTAAGGTCACTTGGAACCTCTTCACTACTTACAGGTTCACTACTTTCTCCTGTAACAACTTTGTCATCTTCAGACTCAGTTCCAACTTTGTCATCCTCAGACTCAGTTCCATTTGATTTCACACTTTCCACTTCCGATAAATCTATCTCAGGATCTGAATCCCAATCACTGTCATTTCCTGTTTTATTGTCTGACTGAGCAGTGGTAGACTCTGTCGAAGAAGTCTTCTTCACTTCTTTAGTTTTACTCTCTTTGGTGTCTGATTGCGTAGCAGTTGAAGATCCTTCAGGGTGAAACTTCCTCATGTGAATATTGAGGTAAGCTTGCTTCTTGAACGGTGTCTTGCAAACGTTGCACTGAATAATTCCGGAAGTAGTAGAACAAGTCAGCATGTGTTGTCTAAACTCCTCAATCTTTATGTCTTTTCTACAGTTGAAGCACACCACATTCTTTCTAGGGGTTTTCTTGAGATTTGGCATATTCCTGGAAATAGAAAAGACAGTCAAATAATCTCTCATCCATTTAGGCTTTCTAACAACCCGTTTTGCTTTTCTTTCTGTAACTCTTTCCCCATCTTCTATTTCATCAGACAACTCGGGATGCTCATTTGGGGAATTTACAGGATCCGTTTCAACGAGATGTGACTCATTAGTTTCGGACTTGTTATGCTCAGGTTGTATTTCATTTTGATCTGTCTCCCCTAATAGCGTTTGGTGTTTAACTTTCCTTACCCTATCTATGTGTATAACTTGCTCTGTTTGATTTCTACCACAGTTAATTTTGAGTAATACATCTGACAATGTTTCTAAAACTTTGAAAGGGCCCCTCCAAAACAAACTGAATTTCCCCGAATGCCCACTCTTTTTAACTGGGAAATAAACATAGACGTAGTCACCTATTTCAAATGATTCGAAGAACACCTTTTTATCATGGGCTTTCTTTTGTCTTTGAATGGACATACCCGTATTGTCCCTTACAAAATTGTGAACAGATTCGAGCCTATCCTGCAATGCCCATACCCACTCATTGATTGGTTCCACCTTAACGCTGGCAGGCAATTGATAAATAAGATCGAGGGGTGTCCTAGTATTATGCCCAAACAACAGCATGTTTGGAGTCATTCCCGTAGTCTCATGTTCAGCTGCCCTATAGGCCATCATTACGTAGGGCAACAATAAGTCCCAGTTGGATTGATTGTCGTCTATATAAGCTCGAATCATAGAGCAGAGCGTTTTATTGAACCGTTCGACCATCCCATCTGATTTCGGATGATATGGAGTTGTGCGCGTTTTATCAATTTGCAACAATTGACACATTTCAGAAAATAATTTGCTCTCAAATTGTCGCCCTTGATCTGAGTGAATTTTATCTGGGACCCCGAACCTTGCGATCCATTGTTCAACTAATATTTTCGCAACAGTGCCGGCTTCCATGTTTGACATAGGATAACTTTCCGTCCACTTAGAGAAGTAATCTGACACCACAAGGACATATTTATTATTGCGTTCAGTGATGGGCAATTCACCTAGAATATCAAGCGCAATTCTTTCCATGGGGTATCCACTTCTGGTAATTTTCATTGGTGCTCTTTTTGTTGGAATAGGTTCTTTTGCTTTCTGACATATTTCGCATCCTGTAACGTACATCTTGACGTCTTGATGACAGCCTGGCCAGTAATAGTTCTGCTGTATCTTGCTCAGTGTTTTTGTTATCCCAAGATGTCCTGCAGTTACATTATCATGAGATAATCTTAAAATCAACCTTCTTTGTGATTGTGGGACAACCGCCTGCCATATTACTATATTCGACCCGGTTTCTTGGTGTCTGCGAACCAGTAGTCCATCCCGAATTTCAAAATTCATCCACTGTCCCAATAATGTTTTAACAACATAACTTTCTTTTTCTACTTCCTTTGACGCCGGCCTAAAACCTTGTTGTACCCAACTTTTAACCAGTGAAATATCTCTATCATTATCCTGTAAGGTTTTTAAATTGTTAACTTCACTTTCTGTTTCCGAATGATTAGCTAAGTTCATACATAGCTGTTTATTGCCATTGCTGTCTTCATTCTTCTTGCTTGTATAGTTACTACTGCCACACTGGGAACACGGAATACGACTTAGCCCATCTGCGTTTTTATGCAGCCTTCCTGGACGATGTTCTACTTTCATGTCAAAAGAGGAAAGTACCTCAATCCATCGGGCAATCTGGCCTTCTGGGTTTTTGAAATTCATCAGCCATCGCAATGAGCTGTGGTCGGTCCTAACAGTAAATTTCTTACCATATAAGTAATGCCTGAAATGCTTTACAAAGTAAACCAATGCTAGCAGTTCTTTTCGCGTGACACAGTATCTACGTTCGGCTTTTGTCAACATTTTGCTTGCGTAAGCAATCGCATGCTCCTCTCCATTAATGTTTTGCGAAATTACTGCACCTATACTTTGATCAGAGGCATCAACATCAAGTATGAAGCTCTGGCTAAAATCTGGATGAGCCAAGACTGGTGAATTGATTAGTTTATTTTTTAAGGTTCGAAAAGCATTCGAACAATCTTGTGTCCAGTTAAAATCAGCTCTTTTCTCAGTCAGTGTGGTTAGGGGTTTTGCTATTTCAGAAAACCGGAATATGAACTTCCTATAATAACTGCAAAGTCCCAGGAAAGACCTTACATCTTTAACATTGGTTGGTATTGGCCAGTTCTTAATACACTCAGTTTTCTTTGGGTCGGTGCTTATTCCCTGTTCAGATACAATGTGGCCAAGAAATTCAACTTCTTTCGCGAAAAGCTGACACTTTCGTGCTTTCAGCTTAAGTCCAGCTTCCTGAAGTTTTGAAAGCACTTCGTCTAGGTTTTCAACCATCTCAGTAAACGTTTTTCCACATACTATTATGTCATCCAAATATACCAAACATGTCTTCCAGTGTAAGCCAGCCAAGACAATCTCTATAAGCCTCTCGAACGTTGCTGGAGCGTTGCACAATCCAAAAGGTAAGACTTTAAACTCGAATAGCCCTTTCCTACTGACAAACGCTGTCTTCTTCATATCTTCAGGATCCAGCTCTACCTGCCAGTACCCGGCATTCATATCCAAGCAGGAGAACCATTTGGAACCTGCTAACTGGTCTAATGATTCGTCTATCCTAGGAAGAGGATAGGCATCTTTGACAGTTACGTCATTTAGCCTCCGATAATCCACGCAAAATCGTTTACTCCCATCCTTTTTCTTGACAAGCACAATGCCGCTTGACCATGGACTCTTTGAGGGTTTTATGACATCCTTTTTCAGCATTTGATCTATCTGCTCGTCCATCTCTTTCTGCATGTGATAGGGAACCCTTCTGAGTGGCTGTCTTATTGGCGCTGCATTTCCTGTGGGAATTTTATGTTTCAGCACCCCAGTTCGTCCAATATCATCGTCATTCTCAGAGAATACAGATGCATATTTGTTAAGCAGTTTAGCCACCTGTCGCTGTTGCTCACTGTCTAATCCATTTACTGCTCTCCCGTACAAATCTTTCAAGTGATCTGGAACCACTGGTATTTCATGGCTTCTTCCTACCTCGACTTTCTTGACTTCAGTGACCGAACTTGCCATTGCTATGTTAGTTCCTGGGTAAATTTCACATGGTTGATCGGACAGATTCATTATTCGAACTGGCATTGAGCCTTGGCTGTATGCTAAAGTCTTTGCTACCAAAGCCTTTCCTTTTTGTAGGAAAGATTCCGATGGCTCTATTATACAAAGTCTTCCATTGTCAAGAGTTGTTTCGACTAGTTTCCCTTGAATAATTTTCTCCGACCTAGGTGGTATTTGAGATCTTTCTTTTGCTATTACTCTGCTGCAACCTGCGTACCCAAAACTATCCAATTTCACATCTTGACCTTGTAGAGTCAGTGTTTTCTGAGATACATCTATTTTACATTTCATATCTCTCATGAAATCAAGCCCAAGTATCACGTCATTATCGATGTCTGCTATAATGACATCCATTTTACAAAACTGTTCTCCGACATTTATGTGAACCCGTGTTTTCCCTTTTATTTCCATTGGATTTCCGGATGCCGTTAATATAACCTGATTGAAATCATCTAAACTTGTGGTTTGGTCAAAATTCTCCCAGATTCTTGTACAAACTATGGTCATTGTTGCACCCGTGTCTACTAAACAATTAACACGTTTATTATTCACTTTGGCTACCAGAAACAGTCCTGAGTTTTGAACGCCGGAAACCATTATACTTGCATCTTTATCTTTGGGTGTTTGCTCCTCATTTTGACTCTGTCTCTTCTTACAGTCTTTTATCAGATGTGTATCTGAGCCACATGCATAACATTTCCTTTTAAATGTTTGACGTTCATTGAAATTCCTATTCCTTGCATATGGACTTCTCTGAAACTGTTGTCTGTTATTCTGAGATTCCGGTCGCTGTGCTTTGATTGACTTTAATTCACCTTGAATGCTTTCAAGAGTACTTAACAATTTTTCCATATTTCCGCAACAGTTCTCAGTTTTCGTTTCTGTTTGGTTAGTGGAGCATAAGTATCCTTGTCCATCCGTTCTTTTACTTTCAGCCCTATTGTAGGCCTCTAGTTCAACTGCATGTCGTACAGCATCATTAAGGCTACTTGGTCTGGCCTGTTTTACTCTTAATCGCATATCTGAGCTATGAAGGGCGTCTATAAACTGTTCTTTGGCTAAAGTCTCTCTGACATCACTAGGTGCCGTCGGATAGGCTAAATTTGCTAATCTTCGTACGTCTTGTCCTAAAGCGGACAGAGTTTCTGAAGCATTCTGTCTCCTTTCCCTTAACTGTACCCTGTAGAGCTCTGTTTGGTTAGGTGGAGCAAATCGCTCTTCAAGGGCAAGCACCAGTTTCTCATAGTCTTTAGACTGCGTAGATAGATTTCCAAACACCCCTTGAGCCTGACCTCTCAAAGACACAGCTAAGTATAAGCCCTTTTCTATCTTATTCCAATCATTAATATCAGCGCATGCATCAAAATGAGCACGATAGTCCAGCCACGATCCTGTCCCATCAAAGGTAGCTGGCTTCACTTTTACACCACCTTTTCCTTCCGAGGATCTCACAACAGTTTCTTCTCTTGGTGTAGATGTTAATGGCTCAGCCTTACTCTCTTGTGGTGTATGTGGAACATGTGGCGTAATACCGACGCCTATACTGCTGTCATCATAGAGGTTCAATATAGGAGGTTTATCAGAGGTAGCATAGTCCTTTCTTCCCCTTGGAATATCTGACAGATTCCTGACTGGCCTCGATTTCGCACTAACGTCAGCTGATAGCTTTTCATCTTGCACATCCATTTCATGAATCTGACGCTCAAGCGAGGTAATTTCATCCTCGAGTAAGCTCAGCTCAGCCTTTTTCCTTATAACCTCCATTTTCTTGTTCAGTTGTTGTAAAGAGATATCAAACCCTGTAGTTTTGTCCATTTTCCTATGTATACTGTAACAGAGTTCGCGATAAATTGTGGTTTATCCTATCCCACCGCTGCCACCAAATGTAACGTTTCTGGTCGAGCTGTCTTACTTATTATGACTGGAGAATTTGGCCAGCGACTATCTGGCCAATTATTTCATTAGGGTTATCTTAAACAATTAAAAGAAATATCTTGAACTAACTTGTTCACAATTATTGAATGCTATTTGAGATACATGTACAAAAATTTTCCTCCTGACTACTTTGTCTTTTGGACTACCTTGTCTGATTAGAAGCTATACCTGACACACAAAATTAACACAATGGTGATCTTATATTAACGATCTGGAATACCAACTGTTTCCAGCCCTTATCCTATCGCCTCAATATCCCAGAGCCACTCTCTCTGGTTGTCTTAGTATATCTTGACTTCCTTTGACGCCAAAATTTCAGGACGATGTCTGAAACGTGAAGTTGTGTCTATGAATCTGTGTTTCAACTATCGTAATGATTGAGGAAACCAGATTCATATGTATTCCGTAGACCTAACTTGTATTCCAGATAGTCCTTCTCTTAACCCGATCCCCTGACTATCGCAGTGATTGAAAGGAGTCTGGTTAAACAAATTAAATACCTTGATTCTCTCCTGCTGCTCAGTCTTCTTTACTCGCAAAGTTAAAAGACATTTTAAATGGCCCGCGTCCTCTCTTATATACTGGCGGGACGTTCCATTATCTCACCCGATGGGGTATCAGGTTATACCCCAAAATGTTGCAATATGTTTAGAAGTGGTTAGAAGCGCTCGGTAGAAAGGTATTAGTATGACAATTTATCCAGTACATATGGACATGACATATTTCTGATGAATAGCCTCGGAACTATGTATTATTAAAATACCGAAACAGGCTGCTTTGTCTTTTTGCAAAGTGGTTCCGCCTTTTAGCTATTCCTTGTCAGTCTGCAAGCGTCCAGTGATCTGATCAATAATGGCGGATTGTAATGGTTGATTTTGCTTCCGGGTAAAAAAAAATAGCGAAATTATGCAGGTAGGCAGTTGTATACGTTGCTTGATCAATTACTTTTATAACGTTTTATATATCGGATTAATCAATTACTGAATTAAAGGACAGAGTGTCCGAAGGGCACATCTTTTTGTCACAATTGTAACGCACTGACCTGATAAAGATATGCTATCTCAGGACGAGTGAGCTTTATCACGTCAACGGGACATTGCACTTTTATGAATGAAGCGGACTACAAGGAAAAAATAGCTAAAAAATTATTACTAGAAAAATTGGAAAAAATTACATTAAAAAATATCAAAAGAAAAATAACGATCAGCTGATAATAAGTATACTGACCCTTTACATTCCGCGCCGGAATGTTGGGACGCACGGAGGACAATCGATAACTGATCGTAAATTGCATATTTTAAGAGTTTACAGTGGGATAAACGGATAAATAGAATACCAGAATGGTGTCATTTGATATCAAGTTTATCAGGCTCGGCTTCGAGAACGCACGTAGAATCGCTCGGCAAGCCTCGCGATTCTACAAGCGTTCTCGAAGCCTTGCCTGATAAACTTGATATGAAAAGACACGAACCCGGTATTCCTTATGTACACAACGCTCTGATGTCAAAGCGACGAGAATAGCATCGTTAAAAAAAGACAATCAAGAGTTTAAGTGTAGTTAAATCTCAACGTGATCAATCAGTCAATCAATCAATCAATCGCGTTCGATCGATCGCTCACTTACCGATTGTCATAGTCACTCATTCGATCGATCGATCGATCGATCGATCGATAATACGATCGAAAGCTTGATCGATCAATCTGTCAAGGAACCAATAAACACAGTTTGATTAATATGAAATGCTAAAATAATTCAAAGAAATTCGACTTACAGTTTCAAAGCTGGATACCTTATCTTTTTATGGAAGCACAATGCACTTTCATGGTTTTGCAAAATCATTACTGCCACCTTTGCTCACAGCGGAATTAATCGCCTATATACCCAGAGTATTCAGGTACTACAAAGCCTTAACATACTTGTTCTAAAATTTGATTTTGTGTCTTAAAGCAGCTGGATGAATGGCAAACAATGTAGACCCTGATGAGACTCCGCTTTAGCTCAGCCCTGTCTGTCGTATTACATAAGTCTATTTTTAGGGTTTAGTTGAAACAGAAGTAAACGGGAAGTCTTCCTGTTAAAAATGGCGAGGACTTATGTGAACATATTCTTTAATCACAACTTTCAAACACACAAAGATAGTAAAACCGGGGTTTAAAGGGGTAAACCTTTTTTTTTCTTCTTATTTCTGCTCTAAAATATAAATTGTGTGTACTCGTTAGAACTGCCTCAATGAGACCGTTCCAACGAGTACTTGCAATCTATATTTTGAGCAGAAATAAGAAAAATATCACAATTGTTCATCTACAATTTTCGTTGTGTTTTTTTTTTTTTGTCTTTTTTTTTTTTTTTTTTGGCGATAAAATTTACAATGTATTTGTATTAGCGTGTTTTAAGCACACGGGTCTGTTGCTGAAATGAAGCCGTATTTTCTCTAAAATATGGAAAAATAACTGAGCATTCGTGAGTTGCAAAACAGCACTTCTATTTTCTTAAATTTACGAGTATCTTTAAATGTTTGTTAATTGAAATTCGCCAGTTAGGGTATACATGCTATCTTTCTTTGCAAATATTTTCTTAAGCAATCTTATCGCAAACATTTCAAAATGTTTAATGATTAAATGTCTCTGCAAGTTGAAATAAACTTGATATATTTAAGAAAACCTAACTCATACCACTTCATTTTTGGGTCGATTGTTTATCAATCGACCCAAAGTTATATACTCAAGCAAACAAAAGTTACTAGCTGATGTCCAGGCGGCTTGTTTTGTTTATTTGTGTTGGAGTTTAACGGCCAAGTCAACACTATTTAGGTCATTTTTGAGCTGGTCAGTCAACCTATCCACTCTTGTCCTGGGAGGGACTATACGTAAGCGGTTAACCAGTACAGTGCACATTCTTTCGCCAGAAACTGACAACTGTATTAATTTCAGGTGGTCTTCATAGCGAAGTTTCACTGTATTTTGTAGATTTGAAATGAAAACCAAAATTGTTTCAAGCTGGACCTGTTGATAATATTATCTTATTCTTAAAAGAAATTGGACTTTTTCATAAGATTTAATTTTGTTTCAGATTTTTATATATTATCATTTTGACTTTTTTTTTTAACTTTTAATATCCTCATATTCTACATAGTTTTTGATCATTAATCCACTGACCCTCATGACCCACAAAGAGGTTGGTGCATCGTTAAACTCGAAAACATCATCATCATCATCATGAAATGAAAACCATTCCTGACACTTGACAGGCAGTTTGATGCAACACTTATCCAATGCAAAATGAAGTAATGAAGTCATATTTTTCATTTTAAACTTATTATTTCATTTTGCGTTGGCTTAGTGGATGCGAAATGTAATAAAGTGCAGTGTTTACTTCATTATGTGTCGCTACTAAGACGTTTGATCAAAATAAAAAAAAATCGTTTTGCGATGATAGGTGACCTACTTAATTTTATTTTCAATCATCACGGAAACAAAAGTAACCCAAATGTTTAAGGCTTTAACATGCATGTGGAGACTTTTATGACTAGAATGACGGTGCATAATCAATAGCAAAAGAGTGATGTAGGTAAAAAAAAAACACAAAAAAAAACATTCCATGCGTACATGGGTTGTATGCACTTGGAAAGACGCACTTTTAAATCTTGAATACTGGCCAAACGGTTATGTACATTTTACCATTTGAATGACATTCAAATCTCAGCAGCTGAGGAATCATCACGTGAACAAGTCCGTGAAATGAAGACCCCACTAAACCCCACTTCATATAGAGAAACCTGTTACCGGACTGCATCGTATACATTATTTTTCTTATTTCTGCTCCAAGACAAAGGTTGTGGGTAGGGAAGACCGGGGCTAGTTGGTCCGAAAATTGCATTTTTTTAGATGCTGACATAAATATCCATTAGCTTGTAATAAATTTATATAATGCCACTAGTATAATCCATTCTCCACCTTATTAAATAGTTTCACGTCCATAAAATGACAGGTTGTTACAAATATTGCCATTTTACAAGACGAGGTAAAACAGACCAACTTACCCCACTATCGGGGTAAGTTGGTCCGAGCCGCGGGGTAAGTTGGACCGACTCGGATTCAACGAGAAAATCAGGAAGTTATGATGGGTCGATAAATGCCATTTTTGAAAAAAGATCTAAGAAATAACGTGGCTTCAGTAACAATGCAGTAGACTGTCGAGCGATAATCTTAACACAGAGTCCTGAGATGATCAGCCAACTGTGCATTTTGCTAGTTATTTTTCTCAAAAACCGCCGATTTGATTGAAAACCCCCATTAAAGTCATACCGTAGAGCAGAACGGGGCTATTTGGTCCTTAGATTATGATTTGTCTTCAACAGCTGGGGCTGATATCTATTTCTCAAAACGATTTTGATACTATGTAACTTGTTCAATAATTTGCTGCTGTTTTTCATTCAGAAAATGCCAGATTCTGATAAATACAAATGCTTTTTCGACGGACCAACTTACCCCGTCGCGAATGGACCAACTTACTCCGACCCTAGCACCTGGTAGATCTTCACAAATGACAGGAACGTCATTGAATTTAGAAACAACAAATACACTCATTTGAAAACCTTAGATAATGAGCTTTCAGGAAAAGTATAACATTTGCATGTTATTTGTTACACATAAAAAAGAAAAACAAAGGGTTCCAATTGTGATAAAGTCACTTTTGTGGTACAGAATCAGTTTTTTTCTCTAAGGTTTTTACGCCTTTCTTGATTGCCATCTACTTTTCTTCAGAAGGTGTGTAACGATCAAGCATTCCATTAAGCTAAATCATTTTGTCATGACCCTTCTCAGTTCAGAGAAATTGCCCTCGGACCAACTTGCCCCACGGACCAACTAGCCCCGGTCTCCCCTACTCGTTAGAACCGCCTCAACGAGGTGGTTCTAACGAGCCCGCACAACCTATGTTTTGAGCAGTTATAAGAAAAATACCATGGATTTTCATCAGAAAAGTAGCAATTTTTGAGATGTGAAAAATACCCTGTTTTATTTAATACATAGCAGTGAAATCAGTGCATATCTGAAACAAATAAAAGCGATATTTTCACACTGTGAACAATAACATGACCATGTTATTTTCACAGTAGCAGCCCGGACTATTTTCTCGCCAAAATCCATATGGTTATGTCACACATTGCATTTTGTTGTGCAGATTATATTTTCCAGCCTTTTAGACATTTTCTGCAATAGTTCATATTCTGTGATATAGCTGGTGGTCCATCTCTGCACTATCTCCAATTCCTGTTCTATTATTTTCTACTGTGTTGTGGTTCCATTCGTACTTTATGGTTCTTCGAGTAGTTGCCTCCATTGATTTTAAGAATAGTTTTTTCAGATGGATGAAAGAGTGAATTTGATTGGCTGATAACGGGGTTCCTTCACAAAACTAACCAATAAAAGGCACGCTTATGGATTTGATACTTAATTGCGCAGAGAACGAAAAAATAGGAAAAAGAGAGAAGACAGTTGAGAAAGAAAAATCAAATTATTCAACAATGTCATAACCTTTCAAAGGTTTCCTTTGGCATTTTAGAATATATTATAGTTCAGGTATATCCCAGATAATCCCTTATGTTTAGTAATCGCCATTTTATCCATAAATTTACCTCTGAAATTGCCACGGCATTGACAACACTGAAAACCTTACCTGTGATAATCTTCTTTCGTAAAAATGCACTAGTTGTCTGATTCTTTCGGTCCTTGAATACTCATATGAGTAACCTGATTACATTTATTAGTATTTCTTGTAGTATGCTGTAGATTGCACATATATTCAGGGTTTAACTCAGACCAATAAAACAAAGGTGGAAGCAATATTTCATGTATTGGTTATGTTCATATACTAATTATCCCGTTACATACAGAGAGCCTGATAATAGGATTTTGCTCAACTCCTGTCATTTAGACGCATAAGCGTTACAATGCCGTATACGACATGTTCATTTGTGCTCATGCTTCCATCGATTCATGTCAGTATGCTTACTGTATGTTTACATGGAAACATGACTGAATATTTTGGATTAAAGATGAATGCATAAAATTGATCATCATCATGTGGTTATTTGCATCCGTTGGACTTGTCCGTTGACCAAATATTGACAAGCCTGTTAAGGCATTGTTATCTTATACTTATTATTGTTGTTGTTTCCTTGTAGGATACACCCATTATTGGTTACCATACCAATCATCAAATAAACATGAAACACCGTTGAATATTCTCATCACTTTATCCCGGCTGAGCTAGAATATTTCTACGCATTATACTAACTGTTGTATATATGCAGAGCCCGTGTGATAATGGCACCCAACGTATGTCTTTATTTGCATGTTGTATATTGTTTATATATTGTGTGTCATACATGTATGTCTGTGTCATGTGTTGTTTAACCTTGCATGAAAGCACTACTTAGCACATACTGACTCACTATCAAATTCCAGGCTCCAATATGGTTGCAGTGTGAAAGGTATATTTTAGTTTAGACATATTTATTTTTGTTTTATAGATTTCAATAGTCCCTTTTCTTCACCTTCATTATGGAGAGATTTTTCACATGAGAAGCTCGGGAATTTCTATGTAAGTTTTGTTTACTTTCATTCTAGTTTCTTAATTATAAATGTCTACACCAGGTAAGTTAAAAAATACTTAGATGTAAACCTTTAAATTTCAGTGGTAAACTCTGCAAACAACCTATTATAATAGTAGATAGCAAGGGAGAATATTTAAAAAAGACAAGCGTCAAATATATTTCAGCCATTTTGTCATGTAGAATTTGAATGTAGAAAAAGGTGCTAGATATCCAGAATACTATCAATGGCTGATAAAAATTTACAAAGAAAAGTTAATCAGTTTGGCAATATTGTTTTATATATTTTCTTAGTTACATGTGATCTTACCAAACTTAAAGTTTCAATTGATAAAAGCAGAAGAAGGAAAAAAAAAAAAAAAAAAAAAGATACATAGAATTGCGTCATAATGATGGAAAATCTGCTGTTTCCTATTTAATAGATCAGATTAACAAATTTTATCTCTTTTTTCTAATTTTCCATATGTGACAATTGTCTTTTTGGAGATTCCCCCATATTGTATTAGAGAATGGAATAGACTGCAAGGTCACCCTGATCCTGCTAGTTTCACTGATCAGGATACTAAATTGTATGAAAGAATTTCAATTGTAAATGAATATTTTCAGAATATTAATAGCCTGTCTCATGTGAAATCTCCCCGCTTCAATTTATATTTGAAAAGAGGTAGGAAAGAAAAGGGTAGCAGTCACAGAAAATACAGCCTTTTCTTTGCAAATTACAAAGATGGAATACACTCTGAGCCACTGTTAGCAAGGTGTTGGATGAAGGAAATTCTGATACAAATTTTTAAGGACTGTGCTTGAATTCATACTGATCACTTGTTAACCATTGCCTGTTGCAGAGACGTGTTTTGGATAAAGCTACACCGTCAATGGGCAGGTTTTTTGGTTTTCGGTGTGCGGTAGTGGGTTGCAAGTACTTTCCTTACAGTATCTATACCTGCACCTTGCTGGTAGTGTTTTTCTGTGTAGTTGTGACTGTTATTCTGGTGTCTTCATCATATAGTGTGAATTACATTATATACTGCAATTTAGCACATTGTCATTTTTGACACAACAATATTGCAGTGTATACTAATAGAAAATGATCAATATAACCTTTTCTAGAGCATTTTGATGTTTGACACTTTGGACAAGTATTTTAATTTCTGTAGATTGTAGTGGTATTATTTTGAATTATTAATACAAGTGACATTCTCATTCAAAATGGCCTCTGAAGAGGAAAAGATGCAAAAAATGGTTGACCAAATAGAGGCAGGTAATAAATACAAAGTCCTCACACAAGAGGAATATGATGCTTTGTTGGCTATAAATGCCAATAAAGATATAGGGGCAGTTGGTGGAAAACCAAATAATACTGATGTAAATGCACCTTTCGTTAGTACTCCCTCAGTAAGTAAACCGGATGTACGTCCTAAATTCGGTTTTCGCATACCTGCACCGTCCCCTATACAAGGAATGCAACATATGGTGTACAGCAATCCTCGCCCTCAACCATTAAACACTTCTTATATTGCACCACCATACAGTCAGCCCAAATTACCCATATTTAGTGGCCTAGAAGACCCACCAAAGGGTGAGTTGACATACGAAGTTTGTAGTTTTGAGGTAAAGTGCCTCCAACAAACACAGTATCTGCCTGAACATGTTCTTTTACAGGCTATCAGACATTCCTTAAAGGGCTCAGCTAGAATTATTATAGTAATTTAGGTGAAACAGCTACAGTAGCTGACATTTTACAGAAGTTGGATGTATTTTTTGGAAATGTCAGCTCCTGTGAGACTATGATGCCGAATTTTTATTCTGATTTTCAGAAAGACAAGGAATCTATTGTTCAATGTCTCAAGATTAGAGCAAACACTTTCTCGTGCCATACAATTTGGTCACATGGATATGCAAGCCAAAGATGCCATGTTAAGGACCAAGTTTTGAACAGGTCTTCATAGTCAACAGCTAAAAAATTCAACTCGGCACCTTTTTGATTCAATAAAGGATTTTCAACTTTTATTGGAGGAAATCAGGAAGTTGGAACAGGAGGATGCATGTAGCAATCGACATGTTGGTAAACCAAAGGTTGCTCAGCAGCATTCAGGTCAGGCTTCAAATGAACCTGATTCTGCTCAGTTGCTGAAGCAAATGAATCATTTGATGAAAAGAATGAAAGTTATGGAGAAGACGCTTGATTCGCAGCAACAAGCGTTGTCTGCGAAGCAGTTTTCTTCTTCAGACACCCTTTATTACCAGCAGTTTGATGGGCCTCAATTCAATAGAGGTCGAGGAAGAGGTTATAGCCGAGGTTTAAACCGAGGCTACAATCGTGGTATTGGCAGAGGTTATGGCAGAGGATATCAGAATTTTAATACTGATGACAATAGTCAGTCTTTTAGGGGCGGCGGCTTTCGCGGTGGAAATCGCGGTGGTGCCAACGGCCGAGGTACCAACCGGGGTGGAAATGCACGAGGTGGCCAGCCTTTAAACTGAATCCTTCCCCTGTTTTTGGGCAAACAGGGGAGGCACATAGATCTGATATAAGATGTAGCCCAGTTGAAAGTAGTGATGGGAAAACCCTTGTTTGAGGGAATCGTAGGTTCCTCAAACGAGGGAGAACTTTTCGTTAATGGTGTGAAGACATTAGGCTTGATAGATACTGGATCTATGATAACCTCTGTGTCTGAGTCTTTAAATCCTCTTCCGAATTCGGTTTATCTGTACAAGGAGCAGCTGGTGTTGGTTGGTTGGTTGATTTTAGGTTTAACGTCCCCGTCAACACTGTAAAGGTCATATTGGAGACGTTGCTTCAAATTTTTTAGGACTTTTAACCGACAATGAGATGAAATGACATCTCAAGCCCTGTCGCCCAATGAAACCAATAGGGTTTATTAGCATGGATGGTCCGCCTCGCACCGCGGTTCCTAGACAGGCTTGGTTGGGCTCATTGGAGTCTAACTGTTGGTTTTCTTTTGCTCCAGCATTTCAGTGGTTTCTTGCTGTCGAGTCCTCACCGTTGTCTCACCTCTGTGGTTCTTTGATTTTTGTGTTCACGGAGATGTTGCACTGATGATTTAGGAGGCCTTCATGCGGACTGAACAAATTATTTGTCTAAATCGCGACGGAGGTGGGGGTGGGGTTTGTAGCCGCGTGGGATCGATTTGGGCCCCCCAGTGGAAATCTTCCACTGACCGTTCCAGGGCGGCTCTTCTGTGGCGATTTATTTATGTTGTTGTTTGTTGCTTGCTGTGTGTGTCGCTTGTGTCTTTTAATTTTGGATGGCCATATGACCATTTTGTGGGAAAGTAACTGTCCTTATGGCCTTCCTTTGTTTGGGTTTCCGTTGTGGTCTGGTCGCTTAATGTTTGTGTTTCTTTCCCTTTGGTGTCTTTTATGGGTGGAGTAAGTTAATCGTATCAATTCCTGATCTTTGTTTTACTTCTACTTAGATCCTCTAAGCGGTTTACCAGTACTAGTGTGCGGGCCGGATTCAGCTCTGCGTGGAAGCATCATGCAGCCCATATATTTCTTCAAGCCCCTATGGGCGGGGGCTTAAGAGCAGCTGGTGTAGAGCTACCATATAAAGGCTATATTGAAGCTGAAATTTCAACACCAATTTTATCAAATCATGTTTTTAATGTTCCTTTATTGGTAGTTTCAGATACACAATATAATTTGAAAGTTCCAATTATCATTGGGACAATTTAATTCGCCTATGTAAGGCAGAAAGTACTGCAAAGGAGGTACCGGTTGAATGGCAAACAGCATTTGATTGTTTGTGTAATGGGAGTATACCGGTTAAAACTACAAATTACCATTCATTGCGAATCGGTCAAAATGAGGTAAAAACTATACATGGCATTGCTAGGAAGTCTGGTGATTTTGATACAGCTGTAACAGAACATGTAGATACTTCATTGTGAGAGAATTCAAACATATGTCCCAGAGTAGTTTCATTGAAGTCTCAAGGTAATACGGTACGTGTTCCAGTTAGGGTGTGTAATCTCTCTGCTTTTGTAATAGAGATACCACCCAAATCACTACTATGCACGCTGAATAGTGAATCGGTAGTAGATTCGTGGACTCCTGACCACTCACAGGTCAGATAAAGAGTCAAGTGATATAGACCTAGAGCAGTTAGGTGTATCAATTGACACCGATAACTTGTCACCTGATCAAGTTTTACGTGTAAAACAAGTATTAGGTATCTGGTCTCATATCTTTTCCAAGGGTCCTACTGATCTTGGAAAAAACAGATTTAGTGAAACATCAGATCAGGTTGAGTGATAATACTCCCTTTAAAGAGCCGTACCGTAAAATCCCTCCTGCTGTGCTTGAAGAAGTTCGCCAGCATCTTAAAGAAATGTTGGAAGCTGGTGCAATTAGGCCATCACAAAGTCCTTATTCTTCCAACGTAGTGTTGGTAAAAAAAGATGACAGCCTAAGATTCTGCATAGATTTTAGAAAGTTGAATAATCGTACCATCAAGGATGCCTATACACTTCCGCGTATAGACGATACTAGAGATACCTTGATAGGTGCGAAATACTTCTCTAAATTAGATATTTCATAGGAGCGGATATTGGCAGTTGGAGATGGAGGAACAAGATAAAGAAAAGACTGCTTTTTCTATTGGATCTCTTGGGTTCTTTGAATGTAATAGAATGGCTTTTGGATTAACTAACGCTCCTGCCACGTTCCAGCGTCTGATGGAACGATGCATGGGCGAGTTAAACCTAAAAGAATGTCTTATTTTCTTCGACGACATTTTAATATATTCTGATACATTCGAGGAACATGTAAAGAGACTCAATGCAGTTTTTAGTAGACTTCATCAACATGGACTAACACTCAAACCACCAAAATGTGATTTTTTAAAAACAAAAGTGACCTATTTAGGCCATGTAGTTAGTGCTGATGGTGTTGAGACTGACCCTGACAAAATAAAGGCATTGTCTCAGTGGCCAGAACCTCATAGTGTTAAGACATTACGTTCTTTCTTGGGTTTCACTGGCTATTATCGTAGATATATTTTAAACTATGCCAGAATAGTAAAGCCACTTAATGACCTGTTGATTGGACATCCAACCAATAAACAAGCAGTGACTAAAATGAAGAAAAAGAAGAAGAAAGTAACTCCATGGAAATGGAGAGAAACTGAACAAAATGCTTTTGATACGTTAAAAGCAAAATTGACATCCCCTTCCATTTTAGCATATGCTGATTTCAGCAAACCATTTATAGTGCATACAGATGCCTCTACGGAGGGTCTTGGGACTGTACTGTATCAGGAACAGCATGGTGTAGAAAAAGTTATTCCGTATGCTAGCCGAGGGTTGCGACACAGTGAAAGGAATTATCCTGCCCATAAACTGGATTTTTTATGTTTAAAATGGGCTATAACGGATAAATTCCATTATTATCTCTATGGTAATCAGTTTCAAGTATGTAAGGATAACAATCCGTTAACATATGTCCTTACATCAGCAAAATTAGATGCAACTGGCCATAGATGGTTAGCCGCTCTTGGTGTATATAATTTTAGTTTAAAGTACAAGAGTGGCAAAACTAATAATGATGCTGATGGTCTTTCAAGGCGTCCCCAATAAGAAATGACTCTTTTACCAGACGCCATAGGCTAAATATTTGGCCTATACAGCAAGCAGGACTAATTGTCCTTATGCTGAAACATTGGTAGTAACCTGTGCTGCCCAATTATCAGAATCTGTTGATCCAAATATTCAACAATCTCTGGGTTCTACAGAACTGGGTTCTGTTGACTGGTCAAGAGAACAGTAGAAAGACCTTTATATTTCAAAAATTCTGTCATACATAAAACATGGCCATTGTCCTTCAAAAGAGGAACTTGTCTCAGAACATCCAAAAGTCGTAAAGTATATACGGCACTTGAAAAAATTTAGTTCTGACTGACAGTATTTTATACCGCACTAGTGTTATAAATGGAGAACCCGTTAAACAATTAGTTTTACCATCAAATTTTCGAGACCTTGTGTTAAAACAATTACATGATGAGCTTGGACATAAAGGTCAAGATAGAACTTTATCTCTTGTCCAATCCAGATTCTTTTGGCCAGGATTTGAGACTGATGTACAGCAGAAAGTAAAAAATTGCATTCGCTGCATCAGTCGGAAAACTGCTCCAAATCCTAGTGCAGAGTCAATCAATATTCAGAGTACCCAGCCAATGGAGCTGGTGTGCATTGATTTTTGGTCTTTGGAAAAGTCGAATGGCGTTTACGAAAATATCCTTGTCATAACTGACCATTTTACAAAGTGCCCCTAGGCTTTTCCGACAAGAAATCAATTAGCAAGCACAAAAGCTAAAGTACTATTTGAAAACTTCATAGTACATTACGGTTTCCCTGGTCGGTTACATAGTGACCAGGGAAGAAATTTTGAGAGCTCTGTTATCAAAGAGCTTTGTAAATTGGCTGGAGTAGAACAGAGCCGGACTACACCATACCATCCAATGGGGAATGGTATAGTGGAACGTTTAAATCAGACTCTACTTAAAATGTTGGGAACCTTGGAAGAAGACCAGAAAGCAGACTGGAAGTCTTATGCAACACTCTTGGTCCATGCATACAATGCAACCAAACATGAAAGTACAGGCTATTCGCCATACTTTTTAATGTTTGGGAGGCAACCCCGCTTAGCTGTTGATGCCTTTTTATGTCTCTCTTCAGAAGATCCTAAAATTTCAGACAAAGAACATTATGCCACCAAACTCAGAAAGAGACTACACTTTGCATACAAAACTGCATCTAGGGAAGCTGAAAAATCGGCAGCTCGCCATAAACAGCTGTATGACTAAGAAGTCCGCGAGTCCAACTTAGATGTGGTTGATAGTTTTAATTAGAAATGTTGGTCTAAAGGGCAAACAAAAGCTGGCAGATAAATGGGCCAAAGACCCATACATAGTTGTGGATCAACCTGATGCTTCCATTCCTGTTTTCATAGTCAGGAAGGAATCAGGAAATGGTCGGGAAAAGACTCTACACAGAAATATGCTATTACCATTTTCATTTATTCCAAAATACCTCGGAGATAAAAGATTCTCTCTTATCTGACATTACTGTTGCACCTCGAGGAAAACGGAAATCAAATGAAACACAGCTTGTTTCTGATTTAGATTCAGATAATTCATCTGAGTCTGAAGTAGAAATTATTTTCCCGCCACATTCCAGAAGACATGTGGGAAGAGAACCATTCACAACAGACTGGAAAGTGATCTGTCTGTGGAATTTGGTTCCGATATATCCGCTAGTAGATATTCTGGCATTCCAGATAGTTCCATCTCAGATGGAATTGTGAGAACTGGAATATCGGAACGGGATTCCAAAACTATTCCGTATTTTCATTCTACGTCTGCCAGTCCAAGTCATCGGACCAATATTTCAACCTTACCAATTCCCATACCTCAAGATATTTCTGTATCTCAGGAGGAACCTCGCCGAACAGGTAGGCAACGTAAACCTCCAGATAGGTATGGTGATTGGATCACTAATCAGCAGACAGTAGCTGATTCTGATTCTACACAGATTTGGTATGTTTAATAACATACATGTTCCTTATCCTTGTGTTATAACAGGGAAGAATGTCACATAAACATAAACGTAAACATAAATGCATAAAACCCAGATGTAGTTTTTATCAAATTTTAAATAGTATTTTATTCTAGTAGTAAATGGATGTTTTGATAGTGGGAGGATTTTGGGAATTGTAAAGTTAATAATAAAGCACAAGAAAAACAACATAATGCCCAGCTCATAAGACATTTTTAATGATTGCTAATTGTCTCAATGAGACATTGACATGGTTTAATGACTAGAATGGCTGCTACATATATGTAGTCATATTGACAATACTTTTGTCACTTTTGTCATAACTGCATGTTTGTCTTTTCATAATCACAATGTTAATTAACATTAATATGCATCCATAATTAATTATCTTGTGGAAATTTAATAGCTGAGCATTTCTGTTTTTCTTGTCCGGATGACATTTTCCTTTGCTGGCGAGAATGTCACACAGTGCATTTTGTTGTGCAGATTATATTTTCCAGCCTTTTAGACATTTTCTGCAATAGTTCATGTTCAGTGATATAGCTGGTGGTCCATCTCTGCACTGTCTCCAATTCCTGTTCTATTCTATTCTACTGTGTTGCGGTTCCATTCGTACGTTATGGTTCTTCGAGTAATTGCCTCCCTTGATTTTAAGAATAGTTTGTAAGATGGATGAAAGGGTTAATTTGATTGGTGATAACGGGGTTCCTTCACAAAACTAACCAATAACAGGCACGCTTATGGATTTTTGATACTTAATTGCGCGGAGAACGAAAAATAGGAAAAAGAGAGAAGACAGTTGAGAAAGAAAAATCAAATTATTCAACAATGTCATAACCTTTCAAAGGTTTCCTTTGGCAGTTTAGAATATATTATAGTTCAGGTATATCCAAGATAACTCCTTATGTGAAGTAATTTCCATTTTATCCATAAATTTACCTCTGAAATTGCCACGACATTGACAACAATGGAAACCTTACCTGTGATAATCTTCTTTCGTAAAAATGCACTAGTTGTCTGATTCTTTCGGTCCTTGAATACTCATAAGAGTAACCTAATTACATTTATTAGTTTTTCTTGTAGTATGCTGTAGATTGCACAGATATTCAGGGTTTAACTCAGACCAATAACACAAAGGTGGCAGCAATATTTCATGCGTTATGTTCATATACTAATTATCCCGTTACATACAGAGAGCCTGAAAATAGGATTTTGCTCGAGTCCTGTCATTTAGACGCATAAGCGTAACTATGCCGTATACGACATGTTCATTTGTACTCATGTTTCCATCGATTCATGTCAGTATGCATACTGTATGTTTACATGGAAACATGACTGAATATTTTGGATGAAAGATGAATGCATAAAGTTGATCATCATCATGTGATTATTTGCATCCGTCGGACTTGTCCGTTGACCAAATATTCGCAAGCCTTTTAAGGCATTGTTATCTTATAGTTATTATTGTTGTTGTTTCCTTGTAGGATACACCCATTATTGGTTACCATACCAATCATCAAATAAACATGAAACATCGTTGAATCTTCTCATCACTTTATCCCGGCTGAGCTAGAATATTTCTACGCATTATACTAACTGTTGTATATATACAGAGCCCGTGTGAAATTTTCTATAAAATAATTCTGTAAAATACCTAGAAAAAGCATTCTCTGAATTGTAAAAATCCTGTATTAAAAATGGCGACTATTTATGGTTTGCAACTGACAGTTGTGACGTCATAGCCAAGTCAAAATTGTGGGATCAATTACAGTAAGTGTCCTAAAATATTATAAAATAAAAAGAAAATTTACGTTTTTTCGATCAATATCAAAAATATTTCATCTCGTGTGTTGAAAACATCAGAATTTTCACTCGTGCTTCGCACTCGTGAAAATTCTGATATTTTCAACACACTCGATTTCGCACTCGTGAAAATTCTGATGTTTTCAACACACGAGATGAAATATTTTTGATATTCATCTCAAAAAAGTAAATATCCTCTATGTACGGGGATGTTATCGTGATAAAATGAAACGAAGTATCAAAACCAAGTAAAGTAGTTGTTCAAGTGATACTTTCGACACATGTTTTTTGGTTTTACGGCCCTTTCAAGATTATTTCACTCATATCGAGCCGATCGTTAATCAGAGGTGGGCGAAAACCGGTGTACCCGGAGAAAAACCACCTGACCTTCCGTTGCAGAACTTGGCGTCTCACATGTGACCCGAGCGAGGCTCGAGCCCACAGCGGTGAAAGACCTAATGTTTAAGAGTCAGCACATCTGCAAAATGACTGCTTTTCTGGTGAAAATCCCTGATATTTTTTCTTATTTTTACTGCAAACATAGGTTGTGGGTTCTCGTTAGAACCGCCTCATGGAGGCGGTGTTCTCGTTAGAACCGCCTCATGGAGGCGGTTCTAACGAGCACCCACAACCTATGTCTTGGAGCAGAAATAAGAAAAATAATGTTTGCACCCATAAACCCCAGTTTTTCTCTATATAGAGTAGGGTTTAGGGGCTGTTCATTTCACGGATTTGTTCACGTGATGAAGGGGACAAAAAATCTCAATACAAACAAACTAACGACGCTTTCAACAACTGGTGTCAGATTTAAAGTGGAATGGGAACACCTTCAGGGGAGGCAACACCAGCAAAAGTATTTTTCTGTCCCATGTCAATAGGGGTCAACTCTTAAAGGAAAGAATTTGCTCCCAATGAGCAAATTCTTTCCTTTAAGAGTAGATCCCTTTTATTGGCACAGGGCTTATAGAACAGTGAAAAGGAAGTTCCGAAACTTGTCTCCCTTTGAAAAATGGCCGAAAAATCTGCCAGGTGTTCCCATTCCCCTTAATATGTGACAGATAGACAAGTATCTAAAACTGAAGATGCGCAAGGAGATGCTGGAGCGTAAGTTTAAACTTTATTTTATGAATATATAATACATATGCAAATACAACAAAAACACAGATTTAGTACAATCACTATCCAAATGAGTTTTACACTCAAACCTGGGTCCCAAATGCTTGTAATAGCGCTATGTCTGCTACAAAGCGAGATCGTAACGCAAGAATATATACTGTACGAGGGCGAGTCGGTAAAAATGGAAGTGGAGGCAGTGATCAGGAATCGTTAAATTAACCCACAGCTCCCATTAGAGACACCAAACGGAAAGAAACACAAACATTAAATAACGAGACCCTAACGAACACATCAGTACCCGGAAAGCCAAAAGGACAGTTACTTTCCCACAAAATGGCCAATTGGTTATCCAAAACAAAACGATATAAGCGATACACACACTCAAACCATAACAAAAATAAACCGCGACAGAAGAACTGGCTTGGGCGGCCGCAATCCTCGCCCTTATTTCCGTCGCGATTTAGACAAATAATTTGTTCAGTCCGTTGAAGGCTTCCTACATGTTACTCATCAGTGCAACACCTCCGAGAACGCAAAAATCAACAACCACAGAGATGAAACAACGGTGATGACACGACAGCAACAAACCACTGAAATGTTGGTGCAAAAGAAAACCAACATTTAGACTCCGATGGGCCAGAGACAGAGTATCAGGCACCAACCAACATTATAAATTAATTTTAAATTCTAATTCTTAGTAAGCCTTTACGCTAGAACCGTCATAGAATCTGAGGCCTGACAAAACCGGCATGTAATTAAAGAGTCAACCGTGATTGGGTTAACTGCCATGCATGCAGTCTGTCGCACAACATTTATGTTGCACCCGAGGACTGATTTTACGAAATCGGGTGCTGAAGTCATTTCAAGTATATAGTTTTCTCAATTTATATATTAAGTCACCACAAAATTTGGGTTCCGATAGACCTTGTTGCAGAAGAAATTTAAGTCCAACATTGAATTTTGAAATTAAATCAGAATGACGTCTGTAAAATATAAAAAAAAAAAAAAAAAAAAAAAACAGCTTCACTTATTTCTGGGTGAGATCGATCTCTTCCTATCCGATGTAATTCTACACTTGGACCAACGCTGTTCCAATGTCATCAGCCAAGAACTGAAGAAGCCAGGGTCTTTGTTTCCGATCCGGCACGACTTCTTCGTTGGACCGGAAATGACGTCCAGGGATATCCTGTTTCAAGATTGGGAATAGGAAATAGTCACTAGGAGCTAAGTCCAGAGAATAGGCGGTTGTGGTATTAGCTCATACCCATTCCGCTCAACAGCATCCATTGCAATTTTGCAAATATGAACTCCTGCATTGCCCTGTTGGAGCAGAATCCCTTTGTAGAGTTTACCTCGGCGTTTTTCACGGACCACAGTTCTCAGTTGGTCGAGCAAATTTGCATAATAAGCACCTGTTCTTGTACTTTTCTTTGCTAGGGAGACCAACATAATAAGGCCTGGTGCGTCCCATAATTCAGCTGTCGTTACCTTGTCAGCAGAGGGTTGCGTTTTGAACTCTTTTGGCCACGGAAACCCCGGCCTTACCCACTGGCGACTTTTGAGTTTTAGCAATGGACCCAGGTCTCATCTACAGTCACCAGACGTGAAAGAAAATAATCCTCCTTTGACCTTAATCGCTTCAACAGTGCGCTGCATCCTGATGCTCTGGTTGCCATTTGCTCGTCGGTGACGGATTTTGGGACCAGACGGGCTGTTAGCTTGCGCACACCCAAGCGATCATGTAAAATTGTTGAAATTAAAGCGAAAAACGATCAGGTCCTGATAAATCAAATTCCAAATTGTTCCCACAATATCACTTTGGGAAGAAGTCGAAACATTGAGTGGCGACAGTAAACAAAACGGACCACCGGTAAACTGAGTCAGCAGCTCTTTCCCAAACAGACGGCGACTCAGAATATCCTAACCTAACTAAAACAAGCAGTATACATATTGGGGGAAAGAATCAGAATCACCAACATGACAAACATTAAACTGGACGGACAAACGTAACTACAAGTGAACAACCAAAAAGGGAGTGGGGGGGGGGGGGGGAATCAGAATCATCAACGTAACAACATATATAATTAGGGAAAGAATCAGACTCACCAACACAAAACATGAAAGAACCACAGCAAAAACACCGACTTGGAACGGTCAGTAAAATACTGGTGGGTTTAAGTTAACTTTACGGGATCCTGACCCTCACACCCACTTTCACTTGAAGCGCTACCATGTGAAATGTGTGATGCCATCGCTATTTCTTACACATTAATTAGCCTGTCAGAGTACACCAGATCCCGTACTTTGTTATACATCTCTTCATCAGTCGCACCTCATGGGCGCCCAGACCTGGTTTCGTCTTCTAAAGACGTTCTTCTGTGTTTGAATTCCCCAACAAAGAATTTAACTTGTGTATACGATGGTGCAGAAGACCCACAAACATTGGTCAACTCGAATATAAGTACCGAATTACAGCACGGTACTCAATTTTTAACGAAAAGCTTGCTTTTGCTTCGCGAGCCATGTTTGACGTTCAATATCTTAGTGGATGGCATGAAATGGGTGCAATTTTGCCATCATGCCTAAAACGCGTATTGCCTAAAACATGTATTGAAATAAAAAAAATACATGAAAATCTTGGTTGTCTCCATCAATTGGAAATGGGACAGGCTGGTTACTTATTGACTTTCCCTCGTATGTTTCGAAACTTCTTGGTACTGTTTGTTGGCGAAAACGTGGTAGTTTTTGGAAAAGAAAGGAAAGGCCTCCGTGTGGAATCCGGACACAACAGAAATATTCTCTAACGTTTAGACGTCATCAGCTGACAGAACTCAGCAATATCAATCTTTGTTTTAAAAATACTTGTTGAAGTATCATACAAAGAGGATTCAGATGTGTAATTGTGATGTTGGTCTAAATATCGTAGGTTTGCAAATTATATACGTGCCACGTAAATGACACAAAATGTAACAGGTCATACCTTTGTTAACCTGATACCACACAAAGGCAATATTAAAATGTTATTAATCAAGTAATTTCGTATTGGCTCAGATACAGGTCCGAGGTCAGCTGTATTAACCCGAGGTCGAAGGCCGAGGGCCTATAGAGCTGACCAAGGACCTGTAGCTGTGCCTTTACGAAAATACTTGATTAATGACAATTTTATTAATTGACATAATTATAAACATGATCACTGAATTTTGACCTCAGCCTAATATCACTTCAGCTCCGGTTAATGTTGGTTGACCTGGTGTTAAAACGGATGACATCCAAAAAAGAAAAATACAGAACTGAAGGGGAAGAAGACAGATCATCGACAGACAGGAGAAAAATATTTTGTTATTTGCTATTTAGAGAGAGAGAGAGAGAGAGAGAGAGAGAGAGAGAGAGAGAGAGAGAGAGAGAGAGAGAGAGAGAGACTCTTAACATACGACAACACGCCTATACAGATACATTGTAAATTTTACCACCGAAAAACGAAATTTTTCAGATGAAAAATTGTGATATTTTTCTTATTTCTGCTCAAAACATAGATTGTGGATACTCGTTAGAAACCGCCTCGACGAGGCGGTTCTACCGTGTGCCCACAATCAATGTTTTTGAGCAGAAATAAGAAAAAATAATGTATACCCCCGCAAACCGAAGTTTTACTAAAGTGGGGTTTAAGGGGGTCAAAATTATATAGAAATGTTTTCGTAATAAAGTCCTAAAAAGTCCCATGTGCTCATCTGTTCATCTGGTGGGTCGTAATCGTTTGCGCTTACCCTACATTATGTCTAACACTCCGCAGCCCCATGCAAGGTCAATCTGCTGCGCGATAATCGAAAACGTGTCTTCGACTTAGCGCTTAGACATGACTCAGAATGTCATCCCCGCACTCCGCGCTAAGCCTTTGCCATGTGCTCAGGCCCCCGCCCATAGGGGCTTGAAGAAATATATGGGCTGCATGATGCTTCCACGCAGAGCTGAATCCGGCCCGCACACTAGTACTGGTAAACCGCTTAGAGGATCTAAGCCTGTCCAGGAACCGCGGTGCGAGGCGGACCGTCCATGCTAATAAATCCTATTGGTTTCATTGGGCGACAGGGCTTGAGATGTCATTTCATCTCAATGTCGGGTAAAAGTCCCACAAAATTGGAAGCAACGTCTCCAAAATGACCTTTACAGTGTTGACGGGGACGTTAAACCTCAAATCAAACAAACAAATCAATAGATAGATAATAACATACTGACAGGAAAACTGTATCCTGAGTGAACATTTGTTTGTGTGTTTGTTTGAATTTAAGTTTTAAATAAAACTAACCTCCCTATGTCAACACTATTTTGCGTCAACACTATACTTACCGGTAGGTAGACGTTGCTTCAAATTTTGTGGGCCTTGAACCCAACACTGAGATGAAATCATAGCTCAAGCCCTACCGTCCAAAACAAATAGGGTTTATTTGCAGGGAGGGTCTGTCTCGCACAACTTTGCCTGGACAGAGCCGTTTATTAGAACTCAGTAGTCGTTTTAGCTCTGCGTGGAAGCACCATGCAGCCCAATCTATTTCTCCAAGCCCTTACGGGCCGGGGTGCTCTTAATGGACACGCAGGCTGATCTGAGTCGTCTCTACATATGACATATATCAGGAGACAATTTTATATAAAGAGAATTTTTGATGGCTCGAACACTCATAACTCGATACTATGGCTGATTCGAACTTAGACTTGAGTCCCTTAGAAAAATATTCGACAGCTTCGTACATAAAGCAAGTACAGTAAAATTCCTGTATCAAGACCACCTTTGGGGCTGTTCAAAAGACAGTCCCAAAGGTGGTTTTTGACCAAAGGACACTGTATGCAGAAAAAAAACAACAAAGAAAGAATAACTGCAACCTACTAAATAAAGTTTTTTAAAGTTTTTAGGTGGTCTTAATAGTGGAGTTTCTCTGTAATGGGAATAACTTAGGGGGATTGGATTCATTTAATCATGCAAATGTATGTTGTGTGTTCTCATTAGAATCGCCTCGTGGGGGCGATTCTAATGAGTACACACAACATACATACATTTATTTTACCGAATATCGGAAAGCTATACCCGCCCCTCGGGGCTTGAAGAAATAGATGGGCTGCTTCCACGCAGAGCTGAAACCGACCGCATACAAATACTGGTAAACCAGGCAAAGCGGTGCGAGTCGGACCGTCCATGCGTTTTCATTGGGCGACAGGGCTTGAGATGTCATTTTATCTTAATGTCGGGTAAAAGTCCCACAAAATTGGAAGCAATGTCACCAAAATGACACATACAGTGTTGACGGGGACGTTAAACCTCAAATCAAACAAACCAATATGTATAATAATTAATGCCCATCAGGGCTTGGAGAAATATTTGGGCTGCATGATGCTTCCACGCAGAGCTGAAACCGACCCGCACACGAGTAGTGGTAAACCGCTTAGAGGATCTAAGCCTGCCCAAGCAAAGCGGTGCGAGTCGGCCCGTCCTTGCGTATAAACCCTATTGGTTTCATTGGGCGACAGGGCTTGAGATATCATTTCATCTCAATGTCGGGTAAAAGTGCCACAAAATTGGAAGCAACGTCTCCAAGATTACCTTCACAGTGTTGACGGGGACGTTAAACCTCAACTCAAACAAACAAAATCGAACACTTTTTCATGGTCCCAAAGGTGTTCGAGTCATTGAAGTTCGACTGTATAAAGTAAATGGGTCACAAGGTAAGACTGAGCCCCGTCCAGAGAAAACTTGTCCTCGGGGCTGGCGACCAGGCAATACACAAACCAGTCTGCTCAGCTACACAGACTAGCAAGAGTCTGGATTTTTTTTTTTATATAAAAACTAGAGGTGTTTCACAATACAACACCTCTAGTCATCACGAAAAACGTTTATATAATTCTGACCCCATGAACCCCACTTTTATACAGTAAAACTTGGGTTTAAATGGGTAAACCTTATTAGCTCGCCTTACGAAAGTAAGGGGGAGCTATTGCCATACCCCCGGGCGTCCGTCGTCAGCGTCGGCGTCGGCGTCAGCGTCGGCGTCGGCGTCCGCATTTGGTTAAAGTTTACCTGCAAGCTATTATATGTGATGTTTTACAAGTTTATTTTGAATATATAATTAACAATTGGTAAAAAAAAATATTTAACATTATCATTGTACTTCATTTTTCAGGTTTTTTGGCTTAAATTGGACTTTTTGAGAAGTTAATATTTTCCTCTGTATTACCTCCCTTGAAATCCTGTGTTAAAGTTTACCTGCAAGCTGCGTGAGTTCAAATCCCGGGGATGGCATGTTTTTTTTTGTTTTGTTTTTTTAAAATATAGCGGGTCTGGGGCTCAAGGTCAAGGTCACTGTGGCTATTTTTAGAAAAACATTGTCATCACTCTAGCGCCTTCATTTATTGATGGATTTTAATATAACTTGGGTATAATGATATCTCGAGTGACTTTGACTTTCAGGGACCGGGGCTTAAGGTCAAGGTCACTACTTTCAGGGTCACGGGGTCAAGGTCACTGTGGCTATTTTTAGAAAAACATTGTCATCGCTCTTGCACCTTAATTTATTGATGGATTTTAATAAACTTCACACAAATGTTGGGTATGATGATTTCTCTAGCAAGTTCGACTTTCAGAGTCTGGGGCTGAAGGTCAAGGTCATTGTGGCTATTTTTCAAAAAAACTTTGTGATCGCTCTAGTGCCTACATTTATGGATGGATTTTAATTTAACTTCACACGATTGTTGGGTATGATGATATCTCTAGCGGATACGACTTTCAGGGTCTGGGGCTAAAGGTCAAGGTCACTGTGGCTATTTTTAGAAAATCTTTTTCATCGCTCTTGCGCCTTTATTTATGGATGGATTTTAATATAACTTCACACAAATATTGGGTATGATGATATCTCGAGTGACTGACTTTCAGGTTCCGGGGCTGAAGGTCAAGGTCACTGTGGCTATTTTTAGAAAAACACTTTGTGATCACTCTAGTGCCTACATTTATGGATGGATTTTAATACAACTTTACACAAATGTTGGGTACGATGATATCTCGAGGGAGTTCGACTTTCAGGGTCAGGGGCTGAAGGTCAAGGTCACTGTGGCTATTTTTTGAAAAACTTTGTGATCGCTCTAGTGCCTACATTTATGGATGGATTTTAATATAACTTTACACAAATGTTTGGTATGATGATATTTCGAGTGAGATCGACTTTCAGGGTCTGGGGCTGAAGGTTAAGGTCACTGTGGCTATTTATAGAAAAACTTTGTAATCGCTCTTGCACCTTCATTTATTGATGGATTTTAATATAACTTGACACAAATGTTTGGTATGATGGTATCTTGAGTGACTTTGAGTTTCCGGGTCATGGGCTGAAGGTCAAGGTCACTGTGGCTGTTTTTTTAGAAACTTGCCCTCATCCATCATAGGCCCCCAAAGGCGAGCTATGTTGTCTTCTGACAACTCTTGTTTTTCTTATTTCTGCTCTAATATATAGATTGTGGGTACTCGTTAGAACCGTTTCGATGAGGCTATCAAACGAAGGAGCAGTCTGATCCACAATCTTTATTTTGAGCAGAAAGAGAGAAAAAAACAAAAACAAAACAATTATTCAGCTAAAAATTTTCGTTTTTTTTTTCGGCGGTAACGTTTTGCAGTCTATTTGTAAAGGCGTGTTTTCGTAATACCTTTCAACCAGTGGATACGAAGATGCTGATCAGACTGCTCCTTCGTTTGTAGTCACGCAGGACCGGGGATGGTGGTAAATTTTTTATTTACTATTGGGTCATAACATTAGTATTTGGGGAGTAACAAATCCAAAATGCAGTTTTATACCGCAATCAGGCATTCTAGTAACCTATGCAATCGGGCATTCTAGTAACCTAATAAAGGGGGTCGAATAACTGCACGCTATATAATCGGTAGTGACCTACATGTATAATACCTTCTATACTGACCTTTAATACGTCTAGTGACCGTTTATAAACCGGCCTATTTTTCGGGTCCCTAATTTGCAAATGTAAACAATAACATGCAACCTTAAACTTAATGATAAACGGGAAGACAACAGAACAGCAAGTTATAATCTTTACAATATTTATTGAAACAGATTTTCAGAAATTTAAGCTAAATTCTTACCTTGTCGGGCTTTCCTGGTTAGAATGGCCCGTTGGAATAATTGCGAACTGCTACTGCCGTCGCGTCTCAACCTCGAAAATAATTTCTAAAGCTAAAATAAACTTTTTATTTGCCGATTTTCGGACAGAATGTAAAGCGCTGAGAAACATTATTCGAGCCCAACGTCTCTGTGGCGCGGTGACGTCAGAAACTTTGCACTATTTGACGTCACGTTATACTACATGTGCACGTTATGGCACTGAATGTCCTTTAACATGCCGCCCTGTCTGCTGTCTTATTTGCTTAAATTTGCTAAATTATTGAGAAACCCCTTGAATGTTTTGAGTTGCGGTATAAACTAAATCCATGATTAGTGTGTTTAATAATACAGTATAATCGGTTCGCCGCGACAATTTCATAGAGGCTCGCTGAAGCTCGCCCCTATAAAATTGTCTAAAGCTCACCGATTATATTTTATAATTAAGGATATTCTGCGACCAACATGGCTGAAATTGCACAATATGCACTTGAAAAAAGAAATTAGGAATTTGAGCATTAAGCAAAGGTCTCAGAAATTTTTTTCTTATTGGTGTAAAAAATAACAGGGCAAAGTTTACTCAAGACAAAACCACTTAAATATCTGAATTACTATAACGAGAGAAATGTAAAATTAATATTGCAATAAATGCTTGTTTGTTTTAGACTTAGAACCAAATTGTTTATGAATAAATAAAAAATATATTGCCACTTGTGTATGAGTAATTGCACAGGGAAGGTGCACCGGGACATATTTTTTCATAAAACAGCTCCAAAAGCGAATAATTAATTTTCGTTCACGTGGTGTGTAGAAAATTTCGAAACAAAATTCATCATGGCCGAACATCTGGGGATGTGTTTACACGCAAGTTCACACGTTCGTATTGACGTAACCATGACGGGATCGCCAAGGTACTTGATATAATCTGAAACCCCAAACATACACCTTTAAAACTGCACCATTCGATTTTCACATAGGAATTATCAAATACTAACATTTCGACAATACATTTGTTGTGTTACTCTGTGTAAAGTTTTTCGGCAAGGAGCCGAACAACACCCTGGCTAAAACATTAGATCAATACGCCAAGGCACTTTTTTATCAGCGAAAGATCGAGTTATTTTTCGTCATATTTACATTATTGTAATGAATTTATGTACGTTATGAAATCTTCTTTTAGGATTCCAGGGGATGTCACCGGCAAAGAAAGATTATACACATTTATTCAATAAATACTTTTGAAACTACTTTTCATCCGCGATTTGTCTGAAGGGAGAGCACTGTTATAGAAATGCTGGTTTCCGGATGGAGCCGAGTACTTTAATTTTTGAACAAGTTTGGCTTTTACAAGAATTTTGTCATCGCTAAAAACGAGATAAATGTATCGAGGAAATGTGGTTCAGTGTAGCCTACATTTACTTTGGCAGCATTTTCAAGCTAAATTTATGTCCACACCAGCTCAGTCCTGCTCACGCACACTTATAAACGGCACAGACCGGTCGTTAGAGAAGAGTGATGTTGTAAACGCCCAAAGACGTAGTCAAAGAATCTTGAACCAGATATGAAGCCGGTAACCAGATTGATGTCACAAACTGTCAATTTTTCATGGAGGAAAATAATGGTCGCAGCGACGAGTTTCAATTGTTTTTATAAATATTTCTCTTTAAACCACAACCATTTTTCGTATCTTTCGCCTATACTTATTAAGTAAGTAATTTTACACCGCCTGGTCAATATACTGCATATCGATCCGTCAGTATTTTATGAGAATCCTCGTGCAAGTCGTTGGTTACAAATGTAAACATTAGACACGTGTGAGAAGTATACTTCACCACCTAGTTTTACAAAATAGTGACACAGCATTAAGCACGATTGTATTGCATTTTTTAGATATAAATGATATGTTTGACAAAATTATATAAAGTTAATGGAGATTTTGGCGAAAGAAAATTTAATAACAACTTTAAAATCACAGTAGCTAGTGTTAAAGATTGGTCTTAATTTGTTCCCTTTCTTTTTTTTCTACCTGTAAACATTACACAGGTGTGTTCAGTCAGCCACAAAAAATAAACTTATCTGCATATTTATTCCAATGAATGCAAGTTTATCTCTCCATACACAGAAAGGACTTCTTTTATTGTGTCAGGAAATGTGTAAAATAAAAAGACAAGATTTTTTTCCTGAACACAAAACATGCCTTGGTTGAAAACACTTTATTTGAAATTAGTGCAGCTAATCAAAATTTAGATTCCTGGTGCACCTTAAGGAAACATGTAACTACTCAGTGATTTCTTTTTGTCATTGGTACTTGTGGGAATTTTCCAGTTTTGAAACACAAAGTTTGGCATTTTTCAGGTGAGTGAAGAAAAAACTCTGAACAATATTATACTTTTCTAACAGGTATTTAAATAACTTTCAGAAATCAAGTTTATGTTCCAATTATATTAGTTGGCTAAAACAAAAGGGTTGCATTCAATTTCTTGCATATTCAGAGCCACTGTCTTTTGCTCATTTGTCCAGGCGGCCATGTTGAATGTCCTTAAAGACACTAACCATGTATTTACTATATTCGAATGTCTTTTATGCCATGAAAATATGTACAAACCATAAAAACTCTAAGCCATGACACAAGGTGCGGCGACATAGTATGGATAAATTAGGGACATCTGAATACATACAGTTGAAATAATATATGACTCTTACATG